>OY757542.1:9608547-9643547 GCA_963584105.1 Alviniconcha strummeri
CTCTCTGGTTCTCTCTCCCTCTCCCTTAGTCCCCCCTCTCCCTTAGTCATCCTCCCCTCTCTCTTCCCCCCTCCCTCCCTTAGTCATCCCCGCTCTCTCCGTTCTGTCTCTGTCTGTCTGTCTGTCTGTCTGTCTGTCTGTCTGTCTGTCTCTGTCTCTGTCTCTCTCTCTCTCTGTCTCTCTCTGTCTCTCTCTCTCTCTCTCTCTCTCTCTCTCTCTCTCTCTCTCTCTCTCTCTCTCTCTCTCTCTCTCACGTTGTCTCTTAACCAGTCGACACGGAGGATCGTAGCTCTGATGTATTGTGCTTTCTTTACAGTATACCAGTGTCACAACTCGTGAAAAAAGATACGTATGTCTAGGTGTGATTCGTGCGATTCCAGATGTAGAACTTTTGTGGTTGTAAGTTTATGGACGTTGGAATTATCGATATAAATGTGATCTTCCGATCTTCAGGTCTTCTGATTTGTGGACTATAGTGTGTATACCACCCGAGTAACCGCATCATACAGAGCCGTCCGGCTGGACACTGTCAAGTGTGTGTGTGATGATGATGAATTGATGCTTAACGTCCTCAGATGTCAAACGTCCTCAGATGTCAGTTGACATATTAGGGACAAGTTGTGACCAATGGTTCAGTAATTCTTTACGAGCACGGAAACCAGAAGGCTCGTTAGGACGGACAGGACGGCTACCTCGACTCTCACACAGCTCCTGAACTATGTGTGTGTGTGTGCCGTAATATGATGAGCGTCGGCCTGGTGCTTTCATGCACTTAGCAACACCGGGATCAGCACAGGGCACCTCTTCAACTCTTCGCCGGCTCGTGGTTTCTGCTGTCAAGTGGTGTAACCCTGGGTGTGTGGTGGTCGGGTCGCTGTGAAGACGCGTGGAAATTACTCCAAGTGCTTGATGCTGTTGATGTAACCAAAATAATCCCCCCGTGGCTCCGCCGACCTCAAGCATGTGTGTGCCTGTGTTTCTGTTAGTTTTGTTGCATTAACGGTGGTACCCGCCACATCTGGCACTGAAGCCAGTAAACTACTACCCACACAGGACGCTAACCAGAAACGATTTTTCGGTGGGGAAAAAAGAAATTCTTACATGGAGGAATGCGCTACAGTATCAAAATTCTTCCACTGTGAACAGTCACATAAATTCGAGATAAGTGACTGATAGCGACAATGCCTTTTTAGATCTGATCCACCTGGCCAAAACTGCTTCCCTTGAGCTCGCCAAGACAGTCATTCGTCTATTCCGTAATCACACAAAGCTGGTGACCATCATCCTGTATGTCACTGTTACGCCTGCAGGCACCCTGCTGTGTCAGGGCAGACACTACCCAGCTTGGGACAGCAATGAGTGCGACGTACTCAGAGGTATTGTCTCAGCATTTGTATTAAATGAAGACTTTGAGGTGTTTTACCCAGTCGTTACTGAGCATCCCGCTCACTTTCATTGACTGCGGCGAGAATGGCCTTCCTACCCTCATGCCACCCATCTCCGACCAGTCGCTCACCGCCCCAGTCCCCACCTCCCGCATGGGCCTTAAAGTAAAAGTCCAAGGTTTTTAAGTATGCAAAATGACCATCGAAATGATTTACAAATGAGTCACTAGTTTCAGATTTAATGAAATAAAAAATAAATAAAATAAAAATGTTTAATTGGGTTTTTAATCGATTTTATTTTCTGTAGGCTGGCCGAGACTAGTCTCGGGTTCTCCATCAGTCACGTGACTTTCCCGGAAGTGACGTCAGTCTGGGGAGTCAGTGCGGTTGCCATCTTAGATTCTTCAGTAAACTGTGTATGCGTGTGGTCGACAAAAAAGTTAACTATGCCGGCCTACTGTGTTGCCGCGAACTGTAACAATTCGCAGACGACCCCAGGTATAACAATGCACGAGCTCCCGCGCAATCGACCCGCAGTGAGGCGAAAGTGGATGTGCCGCATCACACCCATTTGTGTAGCGAGCACTTCAGTGAGTGCGATTTCGCAAACCCCATGGAATACAGCATGGGGTTTGCTTCGAAGCTGACACGATGTTCCGGTACTCTTTCAAAATTCTGATGATGATGAGTTGATGCTTAATGTCCTCAGATGTCATTTGACATATTAGGGACAAGTTGTGACCAGTGCCGAAGCACGGTTCAATAAAAGCCACATACGTAAGGTGTATGCGTGTTTAGCTGTAACCTGCCACCTGCACTTTTGGCAGAATGACCGGGATTTTTTACGTGCTACTGTGGTAACACGGGGGTGGAACGGATACCGAAATAAGAGTCAGAACAGAAAGTCGACCCTGGAGAAGAAAATTCTCCCGCCGTTCCAGCAGGGATTCGAACCCGCGACCTTTCAATCACGAGTCCGGCGCTCTAACCACTGAGCTATCCCCGCCCCCATTCAAAATTCTGCCTGACAGACTCAAACTTATACGGCTGTATCTTTGTGGGTCTCTCGGGCAAAGTATCAGTTTCGTCTTCGGAGCTCGAGTTGGCCATTTTGCAGCGACTCCCCAGAGTGACGTAGTAGGCATATGGTCACGTGATTTGGGAGTCATGGCGACGCTTTCGGTACGACAGAAAATGCCCTTTTTCGTGCATTTATAACCCTCAGATCACAGTTTCACCTACATCATCGTTCTCAGCGAGCTTTAACGGAAATCGTGTCAAAAATCACCCCTAACCTTGGACTTGTCCTTTAATCATGGACCCGCCCTCTAGTCACCTGTCTGGCGACGAGGAGGAAATTCCTCCGTTCAGCCCGACCACTTCACCCGTTGTTTAAATCCCAGCAATTCCTCACATTTTTCCATGTGCAAGTCATCGGTGCATATACCCAAGTGGATGAGGAGATCTCGAAAGGCATTCATCTACACGCCAGTGGTATTCAGTCGCCTCACTGGGCTAGAGGAAGACATTTGCGAGATCCAAAGCATATTTCAACAAAGCATGGAGCTCCTTGAGACAGTGTCAGCAGGAAAGGCAGATCATAGTAAGTCCTACTTAGAGGACACCAAGGTCCAAAGTCGAAACACCAGAAAACTTGAAGGTGACCCGGGTGATCTGCCGGATAGGGTGGGGCAGGTGGAGGCAGAAAACGCCAAACTCAATGCGCAGCTGAGCACTTACGTAGCGGAGATTCGTCTGCTCAAGAAAAACGCAAAATCCCGTGACACGTCCCGCCAGCTGTCAAACCAAAGACACATCTGCGTCACCTCTCGGGCAACTGTCGTCCCTGCGTAATGCCGAAGCCAACACACCAACTGATGCTGAATCAAACACACCAACTGATGCCGAAGTCAGCACGCCTGCCCTCTCCCAGCCCCAACCATCTCCCAGCCTTCCCGGCAAACCTCCTTTATCCGAGAGGTAACTTGACCTACCGTGCACTACTCCCAGTACTCAGTGTGTGCCAAACACGTTACAAGTTGTTCCCAAGAAATCTTTTGGGCTGCACCAGAGTTACAGCCCTTCACACCGACTGAAGATGCCAGAGCGCAGTTGAAAACCACCTGAATTAAATCACGAAGAAATCTCTTTTTTATTGATCATAACGATTAAAATCAATAATGGGTGTGTGTCCAAATGCCTTCTGCACTGTCTAGAACAAACACGGAATCGAAATATGGTGAGGCATTGGTTCACAGTGATGGTTTAACATAGTGTACTTGTGATGTGGAAAATCTTAGCAATGAAGAAAATATGTCCTTTCTTTTTCTGTCAAAAGTTCTGTATCACACTTTTCACTGATTCTTTGCCTCAGAATGCCATAGTAGGGTTTTGGGTTTATTCTCAACCCAATTTTGTTATGCTGTGACGTGTCTGGTTAACACAGTACTGGATTTACCTCCCCTACCCCCTCGACTGAACCCAAGAATGTCTGAATTCGTGTTTTCATCCATAGTAACATGATTTTATTGTTACAAAATCTGGTAAATTTAATGTTTTCTTAGTTCAAAATAGAATAATGTACATTTCTCAAATAATTTCATCAAAGTTTAGTGTTCAGTTTGTCTACAGATAATTGGATTATGCAGAACTCGAAAGAAAAACAAACATACAGACTGAGACTACCACTTTAAAAGAATAGAAAAAAGCTCAGGCTGTGTTGTTCACTTCGAAAGTTTAGCTAGTAAATTAAACTAATAAAACGTTAGATTTACACACCCGGCATCGCGTACTGTCCGCTCTGCTTGTGATATGATATTTGTGAGCTCTAGAAGCGAGGTGGTGCAGTTACACAACCTAGCGCAGCTGCGCACGGCTGAACGACAAACCCAAACTCTAAGAATGGTTTCCGACACCCTTCCTCCTTGGAGGAAGGTGCCGGAAAGCGATGCTCAGAGTGTGCGACATACCCTGAAGCCGCACTCTTTTTCTTCATTCAAATCAGGGAGTGAATGAACTTTTGACTGAGTGTAACTTTTACCCTAAAAAATCTGATATATTGCAATGTTTAGCAACTGTATGGTCTAGTTTATCACACCTATTGCCATATTCGTACCACACGGTTTGATGCCGTATCTAGCTCTTGATATGTTTCTTCTTGTTATCTGCCTCCATCATCATCCGTGACCGAAAGTGAGAGAATTAGAATTTTCAGTGTCAGTTTGGTCACTCAGTTCAGTCTTAGCTACTGGTTGTACAGAATATATTTTCAGTAGTAGACAGCTCCTCAGTTTGAACTTTGATTTATTGGGTGTATAATATTATAAAATATTGCATAAGACAAGAAAATGATTCAGTCTGGTAAAATGAAAAGGGGCGGGGGGGGGGGGGGGACACACACACAGAGGTTATATAGGACATAGATCATTGGAAATAGTTATCACTCCAGAAATAAACGACCAGGAAATTCCAACATGTAAAGCGCTTTCTGTGTGGAACGTCGTGGTTCAGCCAGAGTGCGTGTGGCGTCACCGCGTGTGGTCTCTCCGCGTTTCCCCGCTCCAACTGACGACGACGAATTGACGCCTCATTCCTTGTTGATGAGTTGATGCTTAATATCCTCAGATGTCAGTTGACATATTAGGGACAAGTTGTGACCAATGCCGAAGCAGGGTTCAATAATTATTTACGTCCACGGAAACCAGAAGGCTCGTTAGCGATGAGAGCCATTTTAATGTTTCAGTAGGAAGTGATGGACAAAGTCACAAGACAGTGTCCATAAACCACAACCTTTTTGAAATGAAAGGAGAGCCGAAGCAGTATCGAACACAGAGGTCCTTCCGCTTACCAACCTAACGCCTTACCGCTAGGCCAAACCGGCTCACTTCATTCCTTGTACCAGACTTTTTTCAGTTACTGTTGGCTCCCGCGCCTTTTCTGTCTCCGGTCTCTCGATCGATCCTCACTCCGTCGTCCGAGCATCGCTTTCCGGCACCTTCCTCGAAGGAAGCGGAACTGATGTCGTAAACCGGTGCTTGGAGTTTGCGGTCTCTCTTCACTACTGAATTACCTTCCCTTCCTCTCCGACACTAAAACAGCCTGCTCTGGACTCCTTCAAATCAAATCTCAATTAAGACATCAATTCCTTTTTTCCAACTAACATACCTGCAATGTTTTCCGTTCCGCGTCCCCGGCGAGTCCGTTTCGCCGCGGGTTTGTTGTCTGTCAGTTTAAGATGTATGTAAACCAAGTTTTGTCACACAGTCAGTAACTATACTCTCAGTGTGTGCCAGTGCCTGCCACTTTTTACGTTTGTACGAATGTGTGCGCTTCTACAGTTCTAGTAGAGGTTTTGCGCTTCACTAAATACTTCCATTATTTCATTATATGTAATTTATTTGAACTCCAAAACTAGCGTGAGACTCCAAAGCTACAATCCGAGTGAGTGATCACGAGTCATGATCGGTCAGTGTGTGCGAGGAAAACTGACACTGATCTTTCTTCTCAGTTCTTTTAAGTTTTAAGACGTCCGGTAATATCATGTGTCAATGTCAGTCAGTCCTGAAAAGGCGGGTCCAAGCGGCATGTCAGTTGCGCCGACATCCGATGTCATAGTTTCGCCTCCACGGTCACGGGAAAGGTCGATACCGGCTGGAGAGCGAGGATTAGTGTAGTGAGGATGTGGACTTTTTTTAGTTTTTCTTTATTTGTTTGTTTTCTCTCCGGCCGGGATTAATGTATTTCAGTTGTGACGCGACCCCGGCGAAGCCTATGAGACGCATCAAGTTCAACTTAGGTAATTTCAGTCATGTCATTTACGGTGACCGCGGGGCCGGAGCTAAAACAAACTAGGTCGGTCGTTTTATCATCACACACACACAGCACACATAGCGCGTCATAGTTCAGGAGCTGTGTGAGAGTCGAGGTGGCCGTCCTTGGCTGTCCGTCCTAACGAGCCTCCTGGTTTTCGTGGACGTAAAGAATTATTGAACAGTGCTTCGGCATTGGTCACAACTTGTCCCTAATATGTCAACTGACACCTGAGGACATTAAGCATCACTTCATCATCATCACATAGCGCCTAACTTTTAGCCAGGGAAAATGACGACTCAGCCACGGTGAGCTCGAGCCGTTGCCGGTACTGCATTGTGAACAAGCTCTACAATACAATCACTAACAACCAGTAAAAAGACAATACGTAGGCTATACAACAACATGCAACATTCAACACCCACCCCGGCACCAGCACACACATACACACACACACACACACACACACACACACACACACACACACACACACACACACACACACACAGTGACACACTCCGAGCCAAACGCCAAGCACTGGTTTACGACATCCTTCCTTCAACCATTGCCGTCCAGAAAACTGTCAGCTAACGAGCAGTTTTTTGTTGGTGCTCAAACAGCAGTAAGTTTGTTACAAAGAACGCAGATTATATCAGACGTTTGTTTTGTAACTGACCATGCTACGTACGCGAGCTCAAATAAAACCAAAATCGTTTGAAACGGTGTAGCAATAGGTATATAATCTCCCCCCCCCACCCCCACCCCCCGTCCCTAACAAGCCTTATGGTTTCTGTGGACGTTAAGCACCATGTTTACTATCGAGACGGACATGAGCCGGTTTGGCCTAGCGGTAAGGCTTTAGCCCGTTCTTAACTGGGCGAATGTTCGCCTGAACATACTTCGGACACTTCGACGAACTATGATTCGTTTCTTAATTGAACTTTTAGTTCGCCGAATATGGTTCGGACAGTCCAAACTTTACTTCATTCTCAACTGGCTTGTAATGAGATGCCAGCTTCGGCCCGAACTTTGGCGGCAGACGCGCAGCAGACAGCATGATCGAAAATGTAGGCTAAAGTCAAGTCAGTATACTTTAATCATCCCTCACTGGGTAATTCATCTACTATCTCATTCTGGGTCTTCAAGACAAGGCTGCGCCTCCCACAAGTCAACAAATAAACAAATTCCCTCCGAAGCGAGTGCAGAACCTAGCGACACCGTCATCCATTCTTTTTTTTTTCTTTTTTTTTTTTTCTTCATCCACAGGAGAGCTCTGCTCTCAGCCAATCAGAGGCAATGATCGTCCAATAGGGCGAATGTTCCCAGAACATGTTGAACGAAGCTTTTTGGACCCCGAACATAGCTTCGACGAATATTTCCAACTAGTTTCGCGAAGAAAAGTTCGCCCAATTAATAACCAACTAGCTTCGCCGAATACTTCCAAGTAGGTTCGCGAAGAAACATTCGCTCAATTAAGAACGGGCATTAGGCTGGTAAGCGGAAGGACCTGGGTTCCAAACCGCTTCGGCTCTCCTTTCTCTTCATAAAAGCTGTTTTGTGGACACTGTCCTGTGACTTTGTCCATCACTTCCTACTGAAACATTAAAATGGCTCTCTTCGCTGCCCATCTTAATGCAGAAGTCATTCTGGTGGTGACAGTGTAGCGAGAGGTATATAACCTCCCTATCCCCCCCCCCCCTCCATACCCCCTTCCACCCGTCCCTAATAATGCTTATGGTTTCTGTGGACGTTAAGCACCATGTTTACTTACGTACTTTTCGAGACGGAACTCTCTTTTTTTTTATTCTTTTTTTTTTTACCCGGAGTGGATGCGTCTCATGTTTACGTGCGTGCTTGGGCGCTAGGCTGCTTCCACAGTCTTATCAGTACCCAAACTCCAAGCACTGGTTTACGACATCCTTCCATCAACCACTGCCGCGCTTAGTTACGCCATAGGTCCCGGAAAACTGTCAGCAACCAGCATTTTTTTTTTTTTTTTTTGGTGCACAAACAGTAGTAAGTTTGTTACAAACAACTCAAATTATATCAGACATTTGTTTTATGTTGCCATGTTGCTTACGCCAGCTCAAATAAAAAACCAAAATCGTTTGAATCGACACGGAACCTTTTTTTTTGCTTTTTTACCCGGGGTGGATGCGTCTCATATTTACGTGCGTGCTTGGGTGCTAGGTGATGATGATGAAGTGATGTTTAATGTTCTCAGTAAGTAAACATGATGCTTTACGTCCACAGAAACCATAAGGCTTATTAGGGACGGGGAGAAGGCCGGGGGGGAGGGGGTATTGGAGGTGGGGGAAGAGGTAGAGTATATACCTATCCCTACACCGTCACCACCAGAATGACCTGCATTAAGATGGGCAGCGATCAGAGCCATTTTAATGTTTCATTAGTTGTGAGGGACAAAGTCACAAGACCGTGTCCTCAAACCACAACCTTTTTGAAGAGAAAGGAGAGCCGAAGCGGTATCGAACCGAGGTCCTTCCGCTTACCAGCCTACCGCCTTACCGCTAGGCCAAACCGGCTCTCGTTAATGTTCTCAGATGTCAGTTGACATATTAGGGACAAGCTGTGACCAATGTCGAAGCAAGGTTCAATATAGCTTTACGTCCACGGAAACCAGAAGGCTCGTTAGGACGGACAGCCCAGGACGTACACTCCGACCGCCGCTTTCCGGCACCTTCCTCCAAACTCTGCCAGATTTAGTTACGCCACTGATCTTTATCTCCGCGCAGCTGTCCAGCGACTCGGTCAGTGCCCTCCCGTAGGTTTGGGTACTGATAAGACTGTGGAAGCAACCTAGCGCCCATAGTTCGGGAGCTGTGTGAGAGTCGAGGTGGACGTCCTGGGCTGTCCGTCCTAACGAGCCTTCTGGTTTCCGTGGACGTAAAGATTTATTGAACCGTGCTTCGGCATTGGTCACAACTTGTCCCTAATATATCAACTGACATCTGAGGACATTAAGCATCATTTCACCACCTAGCGCCCAACGAGAGCCGGTTTGGCCTAGCGGTAAGGCGGTAGGCTGGTAAGCGGAAGGACTGTGACCTCGGTTCGATACCGCTTAGGCTCTCCTTTCTTTTCAAAAGTTGTGGTTTGTGGACACTGTCTTGTGACTTTGTCCCTCACAATTAATGAAACATTAAAATGGCTCTCATCGCTGCCCATCTTAATGCAGGTCATTCTGGTGGTGACAGTGTAGCGATAGGTATATATACTCTCCCTCTTCCCACACCTCCATACCCCCTTCCCCACATTCTCCCCGTCCCTAATAAGCCTTATGGTTTCTGTGGACGTTAAGCACCATGTTTACTTACTTAGTGCTCAAGCACGCACGTAAACATGAGACGCATCCACCCCGGGTAAAAAGAAAAGAAAAAGTTCCGTCTCGACTCAAACGATTGTGGTTTTATTTGTGCTGGTCAGTAAACCTTGTTGGCGGCTATAAATGACACGCCTTGTTTTATTTGAAGTTGTTTGTAACAAACTTACTACTATACTATTTGAGCACAACCACCACCACCACCACCAACAACAACAACAAAAACCTGCTCGTTAGCTGACAGTTTTCTGGACCCTATAGCGTAACTAAATACGGCAGTGGTTGAAGGAAGGATGTCGTAAACCAGTGCTTGGAGTTTGCCCAGGACGGCCATCTCGACTCTCGCACAGCTCCTGAACTATGAGGGCGCTAGGCATACTCCAAGCACCGGTTTATGACATCCTTCTTTTAGAGGAAGGTGCCGAAAAGCGATGCTCGGAGTGTGATCAGTACCGAAACCTTTCGGAAAGCGATGCGGCTCGGAGTGTGAGTCCGAGCATCGCTTTCCGGCACCTTCCTCCAGACTCTGCCATATTTGGTTACGCAGCAAAGTAAACATGGTGCTTAACGTCCACAAAAACCGTAAGGCTTATTAGGGACGGGGAGAAGGGGCGACGGGGAGATTATTTACCTAGCGGCTACACTGTCACCACCAGAATGACTTCTACATTAAGGTGGGCAGCGATGAGAGCCATTTTATAGTGTTTCATAACTTAATTGTGAAGGACAAAGTCACAAGGCAGTCTCCAAGACCACAACTTTTGAAGAGAAAGGAGAGCCGAAGCAGATTCGAACCGAGGTCCCTCTGCTTACGTTAGGCCAAACCGGCCCACTTTTTGGTTACGCCACTGAAGGGGCACTCTTTATCTCCGCGCAGCTGTCCACCGACGCGGCTGTCAGCGCCCTCCGAAAAGTTTGCATACTAATATGACTGTAGAAGCAACCTAGCGCTCAAGTACGCACGTAAACCGTCCATGAGGCGCATCTACCCCTGGTGAAAAAAGAGAGTTCCGTCTCCACTGATTCAAACGATTTTGGTTTTATTTGAGCTGGCGTAAGCAACATATGGTCATTTATTATAAAACAAACGTCTGATATCATTTGAGTTGTTTGTAACTCGGCGCAACTAAATACGGCAGTGGCTGAAGGAAGGACGTGGTAAACCAGTGACACACGTGACATGTCGAGGCGGGATGAGTGCGTTCCGAACATTGTACCGCTTTAAGGTGTTAGGCTGGTAATCAGAGGGACTTCGGTTCGAATCTGCTTCGGCTCTCCTTTCTCTTCAAAGGTTGTGGTCTGTAAGGACATTGTTTTGTGACTTTGTCCCTCACAATTATGAACACTGCATTACAAGGGCTCTCATCGCTGCCCATCTTAGTGCAGGAGTCATTCTGGTTGTGACAGTGTAGCGATAGGTATATAATCTCCCTCTCCCCCCCCCCCCCACCTCCACACACCCCTTTTCCCCACCTTTTTCCCGACCCTAATAAGCCTTATGGTTTCTGTGGACGTTTAGGGTTAAGCACCATGTTTACTTACCACCTGATTCCAAAGTTTCAGGAAACGTTTACTCTGTTCATAAATGTGTCAGGGGAAGTCACTCGATCTAATTTTAGCAAGTGCTGCCGACTATAACTTCTTTAAGCTAAGCTAAGGGAAGAGTCAACTTTCGTTACCGAGCACTAATGTGTTGTAAGATTGACCATACAAATTATCACTTGCGTAATGTGTAGTTTGATGCTCTCGAGATTTCGGGCGGATTTCCAACACTATTTTGGCTTATTTGTGCTTTTCCAGTGTTGCTTCAGATTTCCATTTCATGCTTGCCGACTTGCAAACGACCAACTTAGCTTTCATTATCATTATGCAGAGCTATCCAAAGTCCAGAACTGTTGGTAGCACGCAAATTAAGCAGACGTTAATATTAAACTAGATTCAAAAGAAGTTGTTGTTTTTTCGGAGTTAAATTTTGTGCGGAATCTAAAGAAAGGCAAAAACAATCAACATGCTCATTATGGTAGGCTATGGCTACGACTCCATACAATTAGATTATGGAAGTACTAAAGTAACTACACACTCTAAAAATGTCAGAGTCTTCAGAGCGTTGAAGATGGACACTATAAAAAAGACGATGAAGTCCAGAGCGTGACGTGGCCATGATCTGTGTTAGACTTTTAGTTGGACGCACCGCTCCACCCCCCCCCCCCCCCCCCCCCCACCATTCATTGTAGTAGTGGTACTTACGTAATGGTCTGGCTGTAGACCATGAGTGTTAGCAGAAGAAGAGTTTTGCCTGAGTGAAGCAGTTCTTTGCCAGTGATTTGGTATGCTTGCAAATGTAAATAAGGTGAAGTGAAAAGGGAAACTGCATTGAAAATCCACTGAAGAATTCAAGAGAGCACAAAGCTGCACAGTTAACTTTTCATAACATGTTATGCTCATTTTTTAAGTTCAAATGGATCCACACCCAATAACAAATAGAACTTACTGATCACAATCCATGGTATGCAAAAATAAATAAATCTAGATCATCATAAAAATGTCCCCCCTTTAAAAAAAGAAAAAGAAAAAAAGATGTCCCCCCTTTAAAAAAAAGAAAAGAAAAAAAGTGTTTACAACAGTAGATTGAGCTCCATCACACTGTCTGCTGTATGGAGATTTGACATTGGTTTAATGAAAGTAATAACAGTAAACACTACAATTGCAGCTGTCTGTTGAGTACCTCAAAGACGGTGAAATGGGAAATGGATCACCTGTGATTCAGTCTCTCAGTTTGTTGTTACCCTTAAATCCTACATGAAGTATTTGCTTGCCTCCTCATGTGATGTTTGTTAATATGAGGCATCTTTTTTATGACTTGTTAAGTTTGTGTGGGATGCCTATCTTGCACTGTTGCAGTGTATCAATTATACAATTAAATTTTAAATCAGTCTGACTAGTTCAGTAGTTGTTCCGATGTACATTATTATTACACAGTAGTTCTAATACATACATATATATATATGTACATTCTGACTTTGTGATTCAACTGTTTGGAGATTTATATTTTATCTTTGTGCGTGTGTGTTTTGTTTTATATTTATATATAAGATTAGCATAGATTGATTTTGTAGAGTTGTATGACTTTAGAAATGATTTGCATAATATCGAAAAGACTTTTCAAACAGTCTGAAATGTACATAACTGCTTATGACAGTTTGATCATCCTGAGGTGACTGTGTGCGATTGACATGATGTTTACATCCAGCTAAAAACTTTTTATGCCCTTTCTGTTTGATTTCTGTCTATTAGGGCTAGGGGCCCAGTTTTCCTTTTTATGGAATAAGTTATTAGCCTCAGATAATTAATTCCTAGTCCTACTCTGGCATTTTGCAATCTTAGAGGATAAAAAAAAAAAAAAAAATGGTGGGAGAATGGCCCATTGAAACAGATGATAATAAGTGAAAAGCTATTTTTCCCAAGCTTGATGACTACCCCCCTCCATGTTCTCCTTCGTTTATGACATTGTATATATACACAAATGCTCATAAACTAGTGTTATCTGCTTATCATTGGGAAAAAAATGTAAAGCTCTTGTCTCAGCATCACATGCTTTCAATACAGTGCCGTTTCAGTTTGCTTTGTTGACCCAACTGTTATGTTGCCTACTTATAAATTATATTGGCTAGGACTTGTGCAGTTTTTATTTGACAGTTCAGTTGTTTTGGGTTGTGGGACATGTGGAATTTGATGTAGTGTGGATGCATAGCTGAAAAGAAGGGATTGAGCCTGGGGAGTGGGGATAGCTCAGTGGTTAGACTGGTGGGCTCACATTCAAAAGGCCCTGAGTTCAAGTCCCAGCAGGAGCAATGGGAAAATTTTCTTCTTCATGCCTATGGTCAACTTTTTGTGCTGACTATTATTTTGGTATCTGTTCTACCCCTGTATTGTTACTGCAGAAGCACATGTATAAAAGATCCCAGTCATTCTGCCAAGAATGCTGGTGGCAGGTTACAGCTAAACACACACACACACACACACACACACACACACACACACACACACACACACACACATTTATATATATATATGCATGCAGCCTAACTTTGTGGCTTTGGTGGATATTAAAATGTGATCTATGAAAAAATGAAAAAAGGATACAGTCACTTATTCAGAATCACATGAAGCATGAGTGCGGTGAGTCTGCTCAAGAGTAGAGAACAGCACCATATAAAACTAAAAGTGATCAATAAAGCCTCTCTTTTTTTTTTACCAGGCGCTGTGTAAAATGCTAGCTGATGAATGCTTGTGGCACTTCAGTGTCTGCTTGTTTTATGAGTGGTGGAAACTCATTCACAGGCAGTGAGTCTTTACAGCTGTTGTAAACCACCAGTACCCACTTAAGTGAACAAGTGTATGTGGTTCTATGTGCTTGAATGTGATTTGTTATTAATGAGCAGTCACTGGCAGCTATTTCTGTATGCCTTCTGTCCTGTGATCACCCTATGCCATTGACAGGGTGTACAGTATACCACCTACCATTTATCTTGTAATGTCCTGAGTACATGAGCAAATTATATTCTCACAATGTGGAGAGATAGAGTCAAACTGTGAGAAAAATGGAGAGTGTAGAGTCAAACTGTGAGAGAAATGGAGAGTGTACTGTGGCTGTCAGTGTTAGTGGTTCAAATGTTCAAGAACACTTCCAGTTCCATTGGCAACTCTTCACAGTTAGTTATAATATGTTTATTTGGCAGCTATCAGTTTCCACTGTTCCTGTTTAAGTTAGGTTTCCTTGGTGGCTCTCAATTTCTTTGCTAGTACTAGTAATGTTTCGATAGTGGTTCTCAGTTTTCACTGTTACAATGTTAGTAATGTTTCCTCAGCAGCTCTTTCCTTTGCTGTAACTTTGTAAGGTATGTTTCCAAATGACAACTCTCTACATATTTTTCAGTGTCTCATATTCTGAGTGGGATTGTTGACAAGTAGTTCTCTTCTTTTTTTTTCTTTTTTTTTTTATATACATGTGTCATTGGCTTGAATGATTTTCTTTAACGGAGCATCTTTAACTTTTAAAAACAGAAGCTGAAATGTGTGAATTATGATGGTATTATATCTTGGTGTTCAGATCTGGCTTTAAATGTCACACTTCAGCGTTGGCAATCACTTACAAATTCGTTGCCCTTCCTTGCAGCCCGCAGTTGCTGGACTGTTTGCTGGGGGATTTGTGGGGGATAACCAGGATTGCTTTGAGGAAGAGGAGGAAACAGGACTTGAGCTGTCCAGTTTCCTGTTGCCAGTTTTGCTGTAAAGTCAGCCCTAGTGTAGTGGAAACTTTCATTTTGCTGTGCATAGAGAACACCCCAGCTGTAAAAAAGGTGCAAGGTTTAGGCTTTCACTAGTTTCAGTCTAAATAAGAAGGCAGCTTTCTGACTTCAGTGCCAGCACAAGCTCTGTTCAGTTGACAGTTTAAATCATTTGTGGAAAATGTGTGCTTCAGTGGGACAGTAATTCAGATAATTATGTCATCAGAAAAAAGAAAGGGTCCAGGCCCAAGCCACAGTTCTCACTCAGCTTGTAGGTGTACTGATTCTGAAGGTGATAAAACTTCAGGCTTGAATAAACATAGTAAGATGAGACCTTGCCCATCAGGAGTAGACAATGAAGCTTTTGAAGCTGATGCTTCAGACCTCTGTAGTGATGCCCATGAAGGGGCTGGGCTTGAGCCCAAAGCATCCAACACAGATACCACAGAGAATGGTGGAACTGGAAGCAGTCCTTATGATGCTACTGGTACTGCACTTGAATTTCAGAAGGAAGGGAGGGCTTTAGCAGCTGGTACTGAGGATGATTGTGTTGAGTGTGCTGAGTCTGATGTTGTGGATAAATCAGATGTTGTTCCTGAGACTGCAGATTCATTGCAAAAAGTCAGAAAGGTTGAAAGTAAGTGAATAATGCTCTGTGAGTTTTATGACTGGGTGTCATACTGTAAACAGTGAACTAAGTGAACCATTTCATCTTGACGTGACTAAATACCATGCATGAGCAGCGAACTCTGTGATTTGCGTGAACTATTTGGTCCTGTGAAGACCCTTGTTGACTATAATATATATATATACATTGTTTGGAACTTATTTTGAAAAGTCTAGTTTGATCCTTAAATTTTTAATTGATATTTTGTAGCTGACCTGCAAATTTTGGGACCAGGGGTGTGTGTGTGTGTGTGTGAGCATATAATGTCATGTGTTTATGGCTCTGAAAATGAACAGATAAATAATAATGATAGCAATAAAATATAATAGTAATAACAAAAACACACTTGCTGGTAAATGACATTGGTCCAACAATTTTCTTTCCCACTGAAATCTGTCTACTTTTGACTAACTTGAGAGTGCTGTTTAGGCAGTTCCAAAGTCCTAGCTAATCCTTCGCAATAACTTGATCCTTCACAACTGTTTCTGGCTACACAACTGGCCATGTTTCACAGCGTTCCACACTCTAAGGCTTGTGCCTCACCCTGTTAACAATTGCAAGCAGTGCTTGAAACAAACAAAGTGTTTGGATTAGGCTTCAGTGCTGTTTGTGTTGGGCCATCCCACTTGTGTGGCCTCAGTGACCACAAACACAGTGCAAACAGTCGCTGCTTAAGAAAAACAGAATAGCTCACACAAAACATGGGGAAAGTTAAACAGTTTAAGCTGATTCTACAATGACTGCATAACAGCGAAAAACAACAACAAAAACATGCAAAAAAGCCAAGGTATGGTCTGAAGTTGATTTACAAATCTAAATGAGTAAAATTAGTTGAACACACATGTATGCTTGTAATTAGAGGTAATCAAGAGCATCAGATTGTTGAGAGGATTATTCTAGACTGTCAGCAAAGATGTCTTGCCGTTGAAATGTGAGTTTAGACAGGTGAATTCATGAGCTAGTTGCTCAAGACATTTGTTCTTTTCTTTAAAATGTGTTTAACAGGCAAAATAATTTTTGCTGCCTAGAATTGTTAAAAAGAAAAGAAAACAAAGTGGGATAAACTGAGGTATAAAAGATGTGTGCACACCCACATATATGTGAGACAGTATCAAGTTTTATGAAGATATATATATATATATATATGCATTCACACTTTTATTTATGAACTTTGACTCTGGTCCAAACACAGTATTTGGAGATGTCATATCCTGCTAGTCCAGTAAAAGCTTTTACGTCCTTGAGGCCATTTACACTAGCCAGATTTCTGGGCAGAGCACAGGATTCTGCATTTACACTTCGATCTCCTGGAATGGATATGATCTGTGCTCACCCTGCTCTGGAGTAGAACTTTACAAGGCTGGCATTCTGTTTTGCCATCTGCTGTTTGGAACACAGATCTCTGATGTGGAAGTATAGCAGACAGACAGTGCATTTGGAGCAGTAATGATGTCAAACAATTCAAGTCTAGTTCATGTTGCAGCTGTAATGCAGCAACCCCTGACCAATCCCAGCCAAGCTGAGCATGGGCCCAGCCCCTTTATAAGTCACAGAAATAAGGAACCCTGAAGTTCAAGGGAAGAGCAAAAATGAAGATGTTTATGGGTTCTGTTCTTTGTGGGAGATTAGGAAAACAAGAGAGGTACTAGTACAGTATATGATGAGGCACAGTGACTAGAGGGATAATGTTCAGCTGAAGAATTGAATAATACTTTATTCATGGATGTGCTGTGTATTAGTACATGTGACCAGTGTATGTACAGCTCCAAGGCCAAGGGTTGATATGCTAAATATGTGGCTCGTAATGATATGCATGCTTGTGCATATGGGTTAATGATTAAAGCATGACCTGCAGCTTTCAGTTCCCCTTAGGGTTTAAAATGTGTTTACATTTTTACATGGTGGAAGTCCTCAATGACCAGCCTAATAATAATGGGAATATTTGTACAGCACCCTACTATCACACAAGTAACCACCAAAGCAAAGCAGTGACATGATTGAGACAATGATCCAAAATGAGGAAAATAAAAATGAATGCATGTGGGTACAGTCAATAATAAGGAATACAAAGTATTATATATGCCTCCAAACTAAAAGCCGGTGTTCATTCCTTCACTGAACTTTGTTACAAGTATAATGCACATGCACGTGCACACACACGTGCATGCCTGTACACACATACTCACTCGCACACAGAGAAATGCTGTTGATATGAAAACCCTTTTCAGGCACAGCCTAATAATAAGATAATGAAATTAAATTTATTTTACACCACAGCCTTGTGCAGAAATATATTGCTAATTCTTTGTTCAATAATTGTCTGTTGACACTAACTAGACAAGAACAAAAAGGGATTGTGCTGAAAGTCATGACTTCCTTTTTTTAATTTTTAATTGTTTTGCTTTTATTTTCTGTACTTGTTGCTCTACTTTGAAATTTTCGCAATGAAAGGTTGGGCCTCTTTCTCTGAAAAAAGTAAGTTGTGGCTTCTATTCAAACTGCCAAGTATGAAGTAAAATACCTTTTGTTGCTAGTGATACAAATACAGCCAGAGAAACATTTTCTGCTACCATTTGCTCATTAACAGTGCTCCCTTCTGTAGCATGTTCAGGGCTTCAGCTGTCTTTTCTTTTTATCTGAGAAGGACTTGACAGTGAATTCTCCATTGTAATGACAGGGAGAGGGAAAGAAGATTGTCACCCATACTAGGGTTTGATACTTCAGCTTTGTGGTCCAGAGTTCAGTGCCTTTGCAACTTGACCACACAATGGCTACTTCAGGTCCACTCTGTTTCAATCTGTTTCAGCCTCACTGAAGAAGTGGGTGACAGGAACAAACTTCATTGTCTATGTCAGCCACTCTTTGTCAGCATGGGTAAGGGAATATGACTAGGAAAGAAAGGCTCTGTCTTTCCTGGCTTTAATAAAGAGTTTTTAACCGTTTTTCACTTTCATTTGTTTTTGTTTTTGTTTTCATTTTTTCTTCTGATTTTTTCCCTCCCTTTGTTTCTCTGTTTTGTGCACCATGCAGTGTGGTAACTGGTATACAGTCTGCAGATACAGAAATTAAAGCAGCAAGACCCAGAGCTTTCTAGAGTGTTATAACTTACAGTTGTATAATGGTGAGTGTACCCCACTTGATGACAGGAAATATGCCTGCCTAATTTCTGCCTTGCAAGTTCACTCAACTTCCTTTAAAAAAATACCATTTTCAAAGCATAACCCTTTCGATGACTTTAGTGATTGGGCATTGAAATATATCTACCTGTTTCTTCATGTTTCCTACTTTATTCTTATTTTCTCTGTCTGTGTGTGTCTTTCTATGTCTGTCTGTCTCTCAGCCTGCCCACCTGCTCTCTCTCCCTCTGTCTTTAAATTGGTGTCCTCCCCCCCCCCCCCCCCCCCCCCCCCCCCCCATTTTTGTTTTATTTTGCTGCTTAACAGGCATTCAGGGTCTGTGTCATTCAGTGATCATTCTCACGCGTTCTTGTCACAGGCAAAATGATACACCTCACATAATGGCATGTGTGTGCATTTTGAGTTGTTTTGGTTTTGTTGTTGTTGTTTTTATCTCACAGAGGTGAGACAATAAAAGGTGCACTAACTAAAGTTTTGTGAAAATGAATAGAATTGTTTCCTGAGCAAGGTATCTGAGAAATGACTTTTTGCTTAAAAGTTAAAGTTGGAATGCTGTTTATGTAAAAAGATCATATGAGATGCTTCTGCAAATGTTTTTAATAGCACTTCATCTGAGTTAATTTTGTTTTGTTACTATGGAAGAGAGCGCTATGTTTAAACCTGCACAGACTGTCATGTCCATCCTACTTTTTCAGGGGGACCGCATGTGGTCATTTGGTGTTGGTCTGTTCTTGGTCAACATTGCCTCTCAGAACCTCCAGCTGCCAGCAGTCTATGGACTGGCCTCCTGTCTCACCATCTTTTTCCTAGGGGCAACTGTTGGTAACTGGGTGGACCACACCCCTAGGCTGAAAGGTAGGCTGTACTTTGTTGGATGAGTGGTTGCCATTGGAACAGGTTTGTACTTATTTGATGGGCAGGTGGGTAGCCTCCAGTCCTAGTTAAAAGGAAGGCTGCATTTTGTTGGATGAGTGGTTGCCATTGAAGCTGGGATGTACTTAGTTTGATGGAAACTGGGTAGAATCCAGTCCTAGGTTAAAAGGAATTAGGCTGCATTTTGTTGGATGAGTGGTTGCCATTGAAGCTGGGGTGTACTTAGTTTGGTGGAAACTGGGTAGACTCTAGTCCTAGGTTAAAAGGAAGGCTGCATTTTGTTGGATGAATGGTTGCCATAGAAGCTGGGGTGTACTTAGTTTGGTGGAAACTGGGTAGACTTTAGTCCTAGGTTAAAAGGAAGGCTGCGTTTTGTTGGATGAGTGGTTGCCATTGAACTTTGAAGCTGGGGTGTACTTAGTTTGGTGGAAAGTTGGGTAGACTCTAGTCCTAGGTTAAAAGAGAATATTCGTAACAGGCACACATCCAGCACTATGATTTATTACTTTAACACAGTTGCATGTGTTTTTCAGCTGCAAAGCTGTCCCTGGTTCTTCAGAATGTCTTTGTTGTCATCTGTGCTGCTGGTGTCTATGCCTTCCTCTGGTTTCATCGTGAGATCACTGAAGGTGAACACCAAGCATGGTTGGAACCCCTCTGCCAAGCAGGCATCATTGTGGTTGCCATCGTCTCCAGGCTGGCCAGTCTGACACGCATGATTGCTGTGGAGAGAGACTGGATTGTGGAGATCTGTGGTGGAGACAAGGACATGCTGGCAAGTAGGTGAACAGCTGTGATTGAACAGATCTTTTTTGTCTGGGGTGTAAACATAGGTCCTTGTTTGTCTTGAGTATAAAAATAGGTTGCTGTTTTGTCTTGGGTGTAAACACCTCTGTCTTTGCACAAGTCACCAGAAAGTGTATCTGTTTTGCCATTTCATGGTTTATCAGTTAACCTTGAAAACTGGCAGGTCAATTGGCTTACAATAAATTGTCTGGTCTGAGAGTTCCTCTTTTTTTCTTCCTACTACTGAGAATCCTGAGCTATGAATGGTTCTCTCTTTTAAACATGAAGCAGTATGGTATGAGTATCTGTAAGCTTTCCTTGGCGCACAGATGCTGCATAAGAGTTAACCAACTGAACTGAAGCTTTCAAATGTGTGTCTTATTTTTCTTCCTGCTTTTGATTTTGAACAGATAAAAAATTGCAGTTTTGTTTTTCCTTTTTCTAACAGCAATGACATCAGCTTTGCGGAGAATAGATCAGGGTACACTGATCCTGGCACCCATTGCGACAGGTCAGATCATGACTTATGGTGGACTAAAGAATGGAGCCGTCTTCATTGCAGCCTGGAATGTGGGGTCTGTGTTCATCGAGTACTATTTGATTTGGAAGGTCTACAACACAGTACCTGCACTGAGGGCTAAGAAAGGACTCTGTCGAACTGACAGTGAGTATGGTGCTTTCAGTGAAATAGACTATAATTAAGGACTCTTAAAGTTAAACATCCACCAAAATATTGGTCTTACCTTTCATGGTTTTGGTTGCATACTTTTCAACCCCAACTGATGATGGTCTGTGTCCAAGTAGACCACCAGCTGGATGGGTTTTGTCCAAGTAGGCTGACTGGGTGGTCTGTGTTCAGGATAATTGACTGGGTGATCCGTCCAGAAAGGCTGACTGGGTGGTCTGTGTCTGTCCAGAAAGGCTGAGTGGGTGGTCTGTGTCCGGGAAAGTTGACTAGGTGGTCTGTGTCCATAATGGCTGACTGGGTGGTCCATGTCCAGGAAAGTTGACTGGGTAGTCTGTGTCCAGAAAGGCTGACTGAGTTGTCTGCATCCATAACAGGGGAGCGGGGATAGCTCAGTGGTTAGAGTGCCGGACTTGTGAGTGAAAGGTCACAGGTTCAGATCTCTGTGGGAGTGGTGGGAGAATGGTATTCTTCAGGGCCAACATTCTGTGCTGACTCTTATTTTGGTATCCATTCCACCCCTGTGTTACCGCAGTAGCATGTACACATCCCAGTCATTCTACCAAAAGTGCAGGTGGCAAATTACAGCTAAACATGCATACATGAAAGGCTGTGGCATTGCATGAAATGACATGGTGCATGGTTGTATGGTGTACACAGAACATACCAAGATGGCAGCAGTTCCATATGGCACCAGCCATGCCAGTGCTGCAAGTACACCACCAGTGGATATTCAAAAACATGTTATAAAAAGCTATTCACTCATGTAGAATCACATACGAGTGCAGTGAGTCTGCTTGAGGGTGGAGAATAGCACCATATAAAAGCAATTAACAACATAATGGCTGACTGGGTGGTCCCTGTCAGGAAAGTTGACTCAGTGACTGGGTGGTCTTTCCAGAAAGGCTGACTGGATGGTCTGTGTCCAGAAAGGCTGACTGGGTGGTCTGCATTTCTGTGTTCAGAAAGGCTGACTGGGTGGTCTAAGTCTGTCCAGACTGGCTGTTTGAGTGGTCTGCATTCAGAAAGGCTGACTGGATGGTCTGTGTTCAGAAAGGCTAACTGGGTGGTCTGTGTTCAGAAAGGCTGACTGGGTGGTCTATGTCTGACCAAAAAGGCTGACTGGGTGGTCTCTGTCCAGGAAAGTTGACTGGGTGGTCTGTGTCCATAATGGCCGACTGGGTGGTCTGGTGTTCAGGAACGTTGACTGGGTGGTCCATGTCCAGAAAAGTTGACTGGGTGGTCTGTGTCCATAATGGCTGACTGGGTGGTCTGTGTATGTCCAGAAAGGCTGATTGGGTGGTCTGTGTTCAGAAAGGCTGACTGGGTGGTCTGTGTATGTCCAGAAAGGCTGACTGGATGGTTTGTGTATGTCCAGAAAGGCTGATTGGGTCGTCTGTGTTCAGAAAGGCTGACTGGGTGGTCTGTGTATGTCTAGAAAGGCTGATTGGGTGGTCTGTGTTCAGAAAGGCTGACTGGGTGGTCTGTGTCTGTCCAGAAAGGCTGACAGGGTGGTTTGCGTTTAGAAACATTGACTGGGTGGTCTGTGCCCAGAAAGGCTGACTGGATGGTCTGTGTCCAGAAAGACTGATGGGGTGGTCTGTGTTCAGTAAGACTGACGGGGTGGTCTGTGTCCAGAAAGGCTGACTGGGTGTCTATGTCCAGAAAAGCTGACTGGATGGTCTGTTGTCTGTATCAAGAAAGACTGAAAAAATAACTATTGTTTCACTGCAGCAGTTCAGATGAGTGGTGTTTTTTATTATCAGTTCACTCCATCCCCTATAAATGTAGCATTGTGACTTTGTAGAGACACCCCCCACTGAGGCAGAGGAGGATGCTGAAGTGGATGCAGTGGCAGAAACCCCCAATGATGCCCTGACCTGTGACAACAATGGTGACCTTCCTTCAGGCGGTAACAACAATGGAGATGCCCAGTCAGGTGTCTTGCTTTCTGATGCCAACAAAACTGATGAAGAAGAAGACAAAGTCACAGCATCGCCAGCCAGTCATGTAGAACAAGAGGAGGGAAAGGTGGAACATCTGGCCCCATATTGATGAAGAACAAATAACCCCCTTAATCGTGATTATGTTCTAAACAGTGATGCCAGTGAAAAAATATGCATGCACAGAGTGCATATCAGACTTTTCACTTTCAGCCAGCCTAAACACATTTAAAGTTATAGCCTCGTTTCTCTAAAGAGCCAGTCTTACCGACTTTTTCTGATCAGGATTAGAATCTATCCACCTTTAACTTTATTTGCTCTTCATACATGTGGGTCCTGGTCAAGGGTATGTTAAAGTACAGCACTGGTTAAAATAAGCTAGTGCTTGGATTTTTATGTCCCATAGGGTCACCTCAGGTCAAATGGTTAAAATAAAACCAGAAGATAAAGATATTGTCTTGCTATCATATTTTAGTGTTTTTTTTGTTTTGTTTTGTTTCTTTTGGCAGCATCTTCAGCTTGAATTCATTGTGATATTTTTTGTGCTCTTGCATTTGTGTGTTTTATGACATGCCTGAACATTTATTTTTTATTGACCTTATTTATTATCCATGCCCTTCTATGACTGCTCTTCATTCAGTGCCCTTTACTATAGAAACAGTTTTGGCAGTTGGCATGTTTACAAGAAGCATACACATGTACGTAGGCACAAACCTGTCTGCATGCATGCATACACAGCAATGTATACATGCATGCATGTGCAGCACATACCTTTGTGCTGTTTTTGCTTATTGTGATGGTTAAGTAATAACATCACACACAACACACTGACCCCCAAAACTTGCTCTTTTCCTTTGGGTTTTGCATTGTCCATCCAGCCTAATGCAGAGGAACAGCAAGTGGTGATAGAAGAAGAGCGGAGCAAAGAGAGTGGCTGTTGTCATGCTCGGATCTGTTCTGGCTTTCTCACGCTGTACCGGGGCTGGAGGACCTACATGAGATACAGTGTGGCACTGGCTGGCCTGGCCCTGGCCTGTCTGTACATGACTGTACTGGGCTTTGACAACATCACTGTGGGTGAGTTATAGACAACGTCACTGTGGGTGAGTCATAGACAACATCACTGTGGGTGAGTCATAGACAACATTTCTGTGGGTGAGTCATAGACAGCATCACTGTGGGTGAGTCATAGACAACATCACAGTGGGGGAGAATCACAGACAACATTACTGTTGAGGAGTCGTAGACAACACCACGAGGGGGAATCACAGACAACATTACCATTGAGGAGTTGTAGTCAACATCACTTTGGGGGAGTCACAGACATCACTGTGGGCAAGTCATAGCATTACCATGGGTGAGTTGTAGATAGCATTACTGTGGGTGGGTCACAGACATCACTGTGGTATAGTCATGAACAACGCTACTGTGGGTGAGCCATACACATCACTGTGGATAAATAGTGGACAACATCACTGTGGGTGGGCCATAGACAGCATTATTGTGGGTGAGTTGTAGATAGCACCACTGTCGGTGGGTCATAGACATCACTGTGGTATAGTCATGAACATTACTGTGGGTGAGCGATACACATCACTGTGGGTGAGTAGTGGACAACCTCACTGTGGGTGAGTTGCAATGGGAGACATTTTACATTATTAGCTGCTGTAAAATGTCCTGAGGTGGGTCACCTCAGGACACTTTACAGCAACTAATAATGTAAAATGTGCAGTTTGTTGCATGTTAAAATCCTTGAACATAATTGTAATTTGTTTGAAATTGTACTGATAACTGAATATTTTGTATGATACGGCTGTGAGTTTGGTTTACAGTTCTTTGAAATTGTTCTGAGTATTTCTTTCCAGTACAGCTGTGCATTTGGTTCATGTTTTCATGAAACTGTACTCAGTGTTTCTTGAAAATACAGCTGTGTGTCTGGTTCATATTTTCTTTGACATTGTGCTTGATTTTCTGTACAGTATTCTATCCCCCATTGTTGTTGATTGCCATCTGATTTCATCTGTTCAGTTTGTATTGTTTCCCTCATTCAGCCTATGCCGTGACACAAGGGGTCTCTGAGTCCATCCTGGGTATCCTGATGGGGGTGTCAGCAGTGTTTGGAATCCTGGGTACTTTTGCTTACCCAGTGTTGCGTCGTCGCCTGGGCCTGATGCGGACTGGGATATTTGCACTGTCAAGCCAAGTGGCATGCCTGACGCTGTGCGTGGTGTCCATCTGGATGCCTGGCTCCCCCTTTGATCCACTGTACCTTGTTCGCCAGCATGAACCTGTTGACCTTTGCAACTACACAACCAGTGCTCTTCCTGTCATAATGGTATGTGGGGGGGAGGGGCGGTTGACTGGCATGAAAAACCATGGGAGACTGTAATGATGGCTGTTTAGCGTTAATATGGCCAACTAACTATCGGTGGTAAAAAAAAACTTGACAGTAATGCCTCTGTTCTTTTTTTCCCCTTCTTTTTCTATTGGAGGCTATGCATGTAAGACATTTTTTGGCTTTGCCTTGTGAGATAATCTGCATTGAGATTTACATGATTATGCTGATTTTAGGGTTTTCTGATGGTTTCATTAAGATTTCTGTAGAAATTGAACTTTCATTGAGAGTTGCTTCATTGAATGGGCAATGTACAGCTCTTTTGGAAGAGCTTTCCCCTGGGTAAACAATCCGACGTTCACTCTTATGTCAAAGTAGCATACAGCATCAGTGTTCGTCTTTTGTGCTTCATCTCACAGCCATCAAGCAACACAAACACAGCAGCCTGCAACGTCAGTGTCCCATACTGGCTTTTTTAAAATTTCAAAATAACACACACCAGGGGTCTCTCCATCACTTCCCTTTGTCATGGCATAGCATGCAACATCATTGTCTCTCCCATGTCTCTGTTTTGCTTCACAGTAGCATACAACATCAGGACATGTCTCTGTCACTTCTCTGTTTTTCTTCACATTAGCAAGATCCAAACACATAAAAGGTTTAAAAGAACACTTTTTGTTGGAACAAAACATGCAAATTTTGGGGGTAATCCCCTTTATGAAGCTACAAAACAACACTTAACAGTTAGACGGTGAAAAACAATGAAAAATGAGATGGAGGACTAAGACACTTACCTGTTTTTGGATGAGCTATGTTGTTTTCCTGTCCAGTGCTTGGAAGAATAGCAATATTTTGAACCTTTTATGTGTTTGGATCTTGTTTTAGAATGCTAGCAGTCATGCTTGTTTCAGATTTTTTTTTCTTCACAGTAGCAAACAACAGCAGTGTCTCTCCTGCACTTCTGTTTTTCTTCACAGTAGCATACAGCATCAGTACATGTCTCTGCCACTTCTGTGTTTTTCTTGACAGTAGCACACCAGTGTATCTCCCACGTGTCTCTTATTTCCATCACAGTAGCATACAAAACCTGGTGTCTCTCCCATGTATCTCTGTTTTTCATCTCAGTAGCATACAAGATGAATGTCTGTCCCTCATGTTTAATTTTTTTTATATCATAGTGGCATACAACATCAGTATCTGTTCCACACTTCTCTCTGTTTTTTTTTTTTTTCACAGTAACATACAGCACAAGTGTCTCTCCCACACTTGTATGTCTTGTCTCACAGTACACTTCTCTCCCATCTTTCAGCCCCTAGGCAACAAGAGTGCATCTGCATACAACATCAGTGGCTCTCCCATGCTTCTCGACAACAACACAGGAAGTGGAAACCTGACAGACTGCAACAACAGTGATAATGATGGGCCACAGTCTTACATGTCAGTTGGGCTCCTGATGGGGGGCATAGTGCTGGCCAGATTTGGTGAGTGCATGTCCTGTTCAGAAAAAGAGAGAAGTTGGGAGCAGGGGAGAGAGGGAGAGGAAGAGACACAGAAAGGAAGAGACAGAGAAGGAGAGGAAGAGACAGGGAAGGAGAGAAAAATACAGAGAGGGAGAGGAAGAGAGAGGGAAAGGAAGAGATGGAGAAGGAGAGGAAGAGAGAGGGAAGGAGAGAAAGGGAGAGGAAGAGAGAGGGAAAAGAAGAGGCAGAGAAAGAGAGGAAGACACAGAGATGAGAGCTGTGATCCTGATGATGATGATCATGGCAGTAATACACTTATTCAGAGTTACATTTCTGTTTGCTGCCATGTGAGAGTTTTGTTGCCTTCTTTGTTGGCTGACTGGAGGGAGCAGTCTCTTCCATTAATTGTCACAAACTCCAGCATGGGCAATAGCTATAGAGCCTGGAAATATTTCACATAAGTCTCGAATGTCTGTGGTCTATGCTGAGCATGGGTAACAAGATCTGCTCTTTGCAAGAAGTAATGTGAAGGGAAAGCACTTTACGTAGTGATGCCAGGGGTAGGTGTGGGGCTGGTGGAAGGTTGGGGTTATGTCCTCAGGTCTAGGTGGTATTAAAAGATTGAGCTAATGATGTCACTTGTATGATGTAGGTCTGTGGGTGGCAGACCTGACCATCACTCAGCTGTTCTTGGAGGTGGTGGTGGAGGGAGAGCGCGGTGTGGTCAACGGTGTTCAGAGCTCCCTCAACAAACTGATGGATGTCCTCAAGTTTGTGTTGGTGGTGGCTGTCCCTGACACTCAGACCTTTGGCTTCCTCATCATTGTCTCCTTCACTTTCATCTGCCTTGGCTGGTTGTCCTATGCCATCTTCTTGAGGAGAAATCGGGGACATTTCTTCCACTTTCAGAAGTGTTCTGGTTGTGGGAATGGACATGCTGTGTCTGAGGCAGCCTGATCCCTCACCTGATAAATCGAGCAAGGTATAAACAAATATTTGTTTAGTGAATGTATGCTAATGATACAAGATGGCATAACAAACTGCAGGTGATGAGACTGTAAATTGCAGGCTGATGCAGATGTGAATGAAGAGTGGGCTTAAAGAGGGGTAGTCTTTCTTCAGGTGCTCGTCTGCATGAGATATGAAAGGAAAGTTTTTAGAAAAAGCTGTGTCAAAAGGGGTGGCCTTTTATCAGGGTGGTCTGTTGCCAACAGTTCCACTGTACTGATGCCTGCATGACAGCTGCACTATTTACTGCCACAACAGAAGTACTTCAGCTGTATTTGAACTTCACCATGCTGTTTCATTAGTGGGCCAAGTGTTGTTTGTTTGTGCAGTCTGTTGCAATCCTGGTGATATAGAATTTTAGTTTAGTTAAATGCTTTAGAGGAAACAGCTTGTGTACATGTGTAAAGATGTGTGTGTTTAAATATGTGGATATGTTTTTGTTTGTCACAGTGTGTGTGTGTGTGTGTGTGTGTGTGTGTGTGTGTGTGTGTGTGTGTGTGTGTGTGTGTGTGTGTGTGTATGATTCATAAGCGTTTGTGCTAATGCCAACAAAAACAGTCCTGCAGACAATAACTGGGCTAAGTGGTGTACACAGTATCAGCTTCAACTACTCACATGACTGAGGAACAGTATTTCCCACACTGTCTTTCTGTGGTGAGTGATTCTGGGGCCCATGTTCTGATGAAGATGTTTTGTTTAATGATTATGTCACTGCACATTTTTACTTTCCAGAATTGTGTCACTTTTTTGTGTGTTTGCTGTGTCAGTTTTTGCTTTGATGTGATTGTCATTTTTTGTTTTGATTTGAGCATCATTCATGACACCAACTCTAAACTTTATGTTTTACAGGTCATTATTTGCAGACTTTAGGCAGAATTGAAAACATAAACAAGTACTCACTTGAGTAGAAGTTTGTGTAGAATTCCACAATGTAGTTTACAGGAATGGAGGGATATGTGAGATGTGCACACTTCCGGAAGTGTACCATATTTCACAGCACAAATCATCTGACATAACTATGTTAGACAATCTGATTTTACTTTAATCAAACAAATTTCTTACAGTTATATCAAGCACAAGGTTAATGCTGCTAGTTATTTCCCTTTACTTGGGAGGGTGAACTGAAGGGTGGGCACGTATCCCTCCGTTCCTTTAAACTACGTTGTGGAATTTAACACAAATTTCAACTCAGGGGAGTACTCGTTTATGTTTTGAATTCCACTGCTCATAGTTTACCGAAACTACGTGATCTGTGAAATTTTGAAGTTGGTGGATTAAAGTGCTTATGAAATGCCTAGTTGCTAATAGCATTTTTTCCCCCTCTTCTATGGGGATGGTAATTCTTTAACATACAGAAATTATAAAATGATAAGAGCAAATAATACTGCGAGTGGCTACACATTAACAGCTCCACAGACAATTTGTGTGTATAGTATAAATATTTGTATGTTATTGTCAGCACAAGGGAGATCACTGTCTTTGGGTCTCCCAAGTTCTCAATGAACACTTCTTATAATAATCAGGACAAGTAAATCAGAGTTTTGCCCCAGATTACTGACCCGGTGGTTTTATTTTCCTACTTTAGCATAGCAGTTCAAAATAGTGTTTGGTCTATCCTTATTTTCAAGACGTTTGTTGTAAAATCTCTTGAAAGTAGGTACTTTAGACCAGCCTGCAACTTTCAGTATATCCTGAACCGCAACACCAGATTGCAACATTGCTGATGATGATGCGCCCCTAAACCTGTGAGGTGTGAAATTGGTAGTTCCTGCATGTATGAAGACAGTCTTCAGCCACCTCGTGATGGTGTCTTTTGTTGCAGGTCCATGAGGCTGCTGATAACACAAAAGTAATTTGTCACTCCCCTCACCCTCAGACCTGAATTCTGCAGTGCGATCTATATACTCTCTAAGACAAGTCACTACACACAAAGTTTTGTCTTCTGCATAGCATGGTAACTGCAGAGGTTGTGGGTGAAAACCAGGTCTGGATTGTTTGAACTTTTCAGTTATGTGAATTGTACACCCATCATCATGAAAACTGATATCATTTAAACTGATCAAATGAACTGTCTGCACTCTTTGAGCAGAAATTAACAACAACAAGACACACAACTCAGACGTTCAATTCTTCAATGAAAGTTCTGAATTTTCACCCAAGTGTTTGAAATAACGCAGAACTTCATGTACATCCCAAGTTTCATTGTATCTTGTTTGCAGTGTACGCAGTTCAAAGATTCCTTTCAGAAATTGAACTACTCAGGGATGACTCCCCACTGTCTTATTGTCTGGAAGTATAACAAATGCAGCCAGAGCACTCCTGGCAGTGTTTATGGCACTATATCCTAAGCCTTCTTCATATAATGTGGTCAAGAACTGCAACACCATATCTCCAGGTGGACGAAGGGGATCACACTGGCTTTGAATGCAGAACTTGTTCCATCTGGTGAGGTAGGAGGCATACTGCTGTCTTGTTGATTGTTGCCAGGATGCCCAAATAACTTGGAAAGTCTGACTTTAAACTCCTCTTGCTTCAAGCGATTTGCGGATAAGACGCAAGCCAGGAGTTGCAGCTTCTTGTGTAGAGGATGAGCAGCTTCCCTGTGAAGTAGACTGATAGTACGCTTCCCTCTTGGAAGAAGAACAGGCTCTCTTGTCAACATCTTCCAAATTTGGGGGTACCACACTGCCGTTGGTCATTCTGGGGCAGTCAGGATCCTTCTGCCCCGTCTTTCTGCCACTTGGAAAGTGCTTTCTGCAGTATGGGGAAAGGCATAGATTAGCCATTTTGACCAATTTTTAGTAAAGGCATTTATGGCTAAAGCTGCTGGGTCAGGTCCCCAGGAAATGAATGGTTTCATCTGAAAATTTAAATGTGATGCAAAGAGATCAATGTCTGGCTTCAGTAGTCGATCTGTTACTTTGTGGAAAATATCAGGACTTAATTTCCATTCTGTACGATCATTGAATTGTCTTGACAACACATCAGCTTCTGTATTCTTTATTCCTGGAATATGTGAAACTGATATCCACACTGCATTTTCTTTGCCCCACATCCAGATTTGCCTTGTAATGTCGTTGCAGTCTGGAGAGCGTGATCCTCCCATGTTGGATATATAGGAAACTGCACATGTGTTGTCTGTCAAGACCTGTACATGTTTCTTTCTGATTATTCCTTTGAAACTTTTCAAAGTGTACAAAATGTCCATCATTTTCAGGGCATTGATGTGAAAACTGATTTCTGTTTTGGACCACCTTCCTCCTGTTTCATGGGGACTGCAAACAGCTCCCCAACCTCCTGAACTTGAGGCTCTGTCTTTATTTCAACTTCAGGATTTCTTCTTTCAATAGGGAAGGAAGCTTGATCCAAAGTTTTAATCTACCAGTTCTTCTGTTGCATTATCTGTCAAGCTTGTCAGAGCTTCAATATTTCCTGCAGAAGCCTTTAGTGCTGTTGACTTGAGTCTGTCTAAATTCCTGTAAAACAGTGGCCCCCACAGAACTGCTGGAAAGGTTGCTACCAACTGTCCAATAACTTGTGCCGGTTCTCTTATGGTTATCTTATGTTTTCTTTTGAGTTATGAACAAGCAAGCAATACTTGTGTGTGTGTTTTCTTTCCTCAGGCAAAGTGACTGTCATATCTTCAGAGTTTAAAGCAAACCCCAAATATCTCAGTTCTTTACAGGGTTTCAGGACTGATTTCTCTTTGTGGATAATAAACCCCAGAGAGTCGAGTAATTCAGCTGTCTTTGCCACATTCTCTGTACACTCTTCAAGTGTGTTACCTTGTAGGTAACTATCATCAATGAAGGAAGTGGATAAATATCCCTGTGATCTGAATGTGGCATAGACTGGTTTCATCAGCTTTGTGAAATGATGTGGACAGTTACTTAATCCATTTGGGAAGCAGGTATACTGATAAAGTTGGTTTTTCCATTTGAATTTAAGGTATTTTCTGTATTCTGCTTTGATTGGGACAGAATAATACGCATGTCTCAGGTCTACTGAAGCCATGTAGCATCCTCTTGTCATCATTTGTGTTGCTGAAGTGAGATTATCCATTTTGAAGTGTTCATATTGTACTGAATCATTAAATTTCTTCAGATTCAAAGTGAGACGCTAAGAACTGTCTGGTTTCAGTACCATGAAAACAGGGGAAATAATTTCATCTCTCTGATGCATTGATTTTTCAATCATCCCCATGGATAATAACTTTTCAGTTTCAGTATCCAGAGTTCCTTGTACTTGATTTTTCAAACAAATCTGATTTTTAGACTGCAGATCAGAAATTTCATCTATGGGTCTGATGTTATTTCTTCCCACTTCTTAACAAACTTTCTCAGGCTACATGTTTCAGAAGGTCTTGTTGGTATTGTACCTTTACTTTCTGGTTTTGTTTGGGGAGGTAGTGTTGTTACTGTTGGCTTTGCTGCCAAGTCTGCTTGGTTTTCCCATTGCCGTGATAGGTAGCTCTTCCCCAACCGCGGTGAATCTGATTCTGTCCCCGACCTCTCATTCTGCCTCGGGATGTGCAGGTTTTTCCTGAACTCCGTCTCCAATTCCAGTCCCATTTTTTTTTTGCAAAGGAATTGTTTTGTGGAAAAAACTTCTGACTTTTGTTTGCATTTGACTGGCTGAAACTTAGGCCCATTTTTGATTTTTGGCACATGCAGTCTTCAAGTCATTGCCAAACACCATATCAATGATTGGAACCTCTGCTGAAACCAGTTTTCTGTACTTTTTGTTCAGTTGTGCATTCAAAATCTTCCCTCTTCTGTCCATGGACAGATCATGATTTGTTCTCTGTATTGAATCAGCCACACCTTTCATCAGTCCCCTAATTTTGAGGGAGTCATTTGTGAAGATTGTTTGCCAAATGTTTATAAGCACATAAGTTGCTGTGCACAGCGCTTTCTGGTAGTTTTGGATTTTGAGGTCAGCACCCCTGGTGCTGCGATCAAAAACAGACCAGATCTCAGGGTTTACTTTTGGAACAACCACCTTTAAATGTTTAGGCCTAGCATATATGTCCACTTTGAATTATTTGTCACCTGACATCTGGCCTTTAGCCATTGTACCATCAACCAGTTTTATGATTGTCTCTACCACTTCTGGCCCCAGCTTTTCAGCTACATCAGAATCTTGTTCAGTCTCTGTCATTTCAGAAGGCTGTTCCAAATCCGTTTTTCTACATGTTTGGTCTTTCTTGGTTTGGGAGCAATTTACCATTAAATCAGTTTGATCATTGTAATCTGGCTCCACTGTTTCATCCAACTTGCACGAGTCATCAAGCACTCTTGCTTTACGTTTTTTGCCTGTTTCGGGGTTTGGGGTCAACATTTCATCACCTACTTGATCATGAGGCGATTCACCTATATTCTGACTGAGAAATGCAAGAATTCTCTTGTTTTGCTCCTTCATCTCATTCCACTCAGTGAGAGGAATAGTCACTGTCTCAAATCGAGGCTTCTTCTTTTGGTTACCCTTTTTCTTTTCCGACTTGGAAAAGCAGTCATCTTTCTTGCTGACAAGATGTTGAGGATGTCTGACATTTGCAGACTGACTTGAACATGGCAAGTCCAACAGCCTTTCGGTTTCCTCATCATCAGTCTGCAGCACCAGTTCAGTGCTTTCTGACATTTTTATGAAAAATTGTTGAGATTGATAATTGCAAAAGAACAATACCTTTACTGGAAGCAAGATCAGCGTTCTGGGAAAAAGAATCAGCCAGTTAAAGTTTAGAAAAATGATCAAAATGACAGATGGAAACAGATTTTCATGCAGGGCTGGGGAAGAGCTGTGGTGGCAGCTGGTAGTGTACAGCATACTTCTGGAAGTGTGTGCATCTTACTGATCACATAGTTTCGGTAAACTATGAGAAGTGGAATTCAGGAGTGCGTTGCACATTATAATTTTGAAGTATATTTTAGTTTAGAAACTGTAGTGGCCAAAGTTCCTGTTGTTTTCAAGCAGAAAGTTAACCCTCACTTTTAATCCCCCCCCCCCCCCCTTTTCATTTTATTTTTTACATGAAAACATCTTTTGACAGATTTTATTTAAGTCAACAACTGGTATGTTGAGTGGGCATGCTATTGGTTTAATTTCTGTAACAATGGTGTAATCTTTTATGTGGTAATTGTGTTCCTGCAACGACAGAACATAGAATGGCTTGCAAGTGCATGACATGTATGTTCTTCCAGCTGTGGTACAGTTGGTACTTTAAGTTTGTGTTTGCCTCTGTGTGTGTTTTGTACGCCCAAGTGTGACGTATAATAATGCATGAGCAATAAGTTTTCCATTGCGTAAAATGACAGTCATACAATTCTGTCTTGCTGTGGCTGCAGTGAGTGATCACTAATGGTTTAAATTAAGTGGACTGTGATCCATGTGTATAACATTATTTCTTTTGTCCATCAGTCTTTGTGTGTGTGTGTGTGTGTGTGTGTGTGTGTGTGTGTGTGTGTGTGTGTGTGTGTGTGTGTGTGTGTGTGTGTGTGTGTGTGTGTGCATATGTTCTTTGGAAGAATATAACTGTGAATAGTTATTGACATGACAGCTGGAAGAGTGCAAAAAGAATATAAATGACAGGTCATAAATTATTATATTTAAACATAAGTTTTAAATTAAAAGCAATTCAAACCAATTTTAACAAAAAGCGCTTCAGTTCCTAGGTACCTTCGGAACCTGACTGAACTTTATGTGTGCCCTTCGTAAATCTCACAATGCAATATTTCAGCATAAAAAGAGTTTAAAAGTATATATATAATGCATATGCATTCAAAATGTAGAAAGGTATATGTAGAAATACAGAAAGGTGTTTTTATTATGAACAAGTGTTAGCAAACAATAGTTTGCTATTCAGGTTGTGACAGTTTATTTTGAAATAAAGACCACCATTTTGTGCTAGGCACACAGTTTATTTTCTGTCGGAGTATGCTCAATGGTTTTCCACATGCAACAAATTTGTACTAACATTTAGCTGCTGTTTGTTTCAACATATCAAAGGATATTGGTGCATGAGTTGTTTAAGTCATTGAATACATAACAAATCCAATTATCCAATGAGACAAAATAGCATTTAATATGTGTTGGTCCATATGATGATCCAATGAGAAATGCGCAATTCTCTAATTGTCAAAAATTTTGCAATTAAGCATGCGATCACATCATAAAACTGTGTATAGTATTCATTTTTGAACCACTGAACCAGCCATGGAAGGCCATCTTTCAGCTGTCATTAGCAGGTAAAGTCAGCACAGAATAACCCAGTGACTATTTGGTAAG
>OY757542.1:9648547-9673872 GCA_963584105.1 Alviniconcha strummeri
ATAATCGGGTGTGTGTGACCAGAATAATTGTAATCAAAACTAGGAGAGCCCTTCATATTAGCACTAGCAAACAGCTACACAGCACACCCAGTCAGGGGGTGGGATGGGGGAGGGGGTCAAAAACAGATACCAAATACTCCCCTTCCCCCCCCCCCCCAACTCTGCAGAGACCCCTCCCCCCAACCTCCATAAGCAAAGAATGAGGTCAATTAGTTCAGCCTGCACCCCACTCCTCAGTGGTATGGTAATCAAAATGGTTAAAATGGTAAACGACTGTGACAAGAGTTATTCCAAGCTGACTTGGGTCAGACTGACATCAGTACATGATGTATAATCGTGTTAGGCCTTTTGAGAGCAGTTACTGTTCATTGTATGACATGCAGGGAAAGGTAGAACAAAAGCAAGGCTGTGATTAGCAGTTCTGCCACAAGCATGCCTATAAGGAATTGTCCTGGGAGTAACTTGAGACTGGATAATGAAGACGCAGATAGTGCTGCAGTTGCTGCCCACTATGGCACCTTTCAGCCTCGGGATAACGCAGAGGAATCTCATGCCATCCCAACAGCAGAGCATGGTGAGCAGTTGACTTTTTTTAATTTTATTTTTTTATCTTGTTTCAAAGGATGTTCATAACTATAGATGTTGCAACACTGGAAATAGTTCTGTGTTTGTTTTTGATTTAGAATTTCACTGACAAAAAATCATGGCTAATTTTGTTTCTGCTGTGTTAATTCCTGTACACATCTGTCAAACATTATCAACCATCTTTTTTGATTATCTGGTCAAACAATATTGGTCATAGTCTGTTACAGGTTGACATGGTAAATACATTGTAAATGAGACTGACATCAGGTGGTAAGCCAAAAGAACCCTGTTTATTTTGTTGTATCAGGAGTTAATTATATGAACAGTGAGTATATTTGCATAATAATATTAGTTGTCATATTTATCAGAACAAGTTTTTCTTCTTCTTCAGATTAAACCAATAGCCGAATTAGTTGTCTCATTTATCAATACTAGATTTTTGCCAGATGAAACCAGTTTTCATCCCCATCACCTCCTTCATGTAACTGTATACTAGTTACCTTTGGTTTATAATTTGTACTCTGGTTTAATGTATATCTGTACCTTTTGTTTATGATTTGTACTCTGGATTACTGCATAATATCTGCACCTTTAATTCATAATTAGTGATTATTTATTCACAGAGCCAGTGAGCAGGCCAGCCAGTCACACCTACACATTTGTGTATTGCAGCCATTTCTTGTCAGCATGGGTAAAGTACAAGAACTGAATGTATTTGGCTTGTTGTTGGTTGATACTTGATACCTGCAAGTTATATTTTACTGTGTATTGTTCTTATCCAAAGTCTGTTCACATAAACTGCAAGTTGTTAATTAATCTTTATGTTTACTATCTTTGCTGCAAGTTATATCTGACTGCTTATGATTATTATCTGAAGTCTGTTGATATATATATATTACAAAAGGTTAATTTGTCCTCTCTTTTCTTCTCCTTTTTCTTCTTCTCTTTCTCTCTTTACTGTTTCATGGTGGGTGGCTATTAGTTTTTGCTTTATTACTGATAGTAATGCAACAGTTTTCTAGATCTGTGTCTCATGTAAGACTAGCAGAATGCCTTTTCATGTTTAATTTATATAAAGAAATCTTTTTCATATGTAGTAGTAAGAATTTAGTTGACCTCTAATTAATAAAAATGAGGTTGACCTCTAATTAATAAAAATGAGGTTGACCGTATCAAATTACACGTTAACCCTTTCACTGCAAAAGAGTTTCTTTTGCAGGTTCAGATTCCTTTGGAAAACTTGTCTCAAAAAATGCGTTAGTGAGCCAGAAATGATCATTTGGTGACATTTGCTCTACATGAGAAAACACAAAAAAAATACCAATTCATGTCATGAGAAAACAAAAAAGTATCAGTTCACATCATGTGACATCAAATAATCAAGTGGGAATTGCTCTTCCTAGGATGTCATACGATTTCCTAAGGGCACTGAATGGGTTAAAAGTGGATCCTTTCTAACTGGACAAGACAAAACTGTGAAAATCTTCAGCAAACCTTGCCTTTATCAAGCAAGAAACAAAGAGAAAGTGACTGTACATCAATTTTTGTTTTGTTTTTGTTTTTGCAGACCTTGGTATGTGATATGGGTATTATAGATATTGTGTGTTTGTCAGTATGATAATTGTCATATTCTCATAATGACTGAAAGTTGAAACAGAAAGTATCTGCAGTCTGAGCAGCAGGAACTGAGGCAGAGGTCGTGAGTCAGTGAGCCTGTCTGGGCTGCATTGAGTGTACCTGATGCATTTGAGTGTACAAGCACTTTTAATCTAATTCAATTCAGTTAAAGAAAAACTGTTGTCCATTTAGTAATAACATAAAAGACCAACCACTTTCCTTATGCACACATGATCCTGTCAGTAATAAAAAGCAATTATAAAAACAGATGAAATGTAAATTACATTTATATAAACATCAACAGCTGTTGTACTTGATTCATTTGAACAATCTCTCTGGCAAACCTCCACTCCTTGGTGGACCTTGCATTAAAGCGGAACCAAAGCACAGCAGTGGCAGGGACACCATCATTAGGAAAGGAATAGAAAGATAGACACAGGGGTTATTCACTCAGTCTTTTGTTCTGTTCGTTAAAAACAGCTCACTGAAAACTGTGATAACATGGCCATGGTTGCTGCCATTTTTGTGCCCAGCTGTCTGTGTCAGTGACATTAACGAGGTTGTAATGTGTGGCAAAGTATCAGTCATCACAAGCCAACCTTTTGGGGACTCTTCATTGGTAAAGAATGAACTTGCCTTGAGTAACTCTGATTCAAACAAAAAGAGTAGTTGTATAAATGTTGACAGAACAACCAAATAAAGCCTGCATATAGAAATATTTACGCATTCTGAGTGTTTGCGGGCCAACTTGTGTCTTCACTTCAGTTCCTCATTGAATAGGAAGTATGCTATCTTCTTCTTTATTGTACTGCGGGAATCCCAGTAGTTTGGGCAACATCCCACAACTGATGGTGTGCAGAAAGTTTTTAATAAAACAGGAAAGTGGACTAAAAACAGGCGATAGGACTTAAGCATACTGGGCATTCCTCAACCAGGCCTCAGTGGTGGATCTGAAGGCCTGGGGGGAATCAGCAGCTGGTGCATGTGGTGGGATGATATTCCAGAAGTGTATTTCTGATGGGAAGAAGCCTTTCTTGTGGATTTCAGTTTTGGAATGGGGGATGCGGAACTTGGCCTCATGACCACGGAGAGTCACATTTGCATATTTTTTGTATTTTGAGGTCAACTTGTGTCTTCTCTTCATCTCGCCCATGCTCTGCTCTGTGCTGTACAGGGTGATCGGATGTGGTCATTTGGTGTGGGTCTGTTCCTAGTGCGAATTGCTGGCAGCAACCTGCAGCTGCCAGCCGCCTATGGGCTGGCCTCAGGCCTGTCCATCTTCCTCCTGGGAGCTCTGGTGGGTGACTGGGTTGATTCCACATCCAGGCTTAAAGGTACCTATTGCATCCGTGGCATTGTAAGGGTCATGCACTTTCACACATGTGGATGCACATGAATGCACGCATGCATGTGCATGCGCATGTGTGTGTGTGCATGTGGGCATGCACCCCCCCCTCCTCCCGCACACACATATGCAAATACTCACCATCTTTGAAAGGGCGGGAGTATTAGAATAAACCTGAAAAAAAGATAGGCTTGTCTGCTTGTAGCCTGTGTATTGCACACTCCGTGCAGCAGCTGCCCCACTTTTAACAAGCAGCAAACGTATCTCGCACGTTAAAGGGGTCAGGAAAGTATAGCAAAAACATGGAGCACAATCGACCCCTACCCCTCTGTACACCATTTTGGCTACAGTTGATGTCCACCTAACGTTGCAGCGGCCCAGCTGTCACTTGTCCTGCAGAATGTACTGGTGGTGGTATGTGCTGCTGGCGTGTATGCCTACATACGCTTTGAGACATCCATAGTGGCTGTAGCCGGTGGCTGGTCTACACCACTGTGCCATGCTGCCATCATCACCCTGGCTGTGTTGGCCGACTTGGCTAGTCTGGCACGAGTCATCGCTGTGGAGAGGGACTGGATTGTCAAGATCTGCGATACTGACACCAACATGCTTGCAAGTGTGTAACTATAACTCTTTTCTCTGTGCCTATCCCCAATACCTTGTCAGCAGGATTCAGAAAGTTCGAAACAAATCTGCTGATTGTTGTCATCTTAACCTCCCCCCCCCCCTTTTTTTTAGGGGGGTGGGGGGGGTAGGTGGAGGTGGGGACAGGATGCTTTATAGTACAACCTCAAGCAGGTTTCAGTAACAGTTTTGCTTATTCTGTTTGGCTTCTTTTTCGTCTTCTTCTTCTTCTTTTTAAATATTTTTTCAATTTTATTTGAGCAATATTTTCTGAACTCAATATATATCTCCACAATGCAAAATATATGTATGTACAATTATCTAAATTGTTCATACAACCATCAAAGGGAGGACGGGGATGTCTGCTGCCTACCTCGTGTCTGGAATATCAGAGCTGTTATTTGGTTCCCCTTTCCTATCTCTGCTCTCATTTACTGCCTAGCCCTCTTGTTCTTTCTGCCATTTTTCAGTTGATGGTCTATAATTCTGCTGACTTTTTTTCTCAGAATATTCTCCAGCATTTTTTATTAAGTGATAGGCTTTTTTGTACAGGTCTGGTTGATTAGCTAAGAGATGATAGATTGTAGGTGGTATGTACGGCTTCCTGTCACATGTCACTGGTGTTCACTAGTATTTACTTATGTAATTGTAAAATAAATTTTTATTGCAGCTATCCATTCCTTTTGCCAGCCTTGTATGATTTCTTTTGATTTTTTAACAAGGGCAATACTGAACCGACTAAATGTCTAATAATTTGTGTTGATGTTTGTGTTTCTGCATTTTGTTTGGATGTGGTGTGTACATGCATGCATGTACTTTGTATGGACTAATTTGGTAGATTTGACTTATGAAAAAAGTTTACAATATGAGATCTCAAGAAGAGCTTTCAAACAAGACAGAGTTTTGGTCAGCCTGGTGTGACCCTGCGCAGTTGACAGGACATTAAAACCCAGTTACTACCTAACTGTCCCCACAGAAATGACAGCCACGCTGAGACGTATTGACCAGACAACGCTGATCGTGGCTCCCATAGCAACAGGCCAGGTGATGACCTACGCAGGTCTGGAGAACGGGGCTCTTGTCATTGGAGCGTGGAACTTGTGCTCGGTAGCTGTGGAGTATTACCTCATGTGGAAAGTCTATACCACCGTGCCAGCCTTGGCACACAAACAGTCAAGCATCATCGCAGACGGTGAAGTTGATTTCTTGCCATTTTCTTATGTACTTTGTTATATTTTGTTCATTTAGTTCTTGCTGTTTGAATAGACAGTTTTTAGTTCAGTAAGGCTGTTGGTAACTTCTTGTCATGCTTTTAAATGTTTAGACCTATTTGTTTACTGATTCATATATGTTACAGCGTTTACATTAAACTGTGAGTCCATATCAGCCTCTGATTGATGGGTGTAAAACACCAAGTTACTTACCATATCAGTGATGTGGTAACTGTAGAACAATCAGTGATAGGAAAAAATTGGAATGAGGAAATATTTGTGATCCCTACTGTGTGCTGTGGTGCCATGCAAATTTGTTTTTACTGTTCCATGCTGCTGTCATGCAATGATGTGTGTGTGTGTGTGTGTGTGTGTGTGTGTGTGTGTGTGTGTGTGTGTGTGTGTGTGTGTGTGTGTGTGTGTGTGTGTGTGTGCATGCATGTGCTCAAACCTCAAATGACTGCAGGAAAGAAAGCCACAGGAGAGACAGCAAGCAAAAGACCTGCCTCACCCAACAAGCAAACCGATCTAGAAACCTCTCTATCCAACACCTTGCCAGACTCCGGGCCAATGCAAACCCCTTCCCTGTCAGCCGGACCACAACCCGCTGTCACCACAGACTGCATGGTGGTAAAAACTACACCTCAGCTCAACGAATTCAGCAAGAATCATGGGTCAGACATAATCAGCAGCATTCCTGCCGACATAGATATCTTGCTGGATGACACTGATGAGGATGCCAGTCATGCAGCTAGAAACTCCTCTTGCTGCTGCCAAGAAGGTGGTTGTGCCTGGCGTGTGCTTAGCCAGGTCAGTTGTTGTTCCAATGCCACCAAGTATATGCATATTTATGCAATTGTACATTGACAAGTGCATTGCACAGGGTGAGAGGATTGTGTGTGCGACTTGTTGTTTTACTACCTGCCACATGGGCAGCCATTCGCTGTCTTTAGAGGATTAATCTCCATTTCTGGAGGGTGGGTGCTGTTATGCAAGAGGCTTATCATGGCTGACGATGATCCCCACATAACAGTGTGGTGCATAGCAACATTTTAATGTAGCCTTGTTTTGTTGGTGTCAATGTGTTGTGTGACACAGCCAATGCCAAGGCAACACCGGCAGGTCAGTTAAATGGGTGCTAGTGGCACTGGCTGTTACAGGATTTTGTTTTCACTTTACTTCTTCTTCAAGTGTACACTCAAAGCCTATGGGTGGACCATTACTAGCATTTAAGGGGATCTTCAAAAGAAGAGAGAGAAAGAAAAGAATCATGTTGAGCTACTTTGTTGTATAAAATGATATAACCGCCATGAGCACTGATGTAACTGGCCAATCAGAGCTCACTGGCTTGCTGTTTGCCAGTTCATCACGCTGTACCGAGGATGGAGGACCTACATGAGGTACAGTGTGGCACTGGCTGGCCTGGCCTTGGCCTTTCTCTACATGACTGTGCTGGGCTTTGACAACATCACTGTGGGTGAGTCATAGACAACATCACTGTGGGTGAGTCATAGACAGCATCACTGTGGGTGAGCCACAGACATCACTGTGGGTGAGTCATAGACAACATCACTGTGGGGGAATCATAGACAGCATCACTGTGGGGGAATCATAGACAACATCACTGTGGGGGAATCATAGACAGCATCACTGTGGGTGAGCCACAGACATCACTGTGGGTGAGTTATAAACAATATCACTGTGAGCAAGTTATAGACAACATCACTGTGGGTGAGTCACAGTCATAGACAACATCACTTGGGTGAGTCATAGACAGCATCACTGTGGGTGAGTCATAGTCATAGACTGCATTACTGTGGGTGAGTCATAGTCATAGACTGCATTACTGTGGGTCAGTCATAGTCATAACATCACTGTGGGTGAGTCAAAAACAACATCACTGTGGGAAGGGGCGGGGGGTGTCACACACAAAAGTGGGGGAGTCATTGACAACATCACTGTGGGTGAGTCATAAAAACATCACTGTGGGAAGGGGCAGGGAGTGACACACGCAAAAGTGGGGGAGTCATTGACAACATCACTGTGGGGGAGTCATAGCATCACTGTGGAAGATTTGTGGACAACATCATTGTGGGAGAGTCACAGACAGCACCACTGTGCTGGGCTTTGACAACACCACTGTGGGTGAGTCATAGATGACCTAACTGTGGGTGAGTCATAGACCGCATCACTGTATTGTGAAGGAGTCATAGACAGCATCACTGTGGGAAGTCATTCACAACATTATTGTAAGTCATTTACAACATTACTGTGAGCAAGTTATTGATAGCTTGACTGTTAGTGAGACATTCACAACATTACTATTGGTGAGTTGTTCCCAACATTACTATGGGTAGATGAGTTACAATATTATTCTATGGGAGTTATGCACAACAGTATTGTTGGTGCATCTTTCACAGCACTGCTACTGATGAGTGACTCACACTACTGCTGGTGAGTCATTCAGATCACTGTTGGCAAGTCACTCACAGCATTGTTAGTGAAACGTTCATGTCACTGCATGTGGGTCACTGACATCTTATTACTGTTGGTACCATTCACAACATTTCTGTGGTGAGTCATTCACAGCATTCCTGTTGGTGAGTCATTCAAAACATCACTGTTGGTCAGCCATTTACAATTTCACTGTTGGTGAGTCATTCACAACATTCAAGAGGATGAGTCATTCACATAATGGTGAGTCATGCACAACATCACTGCGAGTAAATCACTCAGACATCAGCATAGGTGAGGCATTTTCACCTCTAGATGAGTCACTGATGTCACTATGGAAGAAGTCAGTGCATGATGGCAGTAGTGTAAATGTGAATGAACAAGAATCACACATCAGGTTTTCTGAACATAAGTTATGAGGTAAAATGCTTTGTTTGCAGCCTATGCTGTAACTCAGGGAGTGTCTGAGTCCATCCTGGGTATCCTGATGGGTGTTTCGGCCATCTTCGGTATGCTGGGCACCTTTGTCTACCCAATACTGAGGCGCCGGGTGGGTCTGGAGCGCACTGGTCTGCTGGCACTGTCTGCTCAGGTGACCTGCCTGTCACTATGTGTGGCATCTGTGTGGATGCCAGGCTCGCCCTTTGACCCCACCTACAGCAGCAGGATGCCTGTTACCTTTTCCCCCAATGCCACATTGGCACCTACTTCACAGGTGTGTGTAGATGTAGGAGAGATTGGGATGGAGGGGGGGGGGGGGGGGATGTGTGTGTGTGTCCCCATGGCGCTGGGGTGTACTAATGCCAGGTTCTTCAGCAGTAGTGGGGTGCCCCCTACCCTTCTTCACAATGTCACTCTTGTACCTACCTCACAGGTGTGTGTAAATATAGGACATATGGGGTGGGGGTGGGGTATGTGTCTTCATGGCACTGAGGAGTATGGTGCCAGGCTCTCCCTTCATCCCTGCTTTCAGCAGTGGGGTGCCTCCTGCCCTTCTTCACAACACCATGCTGGTACCTACCTCACCTTACAGGGGTGTGTAGACATAGGGCATGGGGGGGGGGGGGGGGGCTACCTCACAAGTGTGTGTAAACATAGGACAGTTGTATGTGTGTGTGTGTGGGGGGGGGGGTATGTGTGTGTGTGTCCGTGGCAGTATGGTGTATAGGTGTGGATGTTGGGCTCTCCATTGACCCCCATAATGTGACAAACTCCATTACTGAAATTTCCAGTCTGACTGCAGCTGCAAGTGGCCGGTAACACTGCACTTGTATGTACAACAGTATGTACAGCTATGGGAAAACAATTGCACATGCTACCTACCTTTTCACCCAGTGCTGGGTGAACCTCAGGGGTTTAGTCAAAGACCTCTAACAAACAAACAATCATTACCAGTTGTGCAAGAGCTTGAATGCCCTTGTCCTCTTCTTGGTCAAATTCAACAGATGGAGAATGTAGACCGGACGACACCAAGCACCCCACAGCTCGGACCCAGCAGAAGGAGGTGACTCAGTTTCCGCCAGCTTTCATTGCCATATAACAACTAACCCAACTTTTGCATCAACACATTGATTAAGGTCAAAGTAAAAATGAGCTAGCTCTGTCGATGCAGTGTCTGCTTCAGCAACAGTGGCAGCATCCCTGACTGGCAACTCAGGTCTCTCCCGCTCTTCTTCCCAGGCATTTTCACTCACTTCAGGGGATGTTCCTGCAGAAACAGCCACCAACATTTCTGGGAATGAGCTATCAGCCAGCTTTTCCACTACTGCTGTCACCAGTCTCGCACCACCTAGCCCTGGGTCAGATGCTCCTTCTGGTGGAGATGGTGACCTCAAGGCCTATTCATCTGTGTTCTTTCTCATGGCTGGTATTGTGCTGGCCAGGTTTGGTGAGTGGCTCATTTATAAGACTTGTATTACAATAATACAAACCATGTTTCTGTGATATGTGTCAGCCTCACTGGATGACAATTATTCTGAAATTGCCACATCCTCAGAATGGAGGATTACATTTTCTTTTTAGAATCTGAGTCACCAAATTAATTTTTCAATTTAGTATTTTATTCCTAAAACATGGATGTGAGTGTACTGCAGTTAATTGCAGATTTACATGGGGGGAACATATCAGCATGCCACACGACCCCTCTATTTTTTCTTATTGTTTTAGTGAAACATGGTTTTAGCAACTAACATCTCCGAAAACTAATTTCCTGTTTTAGCATCCAAAATTATTGCTTTTATTTGACCTCCATTTTTGGGTCACAGTTACTGTTCAGAATACCATTCAACCTCATGAAGCAACGTTGGTTTTTTGCTGGTTTTTGTATCTAACTTTTCAGAACTTTCATAAGCACATTTTTTAAATGTGTCCTCCAGAAGCTGCCATTTTGCATTGTGTATGGTGTCATTGAAACACAGGTGAACTACAGACCTGGAAATGACACGGACATGAACTGCACATTTAATCAGTATTGAGACCTTGAAAGTGGAAAAACAAAAAAGCAAAAAACATTGCTTAAAAGCTCATGAGGCTGAATAGCTTTCCAAACAGCAAGTAAACCCACAAGATGAACACAATTTGAGGTCAAATGAGGCAATAATTCCACACTAAAATAGGAAATGACCAATTTTTTATATATTTTTATCTGTGGTCAGCAGACTACTTCATTTCCACTGGCATAACTGTGAACAAGAGCATAACAAAGGTCATGGAAGTCTTTGTTCTGACTGTGTATATGTGCATTCTTTGATGGGCTTGTGGGTGCAGATTTAGCTATCAACCAGCTGTTTCGAGAAACAGTGATGAAAAAGAAGCATGTTTTTTTGACGGCATGTGCATTGTTACAGGTCTGTGGACGGCGGATTTGACCATCACCCAGCTGTTTCTAGAAGCAGTGGTGGAAAGCGAGCGTGGTGTGGTCAGCGGTGTTCAGAGCTCCCTCAACAAGCTGATGGATGTCCTCAAGTTTGTACTGGTGGTGGCCATCCCTGACACAGAGACCTTTGGCTTTCTCGTCATCATATCCTTTGCTTTCATCTGTCTGGGATGGCTTCTGTATGCCATCTTCCTGAGGAGAGAACGAGGCCACTTCTTCCATTGTCCAAAGTGTGGTACTCATGCAAGTCATGACAGCTTTTAGGAGAACACTATCATTTGGGTGTTCTAAAAATGTACTTGTTTAAGTCTGATATGTTTGTGCATAATCATGTGTTTGCGCTGAATATATTACCAAATATTTCTTTGCCATTTTCTAAAATTGTGCTAGTCATAATACTGGCAGTAAACTGTTAAAATTGATGACTGAGTATGTGAACATGCTGAATATATAATAACTGTGCCAAATATTCTCTAAGATTTTATGGGGGGGGTGTGTGTGTGTGTGTGTGTGTGTGTGTGTGTGTGTGTTTGATCTTGGTGTGAAATTCTCTCTCATTTTCAGCTCTTGTTACCTTTCTTGTATCTTTTTTCCCAAATGTAAACACACACACATACACACACACACATATACATTTGCACCCAGAATGATTCTTCAGGGAATTTAATCAGTCATGAAGTCAGTCACAGCTACTATCACAAGAAACAAACATTCTACTTCAAAGTGAAAAGTGGGCAATATTAAATCACAAGTAACTGCATTTAAATGGCACTTTGTATATCAGATGCCTTTTTCATTTGATAAGCATTCATAATTCAAAGAGGTGTCCAAATTCAATTGCAAAGACTGCAGGTCAAGACAGACAGATCTCTGTGGAAACCTTGCTCCACTGATGACAGTTCTCTACTACATATAACAACATTCTAGATGTGATAGATGTAAATGCCTGCACAGGTTTCCCCTCACCACTGGATGCCAGTATATGCAAATCCATTACTACCATTCATATCATATGATCATTTGTTCAAATGCACAGTGGTGTATCTCTGATTATTGACTGTGTACAGAGATGTTCACACACACACACACACACACACACACACACACACACACACACACACACACACACACACACACACACACACACACACACATACACCACCACCCTAACACACACATGCATGCACATACAACTCACATGCCACACCACAAGCAGTCATACACACATACCACATGCAGTCACACACACACACGCACACACGCATGCACGCACGCACGCACGCACACACACACACTCACACACAAACACAAATGCACCAAGTAACAGGAAGCAGAAAGAAAAATAAGATTTTTTAACTTCAAAGGTTAGTGTACTGTCTTCTTCAAATACTCTTCAAAGAATGATTAAAAAAATATATATAAAAATAGCAGGAAATGAAAATGTAGTAAACATATCTGTTCAATATTTTCATTTAAAAAAAATCTGGAATATAACATAGTTTTACACATATCAGCAATGCATGATACACATAGCAAAAACAATGCATTTGAATAAAAACAAATACAGTTGACCATCACCTTCACACTCTGATCACCGCTTTCTGGCACCTTCCTCCAAGGAAGGAAGGATGTCATAAACGAGAGCTTGGAGTTTGCATCACCTTTTGTCTCTCATTCAGTTACAGGCTGTAATTTAGGACTGGCAGGCGGAATAACTAGCCATTTTGGTTACTTAGATTTTGATATTACTCTGATCACCCATGTTGTAAAACATGCAATGAATATTACTCTACAGCTACCTTTACCTTGACCTTGTTGAGCTTCAGTTCTTCTTTCCCTCCGTTACAGGTTGGATTTGGTCAGCCAGAAGAACTCCTGAAAAAGATCATGCTTAGTTTCTTCAGGTCCATTTACACTATAACATCTGCAGACATCTGAAAACCATCTGGTTTTCTGAATAACTTACTCACTATGAACCAGGAGTCTTTTCCTTATTTTAATTACTATGACTTTCTCTATCTGTTTAGTTTTCTGTTCAAAAAAGATCTCCTTCAGTACAATGAGCATTCAAGTTAATGGAATCATGCAATGCCGAACTGAACATCACCATCATCATCATCATCACCATCAACCCAGGCTTGTTCCATGCCTGGTTCAGCTTGCTTCATATATATCTGCACTCTGGACCAGACTTGAATCAGAAGTTTAACATCTTCCTCCTCCAAAAGCATCATTTGTCTGCCATGATTCTTACAAATTCATCTCACACTTCCAGAGTTTACAAACATCTACAATGACGTCAGATGATGTGCAATGGAATGTGAGCCACGTACAGCCCTACTCCAGAGCTGAGCTGTGCATGGCCTGCATCTGTCCTGGGATGGTCAAGTGGAAACACATACAGTAGTCTTGTGCCCAGCCCAGAAATGTTTACAGGTGTAAATGGCCCCAATGTTAACCTCATCATCCTCAACACAGACATATACACTATGAATACTGACAAACCACTTTTGTAAACAGTTATCCCATGGTTTGTCAACAATCTGCACGATTTTCAGTTTGCATCCAACACTTCAGCTCTTTGTATACCTTATTGCTCCCTGAATTGTGTCATTACATATTCTGAAGGTTACATTTGGAATCAGCCAGTCTTTTGCTCCATTGTGATTTAGCTTGTAAAAAAAAAAAAAAAAAAGAAAAGCCAACCCTATTCAGGTTCTTCACACAGAATACTAATCAGGATACTAATTGTGACATTTTGATTGGCTAGTGTAGCGATAGGTATATAATCTCCCTCTCTCCCCACCTCCATACCCCCTTATGGTTTCTGTGGACATTAAACACCATGTTTATAACTGTTCTGCCTGCAAGTGCTGAAGCACTGTGTAAAATATGCAAGGGTAGGGGAGTAAGTAAGTTAGTTGGTGTTTTATGCACAGTCAACCGGTGCAGTTATATCAGGGTGACAAGGGTAGGGGAAACCCAGCATGGCAGCAAAGAGTCAAGTAAGAAGATTATGACTGACTACCTCAAGCAGTAACGGATCATACACAACAGGCACATTTTCAGGGTATGCCCCTTTTTCAAGCAATAAAAGTTAAACGCTTGGTCATGCCTACATTATAGCTAACACTAGACACCAACACACCACAACTGAATGCAGTTAGTTAGTCTACATTTTTTTTTCTTTTTTTCATAACTGTTGTTTAACTCTTGTTTTGTCAAAAGAAAAAGGGGGTTACCCTGATAATTTGCATGTTGTGTATTGTCATATTAAATAAGCATTCTTTTATGTGTTTAGATCTGTTTTAAAATGCAAGCAGTCATTATTGTTTCAGATTTTTTTTTATTTCACGCAGTTATAGTGAGCACTCCTGGCTTACTTGAGTTTTGCGCTGTGCCATAGGATTGATAATGACGTTGATGATGGAAGATCGTTTGGTGTCTGCCATGGCTTTTCCCAAACTCTCCTGCAGCTCAGGAATGGTGCGCACCAAGTACCCGGTGCCCCCAAATGCTTCTATCATTTTCTCATAGCGTGTACCTGGTGCCAGGGCTGTTGGTGGAATGCTGGGGGGAAAAAAGAGAGAGAAAAAAGGAAATACAATGATGGTATTTTCCAAAAGTATAGGGACACTATTCCATCAGCATTTTCTTCATCGTGAAGATTGTACCAATATGATATGTGACCATGCTTATACTGTAAAAGTTCATACTTTAGAACAGTTTACACTGAGTTATCACAAATGAGTAATTCCCAAAATTTCAACATGACAAAACTAACAAAAAGGAAACACACACATACACATGCATACACCCACACTCACCCACACAGTTACACATGTGCATGCACACACATAGGTAACTTACGCCAGGGTTCTGTCCCCTGTAGAAAGAGCATCCCAAACCTCAGAGTTCAGGCCAAAAGAGATGCCATTGTTGTTGAAGATGATGATCACCACTGGAAGCTGGTATCTGACACAGTGTATATGTTGAAAATAAGTTTAAAATAACAGCAGTCATTTCTGTACTGCAGTGTCTCACTGACAAGGGTCAGCACACCATACTTTACATTATCAGCAAAATGTATACATAAAACCAAAAATATAAAACAGAACATTGTCTTTCTTACACACCACAGACACTCACAACTTCACACACAAGCACACACCCATGCGTGTGTAAGTGTGCGTGCACACACACACACACACACACACACACACACACACACACACACACACACACACACACACACACACACAATGATCTGCAAAAGCTATATCTACATACTGAAAGAAAAAAGTTCAGCTCCATCAGAATATTAATGTGGAATGATGCACTTTTCAGTGGTAATCCTGAGGCTCAGCTTTTTTCTCATCAGCATACTTGTAAAACCCCTGAAATGAACTCTACGGTAAAACAAGCAGCCAAACCTTCAGCCTACCTAGCAATGGTCTCAATTTCCATGCCAGAGAACCCAAAGGCGCTGTCTCCTTCCACACAGACAACTCGTTTGCCTGGAGCATAGTCCCGGCACCACAGTGCTGCCGCCAGTGCAAAGCCAATACCTACTCCCATTGTGCCATAGGTGCCAGCATCCAGTCTGAAGAAACAGACATCAAAATTACAACATCGGATCCATAAACATTACCACGCAAAGGGAATTTATTAGCACTTGAAGGACAGCACACAAATGCAACAAAGACCTGAAATGCCTAGGATAACTCTCACCTGATGCACAAGTAAATACAGGGTACATAAACTCCACCAAAGGTACATCCTCCATCTCCAATCTCAGTCATTCTGGACACAATTTTTCAGAATTACAAAAACAGTTTTCTGAGTGTGAAGTGCTTTGATGAAGCTTAAAACTCTGTCACACACAAGCTGCTTAAGTATCTTACTGAATGGGTAACAGGTGCAGGGTGCGGGAAGAATTAAGGCAAGCATGTCCCATGTCCTAGAGACCTCACTAGGAACATGCTGATCACAACATTGTGCTAGAGGAACTGCACATCTAGATTATAGCTTGTACTGTTGTAGCTCTTTAGCTACAAAGTGACTTGCTATGTTACCACAATTCCTATGTAATAACATTAAAGCTAACTAATCAGTGTTCACATACTGCCAAAACAACAAAACTGTCAGAAGTGAGTTTATGAGACAAAACTCACCGGTGGCGTGGGAGGTTGTTTGGCATCATGGTGCGACCAATGTCCATGGTGTTGGAACCTTCGTTGATGATCAGGCAGTCTTTTGGCAATACTTTCTGCACCTGCAAGTCATTCATGAACTATAGCTTTCTGGCAACACTTTTTGCACCTGAGAGTCACTGATAATCAAGTCTTTTGGCAACACTTTCAGCATGGGCAACTCATTGATAAACTAGATTTTTGGCATGCATTCTGTACCTGCAAACCATTGATAACCTACAGCCTTTTGGCAAAGTGGTTTCCATGTAAAGCTGTTGTTTTTGGTAATGCTTTCTGCATGCACAAGCCATTGTTTTGGGCAATGCTTTCTGCCACAGTTTACATCTGTGATACAAACCAAACCTGAAATCGGAATCACAGGTTTGAAGTTATCCTCACTCCAAGCCTTGTGAGTGACATGTCATGTCATCCATCTGCCATGACCCTTACAAAACTCACACTTCCAGCTTTCAGATTTCCATAATGACATCAGAAGATACCCAACAGAATGCAAATTGCACTCAGACCTACTCCAGAACTGAGCCAAGCATGGCCTGCATCAGGTGGCTAAGCATGGCTCCGGTAAATGCAACATCCTGCACCAGCCCAGAAAATGTCATTAGCATTCATGGGCCCTTAGACAACATCTTGAACTGAACTGAACCAGTTGAACATTCAAGTTGTGAAATTTAGTGCATGTGTACAGCAATCAAGAACAAGACAGCATTTCAAGACCAGCTGCCCTTTCAAAAATTGCATGCACACACACACACACACACACACACACACACACACACACACACACACACACACACACACACACACACACACACACACACACACACACACACATTAATATAACTGCCTTTTGAACATTAATACCATCATTTATCTTCTGGCAGCTTGTCAGCTTTTGTCTGTTTCTTCTTCTTTTTTCCCAAAATCAAAAGCAGTTTACCTCTGCAAATGCTGCATAGTAGTTCAGAGGTACACTGTGGTTGCTGCTCATAGCCTGAAACCCACTGAGCAGTGTCAATACAGCATGCTGACAGTATGCAAATCAAATACAGCATGCTGACAGCATGCACATCAAATACAGCATGCACATCAAATACATTATGCACCCCAAATACAGCATGCTGACAGCATGCACATCAAATACAGCTTGCTGACAGCATGCACATCAAACACAGCATGACAACTGTGTCAACAAGAGCTGTAAAAAAGCAATCATATTACAAAACAAGAGTGAAACATGCAAAAGGTTGAAAAAGAAAAAAGTGCTTTTTAATCAGACAATACAAAACATGCATCAATTTTCTGGGTAAATTCTCTCTTTTTCAAGCTATGAAGAGACAGGTAATACACCAACAAATGATGGTCTAAATGAAATTTAATCTTCTTACCTTCCAGTTGTTGAAGCTTTTTGAGAATGCAAGCACAAGGCTGTTATGCATGTGAAACAGGCATGATGTAATGAGTATATGATGTGAAAAACAGATAATGTAGAAGATAGAGGTAGAGAGAGAAGGGGGAAGTTGATATGTGCATCATAAAACAATTCAGCCAGGTCCAATCCAGTCTTGGAAAAGGAAGAGAAAGCATCCAGTTCTAAGCATCCAGTTCTAAACATCCCAGGGGATAACTGGGAAAAGCAGGAGTACACCGGGAAAATGACCATTAGTCATTAGTCATGTGTGCTTTGATCTTGTTTCAAAACATTGGCTGTCAATGTTGTTTCAGTTTTTCGAAAAACATTTTACTACAAAAAATCAAAACTGAAATCGAAATTCAAATCCCCCCAAAAGAGATAAACAATCTAGATGTACAAATGGAAACTTTTAGTGAGAAAAGGTGACAACTGGTATCACATGTACACACAGGTGCTGCATGTATTGGGCGATTCAGGCAGGGTTGTTAACTCCCTTTACTTTTGCCCAGCATTACTTAAGTCCCTTGGCTGCTTTTACTTCCAGTGCATACTTTCTTCACAATGGAAGGCAGTGACAGTGAATTTGCGAATGTTACACTGCCAACTTTAAAGGCATTTATGGAGGCCTGTAGTCAGTATGTGTCTGGCAACAAGCAATAACTTGTTGCTCATGCCCCAAAATACATTTTTTCCATGAACTTGTGACCTTCTGGTCAGCCAAAAAAATGATGCAAAGACACTTTTGTTCCACCCTCCATCCCCTCTCCCCAGTAAGTTTTCAACTGCAACAGTATTGGCATTTGTACTGCTTTGCAATTCTAGGTTCAACTTCCACTGTTATACACAGCATGAAGCAATGGCTACTCAAAAATTGGCCCTGAAATGACGCTGCGACCTCTTGTGACTTCTTGCATGAAAGATTACAAAGGGCATTCACTCATGCAAACCAGCTTCACTGAACCACCCAAGAGGTAGGTGTTAATGTATAGATAGGTGTCACATGCATAAACAGGTGTCACATGCACTGACAGGTGTTGCCCGTTTTGACAAATGTCACATGTCACATGCATAGAAGACACTGACAGGTGTCACATATTGGGCAGTTCAGGCAGGGTTGTTAACCCCCTTGACTTTTGCCCGGCATCACTTAAGTCCCTTGGCTGCTTTTACTTCTGGTGTGTACTTTCTTCATAATGGAAGGCGATGACAGTGAATTTGCAACTTTAAAGACATTTTTGGAGGCCAGTAGTTAGAATGTGTCTGTCAACAAGCAATAACTTGTTGCTTGTGCTATACGATGCCCCAAAACGCTTTTTTTCCATGAACTCGCCATCTTCTGGTCAGCCAAAAAACTGATGCAAAGACACTTTTTTCAACCCTCCATCCCCTTTCCCTGGTAATTTTTGCAACTAATTAGTACTGCTTCGCAATTTTAGGTTCAACTTCCATTGTTATACACAGTGTGAAGCAATACCTACTTGGAAATCAGCCCGGAAGTGATGCTGCAACCTCTCATGTCTTCTTGTGCAAAAGATTACAAAGGCCATTCATTTGTCAAACCAGCTTCACTGAACTGCTGAACAGGCAAGTGCCACAGGTATTGACAGGTGTCACATGCATAGACAGGTGTCACATGTACAATCAGGTGTCACATGTTACATGTACAGATAGGTGTCAAATGTATAGATAGGATTCCCATGTATAGATAGGTGTCACAGGCATTGTTATCTGTCACAGGTATAGATAGGTGTCACATGTGTAGGTAGGTGTCACATGAAATGAATTTATAGGAATCACATATATATAGATAGCTGTCATGTGTATTACTGACAGGTGTCATGTGTATAGTTAGTACTTAGATTTTAATGTCGTGTCAAGCACACTAAGTCACCTCAAGATGAAATCACATGCAGAACAAAGGACACAACAACAGGTACCTGAATCACTTTCAATACCCATCACCTGACAGCAGGCAAGTCAATAAAATGTAGATTGATACAAGGTAGTTAAGCTTACTAAGGTAAGGTACTTAAGATAAGGTATGATCAAAAGGTCCATCAAGATCATAGTTACATGTCTGAGAAGAAGAAAAGATACAGCATTATGGACAAGTCAAGCATTACCTCCACATTCTTTTGGTTGGCAGAGATCTTGGAGTTGAGAACTTCCCACCATGGAGCAGAGGCTGGGAACTTGAACTCTCGCGGTCGCCTCTTCAGCTCATCCAACAGCTCAACAGCAGAACAAAGTGAATCACAAATGTAATCCTGTATTTGCTGTATGTGTGTGTACATGTTCTCTGTGTGTGTGTGTGTGTGTGTGTGTGTGTGTGTGTGTGTGTGTGTGTGTGTGTGTGTGTGTGTGTATGTGTGAGTGAGTACATGTGTTCTGTGTGTGTGTGTGTGGGGGGGGGGGGTGCATGTGTGCATGTTCTCTGTGTGTGTGTGTGTGTGTGTGTGTGTGAGAGAGAGAGAGAGAGAGAGAGAGAGGGTGCAATGTGTGTGTGTGTGTGTGTGTGTGTTACCTGCTGCACTACACTACTCATATCTCCAGGCAGAGCCACAGAAGGATGCACATTGTTCCCCATCTCCTCTATGCTGATGTCAACCTAATCAAAAGACAAGACACAATATGTACACCATAGTGATTCCACAGTCATGAATGATGAAAATTAAACCATATACATTTCTCACATAGCAAAATTCCAGAAATGAGTAAAGAGAAAGGTCTTGCATGGTACCTAATGCTTGTTTGATCAAAGTTTAACAAAACAGAACTTCACTGAGCATATAGTAAAGAAAGGTAGCTCCAGAAACAGATGCAGTATGTTTCTTTACTCAGCAAATTAATTCAGGGTTCCCACAAACTTTTGACTCCAAAAATTCACAAACTTTTCACAAATATTCCAGATGTATTTTTCAAAATTTCAAAAACAAATTTAATAGCATGCAGCATTAACTCACCGCATGTGATACATACTTCATTTTCCAATTGAACTGCAAAAGTATGATTATAATTTACATCTGCAAAAAGCATAAAGCTATCTAGCTTGTTAAGCCCGTTCTTAATTGGGCGAATGTTTGTTCGTGAACCTAGTTGGAAGTATTCAGTGAACCTAGTTGGTTCTTAATTGGGTGAACTTTTCTTCATGAACCTAGTTGGAAGTATTCGTCGAAGCTATATTCAGGGTCCAAAAAGCTTCACTCAACATGTTCTGGGAACACTTGCCCTATTCAACAAACATTGCCTCTGATTGGCTGAGAGCAGAGCTCTCCTGTGGATGAAGAAAAAATAAAAATAAAAATGGATGACGGTGTCGCTAGGTTCTTCACTCACTTCGGAGGGAATTTGTTTATTTGTTGACTTGTGGGAGGTGCAGCCTTGTTTCGGAGACCCAGAATGAGATCGTAGTTAGTTCAGTTACCCTGTGAGGGATGATTAAAGTACATTGACGTGACTTGACTTTAGCCTATATTTTTGATCATGCTGTCTGCTGCGCATCTGCCGCAAGTTTGGGCCAAAGCTTGCATCTCATTACAAGCCAGTTGAGAACAAGTAAATTCTTCGAACTGTTCAAACCATGCTCAGCAAACTAAAAGTTCAATTAAGAAATGAATCATAGTTCATCGGTGAACAAACATTCGCCCACAAACATTCGCCCAGTTAAGAATGGGCTTTAGGCCTAAACTTGTCAAAGTCAGAGCATTATTGGCTTTTTAGTTTAACAGGAGATGCCTCAAATTAATGAATTTTAATGACCTCAACTGAATTAGTCACTTTTCACAGATTTTCAAGGCCATAAAAATAGCATACAGCTCCCACAACTTCCAGGGGCCTTCAAAGACCATAGGAATCCTGACGATGAATAATAATATTCATAAACACAAAAAGCAAATACCAAGATAAAATCTGTCCTTTTCTTTACCGCATCTTCCAGCTACTATCCTGTGGCCTTAAAAATGGATCATCATGGTAAACCAAACTGGTATCAATATGTCAAATGTAATATGACTTATTACCATGCAGACAGATGCAGAAATGAAAAGAGATGTACCCCCACTGACCTGAATGGTTTTAACATTAGGGTTGAAACGTGGGGGAGCACCAAAATGCATCATCCAGTTCAGTCTGGCTCCAAGAAGCAACACAACATCAGCCTCTTGCAGCGCTCTGTAGGCATGGAACACACATGCACACACATGCACACACACACACACACACACACACATACACACAGAGGCAGTGTCATACATGTACACACACACACACACACACACACACACACACACACACACACACACACACACACACACACATATACACACAGAGGCAGTGTCATACATGTACACACACACACACACACACACACACACACACACACACACACACACCACACACACACACACACACACACACACACACACACACACACACACACACATACACAAAACATTAAAGCTGTAGTGCAGAGTTTAAACAGTGTTTATGTCACACATTATTCCTAGTTTGCCAAAAAATACTGATTCCAATCCACATGCCTTCACAAATGCAGCGGGAGGGGTACAACTGAAGCTCAAACATGCTGACCAAACATTGCCGTTGTGGCAGTTTAAGAGTGATTCATGATAGAAAGATAAAGACTGCATGAAAGATGTGCCTTTCTTTTGGTTCATTCCATCTCTGCATATGGACCATTCTGTACCCATGCCATGTTTGTCTAATAGCTTGTATTCCCAAATAAGCTGGCAACCACGTGACCTTGATTTTTGATATTATGTCAGATTGACATGGATATGTGAATGAGCTTCCAAATGCAGTGCAATGGCAAAAACATTGAAATAAGCACAACACAGAGATACATAATTTTCATGAGGTTAATGCTGCCATGCATAATAAGTACGTAAGCATACAGGCAATGATACTCAAAAAACACTCCTCTGGGAAACATTTTACTCCAAGTCTCAATGCCCCATGTGGTTCAAGCTGATGTGGAACTCACTTTGAGCGTGCAGCAGCAACACTAAGGGGGTGAGAGTCTGGCACCACTCCCTTGCCCATGGGGGTGGGCAGAAAAGGGAGACGTGTGGTGTCCACTAGGTCCCTGATCACCCACTCTGCGCAGGCATAGGCTGCTCCTGGCGACACACACCAGGAGTCAGTTTGTCCACTTCCCAGTAGGGGAGAACACAAACAGAAAATAACCACACATCACTTTCTATATTGGAGAGGACAGCACAAAAATGAAGTTATAAGAGGCAGGTAGGCAAAACTTACAAGTAGATTTCCTGCAAAGGTTTGAAGCATATAAGACTGTATTCTAAACTACCCCAGGCTTAACAGAAGGAATCTTTGATAACTCTTGCCCCTCAGCAGAGGAGACATGAATTTCTGCATCTGCAGTACCCCTATCGAAGATCAGAAAATATAAAGAGACAAAATAACATGAAACACATGCACATATATATTAACTCCCCCCCCCCCTCCCCCCCGACACACACACTTCCCAATACTCTGAAACAGAGCCGGCATTCTTAAAAAAGACCAAAATATACAAAATGTTCAAAATAACTCATTTTTTTAAAAATGGGACAAAAGAATATGTAACATTAGAGGATGTACCTTCAGAGTCATTTCAGCACCTTGCATTTACTTGCATGCCAGGTGGGAGTTACCATAGGTGTTTCAGGTCTCTGCTGTTGTGTCCCTTGTCATGCATTCAACCTCCACTAAGCACTGTTAGTTTCCTTTGTATAATTGTTGACTCTAAGAAAGGCATTCTTTTCAGCCTTTCATGTGTTTTGAATACCTTAACCATTTAACCTGTGTACCATGAAGCAGACCTACCCTTTCCAATGACAATGAGCGGCTTCTTGGCAGAGGTGAGCAGATCAACAGCCTTGCTGATGCTGCTTGGGCTGGAGCACACAGGTGGTGGTGGAGGACAGTTCTGCAAATACCTGAAGCACACCAAACCAGACTTACCTCCCTTAAGTCTGAGCACTGCAGTTCAGGTATCCACTGAGAGACAGAGAGGGGTGAGCTGAGTGGTTGGGGGTGGGGGGAGGTGTTAAGGAGGGAAATACACAGAGACAGAGAGAAAGATGGAGGCAGAGACAGAGCTAGAGACAGTGACAGACACACAGAGAGACAGAGAGAAACACACACAGAGACACTGAAGAAGAGACGAAAGGCAGAGACTGAGAGACGAAGGGAGAGGCAGAGACAGAGAGAGGTGAAAGCTAAGCTTACATTTAAACTGTTATGTCACATTTAAAAATAAATGTTGTAATTGCATGTACTTTTAAAAACAGTTAAACAGAAACATCCCAACAATAGAATTCAATACTATGCGAAAACTGGACACTCTACAACATGAAATACACAATGCCAGGATCTGAACCTACATCCGGCAGTGCTGAGACTGACAACTCAGAAAAAGCCAGATCCCAGACTCACCTCACTGAGGTTTCTGCCACCTTGCCAACAATGAGGTCACCAGGCATGTCAATGTAAGCCACGCCAGGGCGGCCATAGGTACACTGCCGCACAGCCTGTTGATGAGGTGAACAGCAAGGCATGTGTACAGTGGCATGCACACACACACACAACACACACACATCATAAGGTCAGACTGAAAAACTGGGTTTTGAGAGATGACTTGTAAAATGAGGATGGGTTAGAGGACACATACATCATAAGGTCAGACTGAAAAACTGGGTTTTGAGAGATGACTTGTAAAATGAGGATGGGTTAGAGGACCTCCCTTCGTAAGGAAGGGTGTTCCAGACGGTTGGTGCAGCATATAAAAAAAGGACCACCAACCAAGTGAGTTTGTGCTTACTGTTGAGAAGAGAGAGAGAGAACAGAAACATAAGAAGAAAAGCGTAAGTTCAGACACCTCAGTGTACACACTTGAATGCTATCGATGAATATCAAACACACCTGTCTGAATGGAATGGTACACTCTACATGAAAACCTGTGGGAAAACATTTCCATACGGAAACCTTTGATCAATTTAATGTTAGCACTGAACATACCTTTTCAACCACATAGGGAATCTTGCCCAGGCTGCTTGGTCGAGCTGCGAACTTACAGTAAGGTCGAGCCATCTCCACCTGCAGCAGGATAATCACTACAAACATTGATGGAACAACATATTTCATGTCTGTATCAAAGGGTGTCAGCTGGCTTCCCTTAAAAAGAAAAACTAACTTAGATACCCACATGAAAATAAACCATAGTCTTCACACATACACACACACACACACATTTGTATACATACACACATGCATGTATGCACATACGCATGCATGCATGCACACACACACAGCACATAATTATCCACTCTCTCTCTCTCTCCCATTTTCTCAAAGAAAGCATTCCAGTTTATCCATATTCACTTACAATATGATTTACATTTGAAACCTTCAAGCCAGGGTGATCACACACACACACACACACACACACACACACACACACACACACACACACACACACATTATAATACTTCCTAAAGTCTCTAATGTCTCTCAAGGTCTTGTTTGCAAGACCCTCCAGCAACAACAATATGGTCTCAGTCCATGGTGATGACATATTTACCTCAGGATACTCCCATGGTCTGGTCTTGGGCACAAGACCCTCCAGCAGCAACAACACAAGCCTCAGTTGGGGGTAACGATGAATTTACCTGAGTCTCCAAAGGTGTTGGTCACAGAATCATTCCACAACAACAGAAGCCTCAACTGATGGTGATGATGTATTTACCTGAGCCTTCAAAGGTCCTGGCCACAAAACCCTTCCACAACAGAAGCCTCAGTCCATGGGGTGATGCACCTACCTGAGGAAACTCCTGAAAGCCTCCCATGTTCTCCTGGTCAGTGTCACAAGACCCCCCAACAACAATCAGTGGCCTGCAAATGAGGCCATTTATGAATCAGTCTGGCTCTACTTTCTCTTCCGTATCATCCATATGCTAGGCATCCCTCTATC
>OY757542.1:9674072-9686572 GCA_963584105.1 Alviniconcha strummeri
ATAATTCAGTTCGTTCAGCTCAGTAGTATAAACCGGGCTGGGCTGATTCAATTGCTTGCTTTGTTTAATGCAGCTTATTTCATTACGTCGATATTCAGGTATAGTAGTCCATGTAGTCCCTGTAGTATATCAAACATATTCCATTTAGTCAATATTTACAAAGACAAAACTTATAAACACAAGGAAATTCGCCTGTGCGTCCCCGTCCCTAATAAGCTTTGTGGTTTCTGTGGACGTTAAGCACCATGTTTACTTACTTACCAGTGCGTACGTACGTACGTGTGTGTGTGTGTGTGTGTGTGTGTGTGTGTGTGTGTGTGTGTGTGTGTGTGTGTGTGTGTGTGTGTGTGTGTGTGTGTGTGTGTGTGTTTTACAGGACCCCTACCATGGCAGGAGGACTGTTCGCTATTGACCGTAACTACTTTCACAAGCTGGGCACGTACGACCCGGAAATGAAGATCTGGGGCGGAGAAAACTTGGAGCTCTCCTTCAAGGTAAGACTGATAATGAAAATCACTCACCCCAATATTCTATTGAAGACTTCAAGCAGACTCCGCCATAGGAATTTGATATGTTGTATCACTGCCATACCTCTCTCTCAGCAGCTTAAAATAGGCTGACAACGATGTTTAACCAATCTCATCACTGCCATTTTTCAGATACAGTCCGTCGCTGCCATGTCCAAAAGGCTTAATACAGATCCTGCCTTCGGTGTTTCACTCATCTCATTACTGCCATACTTTAGCAGCTTAATGTAAACCCTGCCAAACATGACATCACTGCCATACCTCTCCGTGGTTTAATACAGACTCTGCCAACGTACGTGTTTAAATAACATCAACACAGCCATGTCTCAGATACTCAACAAAGCCTTTTGTTTTTGTTACATTCCGTCACTGTCACGTCCGAAGGGCTTAGTGCAGACTGACGACTTCGAACAAGTAAGACACGTACTTTGTCATCCATTACAGGATAATGAGTAGGCAATAATTTTTCTTTATAGATTTGGATGTGTGGAGGAACGCTGGAGATCATACCTTGCTCTAACGTAGGTCACGTCTTCCGGTCACGCGCACCTTACAGTTCCGGTGGCAAAATTGCTGTCAACCTTGCAAGACTCGCAGCGGTGTGGCTGGATGACTACATCGTCTACTTTGAACGGGAGAAATGGTCTGGCGAAGCCGTAAGTACTGTATATGTTTTCTTTGTACTTCAGATAATGTTTTATGTGAATAGTGTCAGCAGGACTGTCTGTGTTGTACATGTACTACATACTACTGTCTTTAGATTAATATATATCTTCTAAGCGCTCAGGAAGTCGATAAGCACATTATAAATGGACAGTATTATTATTACTATCAAAGCATTGACAAACAATCATTGGTTTGCCATTTTGTTGTTGTTGTTTTATTTGAAAGTCTCTCTCGTTTTGTGTCAGTCTGTAACAACAAAGTTTCTAGGAACATCGCAGCTAATCTTCTCGTCTGCTTTGTCATTAGAACATTACATATTATCTGTATCACATATAAATATATGTATATATTATGATAGACATAAATATACTTTATATTTATGCCCAGTCCACACTGGGGCGAAACAAAGGACGTCAAATCATAAATAAATAAGTAAAGGTCAGATTCTTGTTATGTGCACTGGTGATTAGTCGGAGAGATAAGGGGAGGGGGAGGGGGAATGAAGGAGGAGGGAGAGAGAGATAGCTATAAAAATAAAAATAAACTTTTTTCTTTCTTTTCTTTTTGTAACGTCCTGCTGCTATTTGGGCTATAACGGTCCTCTCTCTCCATACCTCTATGTCTTTTTTCTCCAGGAGGCTGGCGACGTGTCTGAACGTCAGGAGTTACGCCGACATCTGCAGTGTCACAGCTTTGGTTGGTATCTGAAGAACGTACTGCCAGAGAGGTACCTTCCTGATGACCCAATTGCGCACGGCCCGGTGAGGACCTTTGCTGAAAGAAGAAAATTCCCATACTGTCTTCTTGTGTCCTGTTGAAATGCGTTTTTTTGTTTGTTTGTTTTTTCTTTCTTTTTTTAACGCTCTCTATTCGATTTTCTGTTTTACAGTCGAAGGCAAATTAGTATCCTTAACTAGTATTCCCAAGTTACTTCTTCTTCTTCTTCTTCTTCTTCTTCTTCTTCTTCTTCTTCTTCTTCTTCTTCTTCTTCTTAGTGTGTGTGTGTGTGTGTGTGTGTGTGTGTGTGTGTGTGTGTGTGTGTGTGTGTGTGTGTGTGTGTGTGTGTGTGTGTGTGTGTGTGTCTGTGTGTGTGTGTGTGTGTGAGTGTGAGTGTGTGTGTGTGTGTGTGTGTGTGTGTGTGTGTGTGTGTGTGTGTGTCTGTGTCTGTGTGCGTGCGTGCATGCGTGCGTGTGTGCGTGCGTATTTTCTGTTTGTTTGTTTGATTTTCGTTTGTTGTGTTTGTAGAAGATCGGAAGAGGTTCGTTCGAAATATATATATTCATTGATGAACGTCTGTTGAAAGGTTTAGCGGTAGAATGTGTTCAGGCACTCTACACTGTGTGATTGATGCGAAGCATGGACAGTGTACTTTATGCGGTGTGTGCATTTTGCAGCTCAGCAATGTGTTTTACAACGTTTGCGTCGATGTCCGGGGAGCAAAACTGTCGATTGCCCCTTGCAACGAGACGAGACTGGCTCATGTGAGTAATGCTAGTGAATTATTTCCTCCAAATAGGTTTTTGCTTCACGAAACAGAAAGCTGGCGTGCGTGCGTGCGTACGTGCGTGCGTGCCTGCCTGCCTGCCTGCCTGCCTGCGTGTGTGTGAGTGTGTATGTGTGTGTGTGTGTGTGTGTGTGTGTGTGTGTGTGTGTGTGTGTGTGTGTGTGTGTGTGCGTGTGCGTGCGTGCGTGCGTGCGTGTGTGCCTCTGTGTGTGTGTGTGCGTGTGTGTGTGTGTGTGTGTGTGTGTGTGTGTGTGTGTGTGTGTGTGTGTGTGTGTGTGTGTGTGTGTGTGTGTGTGTGTGTGTGTGTGTGTGTTGGATGGGGGAATCTAAAATTCGACACAGACTGAGATACCATCTGTTCAAGCCGTCTGCAACCATAATACTCATCAAATGAATGCTATTATTGTGATTCCGTTGCTTGAAGCATTAATTCGAAGCGACTTAGTGAGAGGCAGGTGTACAGACATACGTCCTGTGGGGTTTTCTTCGTTTGTTGCGGATGGCTCCCAGCGCTGATTCTGAGCTTCCTTTTGATCCCCTCCCCAGTCGCTGGCCGAGTGGTCGATGAACCCCGGACAGAACACGGTGTTCCACGGGGGCCGTTGTCTGGCCTTGGACCCAGACACTGCTGGAGTCGTATTCCGGAAGTGTCAAGACACCAAGGATGACCGGGACCAGCTCTGGAACTATTCTCCTGTAAGTCTGTGTGCTTCTAGGGTTTTCTCGTCAGCATAATCAGTTGTATGTTTATTGTTGTTGTAGCTTTATCAAGCTGAACTCTTAAAGGGTCACCCGGTATATGCAGTCGTGCATTGACTAATTAATGCATTTAGAGGATTGCGAGTGTGGCCCGTTGCTTTTTAACCCGCCACCGGGGCAGCCACACGCCGTCTTCGGAGGAATGTGTTTTATTGATTTAACACATAATTATTTATTTAAAAAGAAAAACTTACGGACAGTTCGGGCCGCTTTTGTGGGAGCAATGACACAACGCGTAAGGATCGTCAAAGCCTCATCTTCATCTCGCATCTCAGTGGCCAGTGGTCTCAGTTGGTTGAGCTTTGAATAAAAAGCCAGGCGCAGTACTGATGCGGGTTCGATTCCCCGGTGCGGCAAGGGATTTTTCTCCCAGAGTCAACTTTTAGTGCAGTCTCTCTTATTGTTACATAATGTGAACGGGAAAGTTTTTGTAACATAATGTCAACAGGGATGTTTTTGTAACAAATGTCAACAGGAATGTTTTCACACTTCGCGTCGGCGATGTGAATGCAAATAAGTGGTTTAGCTGCTATATATATATTTCGCAGGTGAAATCTAAAGTATCCCGAAGAAACCAGTAATCATTCACACACATCTGTTTAACTTCGGCTTGCATTACATCTCATGACTTTATCGACAAAATGAGCCCAGACCTTCGATTCACAACCTGGAGGGTCGTATGCACGATAGATGAGAACACAGCAAAGCAATGTGCAAACTTCCGACAAAAATGCTTTTCTTTTCAAGCAACGGACAGACAGCTCAATAATCATGCCTTCCGCTTTTATTTGGCGCGAATAAAATTCTTATGCCTTTGTCTTATTTTGCTTGAAAATAATGAAGAAAAAGAAAAAAGAAAAAACGACATAATTATGCAATTAGTTTTGTCTTTCTCGAAGACGGAGAATAAATATGACCGTACTTGTCAGTATACAAAAAAACTAATAACACACAAAATATGGTGGTCCTTTCAATGTGCTGATCACAACACTTCACAGACGGAAGATGTGTGGTTCAGCCAGACAACGCTTGACGCAGTGTCGTTGACTCTTTGCCAGATTGACGTGAAAACCTGTTGTCTAAATTCTCACTCATTGCAGTCGTTTGGGTTGATCATTTCTAGGCGAACAAAGCCTCCACATTTCTACTCTAGTTTTTGTTGCTGCTATTGCTAATTCTTTGTTATTTTTGCTCGTTGATTATGATGATCGTGATCATGTGTGCGAGTGTCAAAAACATGGCAAACCAAAAATTGAAGTTCGTCAGTACTGCCAGCATTGGTACATGTTCCACGTGCAGGAACTCCAACAGCTGTATCACTTGAGCAGTGCACGCTGTGCCGAGATGGTGAAGGACCCGGCGCTGGAAGAAGGCCTGAAGATCGTGTTGTTGCCCTGTAACCATGACAACCCGCGTCAACAGTGGCTGTGGGACACCAGTCCTTTACCCGGTCCTTCCTGGCGCAAGGACGTGGCTGCTGGAATACCTGTACTCTGATGTCTTTTCTGGAGTAAGGACTTGCCTGATGCCGGCTGAAATACCTGTAGTCGATGTCTTCCGCAAAAACAAGGACATGGTTACTGGAATATCTCTGTGATGCATTAGCCTACTTATTAAGACCGCCAGACTACTAGTGAACCTCTTCTCGGAATGACAGTGTACAGCAGAGTAGACCCCGTTTGGCCTATTCCTGTTTGGCCTAATCAGGATTGGACTATTCCCAACTGGCACGATCCCGATTAGCCTATTTCCGATTCACCAAAATATGTCGAAGCTGAAAATTGTCTTTACTAGTTTGCCTAGGACTAGAACGAAAAATTGTTTGAGTACACACCACACACACACACACACACACACACACACACACACACACACACACACACACACACACACACACACACACACACACACACACACACACACACACACACACGCGCGCGCGCGCGCGCGCGCATCTCTCATTCACTCACACACACACGTCTAAACTTACTTCAGATGTTAATCACAAGTAATCACATTTATTATGAATAATATGTCGCTTGAAAAATGTCATGTAAGTCTTCTGACTGGGCATTGCGAATTTTCGGTTGTTTTCTGACTCGTGACTTCCATCATTGTGTCGGTGTTCACAGTGCCTGTTCAAACACCAACTGTTATATTGCCCTGATGTGTGTGCGTGTGTGTGTGCGCGTGTGTGTATGTATATGTGTGTGTGTGTGTGTGTGTGTGTGTGTGTGTGTGTGTTGTGTGTTGTGTGTGTGTGTGTGTGTGTGTGTGTGTGTGTGTGTGTGTGTGTGTGTGCTATGCACTGGATCTTAAAACATGTACATTTAATAATAATGAAAATATTTGTAAAGCGCAAAATCTTGTCCATAGAGACTATTCCAAGCGCATAAGAATGTCATTTACAGAATGTCTAAGCGCTTAAGGATTGTGCGGGTAGGGCGCTCTAAGTACCCATTATTATTGTTAGTATTAGTGTCAGTACTAATTTTTGTTGCGGTATATGATGGTGAGCGGGCTGCTGGAACTGCGAGAGAGATGATCACAATGTATACGAGCTAAATTGAGAAATATGAACTAAACTGTTTACTCCTCTGGCAGTAAACTTCAGGCACGGTGGATGTAGGCAACATGGGAATAAAGGAGTAGGTGGAAACGGAAGGTGCTTGATTTGGGCCGCGAAAACTAAGCGTAGGCGAAACGGGAATAAGCCTGTTTAAAGGATTTCCCTGTACAACATTTAGTTTATGTCACAACATTGCGGCTCATTGCTCATTACAGCCATCCTGCAGCTTCTGCTCTCCGCCGCCTGTATTAGCTGGCTATTATGGGGCGGCAATAGCTCGGTGGATAGGCTAGAGTGTTCGACAGAAAAAAACAGGCGCAATACTGAGGCGGGTTCGAGTCCCATGTGCGGCACGGGATTTTTCTAGCAGAGCGTACTTTCAGCGCAGACTCTCTTACGGTGTCCATACGGACCCCGTGTGCAATCGCATGCATCAGTGTCGAGAAAGAGAGAGAGAGAGAGAGAGAGAGAGAGAGAGAGAGAGAGAGAAAGAGAGAGAGAGTTAAGAAACTGACAGGCAGTACAGCGTCATTGCCTACAGTTATATGTTGCTTCTGTATGTTATAATATAATTATGAGTAGTGTTCTAATTTGTTTACCCATGTTTTGTACTTTCGTCTGTTCTTATTGTCGTTGTTTTAATTTCTGGTTTTTAGGATCCCGTCCAATGGAATTGCCCCTTGTGCGATGAATAGTGTTATGGAAATGAAAAAGTTACCACTCGCCGCTCATTGCTGTACTCCTCTCAGCACACACACACACCTCCCCACATCCCACACCCACCCACTCACACACATATCTATGTCTTGTCACTGACACAAATATTATTTCTTATAATCCCACGAAGTCGCACCTACACACATCCACCTATCCACCCACTCACACATATCTATGTCTTGTCATTGAGTCATTCCATATTTATCCACCATCACCACAAATATTATTTCTTATAATCCCGCGTAGTCCCCGATGAACTCCCCCATTTCATCTCATCTCTCATGGAACTAAAATATTTAAAACATTTTTAGAGGAGACTGGATTGATTTATTCGATATGTGTGTGAGTGGGGTGTGTGTGTGTGTGTGTGTGTGTGTGTGTGTGTGTGTGTGTGTGTGTGTGTGTGTGTGTGTGTGTGTGTGTGTGTGTGTGTGTGTGTGTGTGTGTGTAGTAGTAGTAGTAGTAGTAGTAGTAGTAGTAGTAGTAGTAGTAGTAGTAGTAGTAGTAGTAGTAGTAGTAGTAGGTGGGTGGGTGCGGATGTGTGTTTTGGGTGCGCGCGTTTCAATGTGTGTGCGTGATTCCCTAAGCAAAATTCTCTCTCTTTCAGTCCAACAGCCATATGACATCTGTTGAACCGTGGTAAATCGAAGTTATAATGTGAACTTTAGTGGATCAGTTTGTAGGCAATGTGGCATTGACGTAGCAGATGGCGGGGTCTGTGGCTGCTTAATTCATATTCATTTTCGGTGCGCTGGCCACAATTCGATTGACACTCCAGATTTGCTTTTGTGATTTACACTCTTTCCCCCCTGAGATTTCATTCTGGAATAGCACATCTGGCATACAGACTGATATTGAATGGTCTTGGTCTTTCAGTCATTTGAAGAAAACGAAAAGCCGTAAAATACAGCGTGTTTCAAACAGCTGGTAGAATGCTGAAACTGTGCTTGATGATACTGGTGGCATGCACTATTTTAACAGTAGGCCTACTTATGATTTTATTGGAAAATGAAACTAGTTCAGAAAAAATAGTATCACGTCATAAACCGTTGCATTTATTACAATTTCACACTCATGGTCACTCTCGGATTCCTCACGGTCAAACATACCGGATGCAGAGACGAAGAGACTATGGTCTGAAATCCAAGTCAGTGAAAAATAAATCCGTTGCCGCAAAACCCACCGCAAATTCTGTCAACAAATCGGTCAAAGTTTCACAAGGCCAAATCCAGCAGGGAAAGGTTATCGAGCCCGAGGTCGCTGGTAGCTTGTGGGTGGCGAGCGTTTCAAACGGTCAAATCGGGCAGTGGACACCACCACCTAATGCCGGTAAGTGCGGTAAATAGTCTTTGGCAGGTCCTGCCTCTATCTCTGTCTCTGTCTGTCTCTCTCTCTCTCTCAAAAACAAAAATAAAAGTGTGTGTGTGTGTGTGTGTGTGTGTGTGTGTGTGTGTGTGTGTGTGTGTGTGTGTGTGTGTGTGTGTGTGTGTGTGTGTGTGTGTGTGTGTGTGTGTACGTATTAACATGGTGGAGCAGATCGTTTTATGGCAAATGGTTCCTGTTCTATTCCTTGTTTCTATGTCTTCTTCTTAAATTAGCGTTTTGTTGTTGTTGTTAAGTTCACTATATTCTTCATCTTAATATCATCATTATCCCATCACCTTCATCTTCTGCTGCTGCTGATAAACAACCGTTAAAGCTACCCACAGGAAGGCTTACTTGAACCTCGATATGAAAGACTGAATCAGTTGCAGAACGTGACTGAAACAATTCAACGCAGTTCAGTGGGTTGTTTTCCTTGTTGGCGAACAAGAATGCACGGTGTGCAGGCAGGTGGTTCCGGCCGTGTCAAAGTGGAGAGGACATTTACACCAGACCAGGATGTGTGCAGGCGTTCTAGGAGAGGTCATGTGGTCAAAGTGGAGAGGACATTTACACCAGACCAGGATGTGTGCAGGCGTTCTAGGAGAGGTCATGTGGCAGTGGACAGAATGCAGGCGGGTCATCCATGTTAAAGCAGTTTGTGAGTCGGTTTGGTCTGGCGGTAAGGCGATAGGCCCTTAAGCGCATGAACGTCGGTTGAAGTCCGCTTCGGCGTTCCTATATCTTCAAAACGTATGGTTTGGGTACATAGTCTGATTATTATTTTATTGTTGACACATCAGTGCCCATCTTAATGGAGACATCCTTCTGGTGGTAACAGTGCAGCTTTAGGGATAGTTTCCCTCCCATCTCCTGGGATCTTAGACCCCGCCAGTACCTCTCCGGTGACAACTTGACGTTAAACAGGTCTAACGAAGTGAAAATTCGGCTCGAACAAGGGTGAGTGCAGATGATCTGGGAGTGGATGCGGCAATGGATAAAAACTGCAGCCTGGTCATCCATGTCTTTAGTGAGCCGGTTTGGCCTAGCGGTAAGGCATTAGGCTGGTAAGCGGAAGGATCTCGTTTTGATACCTCTTCGACTCTCCTTTCTCTTCAAAAAGGTTGTGGTTTGTGGACACTGTCTTGTGACTTTGTCCATCACTTCCTACTGAAACATTAAAATGGTTCTCATCGCTGCCCATCTTAATGCAGAATTCATTCTGATGGTGACAGTGTAGCGATAGATATATAATCTCCCTCTCCCCCCACCTCCATACCCCCCCCCCCCCTTCTCCCCGTCCCCAATAAACCGTACGGTTTCTGTGGACGTTAAGCACCATGTTCACTTACTATCCATGTCAATGTTATTCAGGCTGGACCAGGTGTGTGCAGGTGAGCTGGGAATGGGTGTCTCGGTATGCAGATAGATGGATTGTGCCCATGTCAAAGCAGGGTGAGAGTTCAGCTTAGACCCGGGTACGTGCAGGTGAGCTGGAAGCGAGTGTGGCGGTAGACAAGAATGCACGGTATTCAGGTGGTGAGTCACCCTTGTCAAAGCAGGGTGGAAGATCAGCTCAGACCCGGGTATGTGCAGGTGAGCTGGAAGAGGATGTGGCGGTGGAAAAGAATGCACGGTATTCAGGTAGTGAGTCACCCATGTCAAAGCAGGGTGGGAGTTCAGCTCCGACCCGGGTGTGTGCAGGTGAGCTGGGAGCGGGTGTAGCGGTGGACAAGCGGCATCTGAGTGAGGAGCAGCGTCAGAGGCTGGAAGCCGGTCAGAAGCAGCACGCCTTCAATGAGTTCGTCAGTGACCTCATCTCTCTTCACCGCTCCCTGCCGCCACGCCTCAATGAACAGGAGTGAGTGTATAATAATTATATACATACACTCGCGTACGGGACACACACACGCTCACACACACGCTCACACGCGCCCCTTCCCCCACTGCCCCCCCACCCTCTCAAACCCACACGAACACACACACACACACATACACACACACACACACACACACACACGCGCGCGCGCGCGCGCGCGCGCACGCGCATGCATGCAAACATACATACATACACATATGCGGGAAATAATTCACCTCAGTAACAAGGGGGGAAAAAACGTCTATGTGACACATCAGTCAGAAAGGCAGATAGTCACTGGTTGGGGGGGGGGGGGGGGGGAGAGGGGGGGCGATGTTCAGCACACATGACTGTCACGTGATGCATGATGTTATCAAGGAAAGTTGGTGTCCAGGTGAATGATTATCAGAAGTATGTCTTGCGTGAAGCGTCCATACTCGGCGCAGCCATGATTGTTGTTTTTCTGATTATATCGGTTGCTTCACAACAGTTTGGATGGATCTACCCAACACACCTTAAATATCCAGGCATACGTTAAACTAAGCAATGCTATCATATCGCCTACATTTACCAGACACGAACAGGAGTACCTCTCTGGAACAGCGGGTGGACTGAACTACCGGACGCGAGAGTAAGACTGTCATTTGCCGTAACCTATGCACAGATGTCGCTCTGATGAATCTTTGATGATCTGCCTGACCACCTATCCTACAGATTACACCGCGCGTTACTTGGCCAATAGTGGTACAATATTGGATGAATCTAACCGAATATGATGCTTAGTTTACTGTGTTCCACGTACAGGTGTCGCTCTCTGAAGTACCGTGTGGATCTACCCGACGTGAGTGTTGTGATAGTTTTCCACAACGAGGCGTGGTCCACGCTGTTGAGAACAATGCACAGTGTTCTGGACAGGTCGCCGCCTCATCTCCTGCGGAAAGTCATCCTGGTCGACGACTTCTCTGACTTGGGTAACACACACACACACACACACACACACACACACACACACACACACACACACACACACACACACACACACACACACACACACACACACACACACCTGCCACGCCGTGAGTTTTCACGATTCAAAAATAAATAAATCTGAACTGCCACACTTCTGCGCCAGTACGTTGAAGACCAATCGCTTAACTGTGATGTACTGGTGTGATAAAGCTTGAGACGTATACTACGTTGTACACAGACTGTACAACACGCGGCAGACCAATGCGCTGTAAATTGCAGGCCACCTGAAGAAGCCACTGGATGACTACTTGTCGGGACTGACCAAGGTCCATCTGATACGAGCTACATCACGGGAGGGACTGATCCGGGCACGTCTCTTGGGTCTCTCGTACGTCACCGCTCCTGTCGTCGTCTTCCTTGACTCCCACTGCGAGTGTGCTGAAGGTAGCTTGTTTCTCTCTCTGTGTCTCTCTGTCTGTCTGTCTGTCTGTCAGTCACACACACACACACACACACACACACACACACACACACACACACACACACACACACACACACACACACACACACACACACACACACTCACACACACACATACACACACACACACACACACACACACACATACTCATTCTCTCTCTCTCTCTCTCTCTCTCTCACACACACACACACACACACACACACACACACACACACACACACACACACACTCACACACACAGTCAGCTACCATCAAGGGTAAACCTGTGCATGGAAACAGGCGCAGAACATCCATGACATCCCCCTCTGGAATAATCAAAGGGGCTTGATAGTGCTCACGCTACAGCGAAGGACACAATGGCAGGCGGCTAAGTCGCCTACAGCAACTTCAGCTCTCATACAAAGAATCGCACACAGTAGACAGAGACAGTCAAACTGACTGACAGAGACAGACAGTCGGGCTGGCAGACAAACAAAGCCACACCCTCAGAAATGATAATCCCCTCATAATTGTTATGCACACTCGAGGGAACACGTACATACCAAAAAACTCAAACAAACAAAATCTGGACAGGACCTTTTTCTGATCCTTTGATCAGAATACAGATTCAATAAACACATTCACATTGGTCCTACTCTTTACCCGTACAGTTCCATCCGGTTTATCTACCTTTATTGGGTTACCATCTGTTTTGTTTTACCCCTTTTTGTGGGGCCTGTTCGTTCGATCAAGTGGCAAAACAGCAACAACTGATGTTGCCGCAGGTTGGCTAGAACCGCTGCTGGCAAGACTCGCAGAAAATCGCCGCTGTGTGGTTGTGCCCAAAATCAACAACATCAACCCCTTGACCTTCCAGTACCAGCAAGGTTCCCTAGACCATATCTCCGTGGGGACGTTCAGCTGGAAATTGCTGTTCTCCTGGACGGCCATACAGCCTCATGAGAGACTTCGGAGAAACTCCTCCACTGACCCTATAAGGTAGGATAGAGAAACAAATGTTCACAACTTTTTCATGTGCCGTTTCTCGATGCAAGGGCGCTGCCATGTTTGGACATGGCTGAGAGTGTTTACCGATGTTGTACTGACTT
>OY757542.1:9691572-9852284 GCA_963584105.1 Alviniconcha strummeri
GTGTAAGTACAGAGCTGTTTGAATACCTGTAGCATGAGGTCCTTCCTAATGCAAAGATGTGGCTGCTGAAAGAGTCGTACTCTGAGGTCCTTGCCAGTGAAAGGACGTGACTACTAGAATACCTGTATTCTGAGGTCCTTCCTGGTACAGTTGGAATACTTGTACTCTGAAGTCCTACCTGGTGCAAAGGACATACTGCTAGAATACGTGTGTGTGTGTGTGTCCTTCCTGGCGCAAGGCTGTAGTTGCTGGAATACTTTTATCGCTCTGACGATCATTAGCCCACACAGGGCGAAAACGCAAGGGCGAAAGCATCGTTCAAGAAAACAGTCGCATGAATTTCATTTTGAAACAGTATCTGTATCTGAAGGAGAAAAAAGTGAAAATAATATGGTTTCCTTTTTTCATGACTATAAACGATCGAAGATCTTTCGTTAAGCTCATGGAAACTAGACCGCTATTTTGAAATCCCGCACGATCGTAAGTTTTGGTTTTTTTTAATCTTTACGAATGAAGCCGCTTTCCTGTTTCACGTTCCCCAGCGTCATTGACTCTCCGTCAACAACAAATGTTTTGTTCAACTTAGTGATGTTCGTTCAAATCGCTTTCCTTTGGGCATTTTACAGTTACAAAAAATTGTGAGCGATGTACGAGGCCTTTGTTCTTTGTTCATTGTACTGTGCAATAGTAGTAATAACATGTTTTAATGATAATAGTGAGCATGTATGTATAAACATTTCCCATCGCTATTTACTTAACTTCACACACACACACACACACACACGCACACACACACACACACACACACACACACACAAACACACACACGCACGCACGCACGCACACACGCGCGCGCGCGCGCGCGCACGTATGCACACACACACTACCATTCGTTCGGTCGCAGCTGGTTTTCCTCAGGGAAACCGACCCAAACTTCGCAGGAAAAATGTGCAATTCAGACAATACAGTGTCAGAAATAATACAACTGTGACATTTATTTATGTATATTGTATCTGTTGCCTCATTTTACATATTAATGCAAAAAGTTATTAAAATCGGTTATTATGCGTAAGCCTAAGCGTGACCACAAAAACAAAAGCAACAGTTAAAACAATGGAGAAAAAAAGAGAAGAATTTATTATTGTAAAACAACGACACTGCTCTATATACTGTCCGTTAACATCAGCACTGCTCTATGTACTTTGGTACTTGACAACTGTGTAATTCAGACAATACAGTGTCAGAAATAATAAAACTGCGACATTTATTTATGTATATTGTATCTGTAGCCTCATTTTACATATTAATGCAAAAAGTTATTAAAATCGGTTATTATGCGTAAGCCTAAGCGTGACCACAAAAACAAAAGCAACAGTCAAAACAATGGAAAAAAGGAGAAAATTTATTATTGTAAAACAACGACACGGCTCTGTATACAGTCCGTTAACATCAGCACTGCTCTATGTACTGTGGTACTTGACAACTGCTGCAATTTCAAAGATGTTTACGATAAACGTGATTGGCCATGCGAAGAAGGCATTTACGATAAACGTGATTGGCCATGCGAAGAAGGCATTATAGTATCCATTTTCCCCGATCATAATTCGGTCAAACATCATCGTCATACCTAATTCAATTGGGGGAAAGTATAACTCAGAAACGTTACAAACTTTATTTTCATACAATTTTGTCGATGTACCCAGAGCAGTTTATTACCGACATCTTAAACTATTCATTTATACGCATGATTGCTGAAGTACCAACGCAGTTGATGGACATCTGAAACAACCCAATCTAATTCAAGATAATAATTAAAATTTTAAAAAATCATGCATACGAAGAATGTAAAATATACAGCAAAATATACAGCACTTAAAAAGTAAAGAAATACCACTGTTGAACTGTTGTTATATTTGGCAGGGACTTAGCATTGTGATACAGAATGTGTTAACTCGAAATAACACTGAGATTCGTTTGCTCCTCGTGCGATTTCTCTATAGGGCATGTTGAGTTGTTATTGGCAGTAGGTTTTGCATACGTTATGGTCTAGAGGAAGCGACCATGGCGGAGTTTAGTCTACCTATTATTGCTCGCATGTCAGTCCTGTGGTAGTTATCAGGGGTGTTCAGGCCGCTTTTGTCTTCTTTTTTCTACGTTTGTCGTCTGTGAGACCACCTAATGGGAGACATGCACCCCAATGTGACAGCACCCAAATGCGAGACCACACTGACGTGAGATCACCGTAACATGAGTTTACCCTAATGTCAGACCACTTTAACGTGAGACCACATTAGTTAAGTTGAACTGCCCTGTGAGGGATGGTTAAAGTTTTTTTTACTTGACACCCTAACGTGAGACCAGTACCCTAGAGTGGGGCCGTCCTAGCGAGAGACCACCCTAGTGTTCTTTACTCATCTCTCAAACTCCAAGCGCTGGTTTACGACCGCGAGGCTTGGAGAGCCCCTTCTCTGTGCACAAACTTGATGAACGGCCCTTCAGGTGACTAATCTTCTTACAGTTTGTCCCAAAATTATTGTCAGCACGACATCTGAGGACATTAAGCCCCATTCAAGTCAAGCTTTCAGGAGACACATCCTTCGGCCTGATTGAAAGCGCTACTCCTTCAGTTCAATCGCTGTTTTGAAAACACCTTTGTTCCTTTATCCTTTCCCTGCCTTTGTGACATCACATGGCTTCTTGACGAAATGTTTTTTTATTTGCCTGTGACCCGTCATGGGACGTTCTTCTCGAACGCTGACTTTTCGTGCATGCTCTGGAGGAGCGAAGTTGAAGAAAATTAACGTGTCTAGTTGGCTGAATATCTCTGTGAGATTCTCTTTCGAAGAAATTGCCGCGTCAAACAGCACAGATTCATTATTGGTATGGAAAGGGTTAAGAAAGCCCTTCATGTATAATTATGAATTGTTATCGGCAGTTCCTAAAGGCTTTGTTCCACAAATCGTGGCCGGAAATGAATACACAGTCGACAGCATGCTGAAGCTAAGACTACAAACTCATAGGCGTAAAAGGAAAAACAGCTTTCGAAAATATATACAAAAGGCGACTGAGCCCATAGATATAACGGCCGACAGTTGAGACCACTGACGGGAATCCTGACGTAATGCCCGTCGGCGGCAGACATGGAAATTTATACATTGCCGTGCTGCGCATGACGAACGAACAAAGGACCCGCGCCGAGCTCCGGCCACGGCAGTCACTCAAGCATGAAGATTACCCACTGTGGGTGAACCTTTACCGCCCTCGTCTTCCTGACAATCGCCACAGTAATTTGCGGTGAGAACGAAACCAGTCAGCCGATAATTTCACCTGGAAGAATTAATTTCCGTAACAAAATAATAACAACACCTCCACACACGTAGGACCAAAATCTCTGTAAAAACCCACAACTAGAAAGAAATACCCCCCCCCCCCCGCCCCGCACCTTCTCCCCGTCCCTAATAAGCCTTATGGTTTCTGTGGACGTTAAGCACCATGTTTACTTAGACAGTGTTGTGAGGTTCACTCTTTCTGACTACAAACTGCAAAGTGTGTATGGTTTAAACAGCTGTAACATACAGGCGTATAGTTTTAGATGTAAACCATGTCAGAACTTTCCGATATCGGTACTGGAAGAATCCGTGTTTTACGTGGCAATCAGGACCGCTAATTCTAATCTCGTAAAGCGGGACGTAGCTATACCCCGACCACCCGCCCACCCCATCACCCCCGCACTTAAATCCGCGACGACTCGCGTAAATGCTTTGAAATTTACCCTCAACATTTACGTTCCTTTGGCAGGTTCATATTTTGTTCAGTCTATTTTTTTTATTTATTTTTTTCGAAGGAACGGTGACAAATGCTAGCACATTCAAAATGCTTCTGATGTAAAGAAGAAGAAGACCTAGAGAAGAGAGTATGCAGTACTTCATGTATCCCACGATGAAATCATCGCGACGTGAGTCGTATGTATCACCGAACTACTGAGCAAACTCTGCTTGGCTACTTGGCCCAGGCGGCGAGGAACTCCTTGTAGGAGATCTTTCCGTCGCCGTCCTTATCTGAGTTGTTGATCGCCTCGCTCAGCTCACTGTCCGAGATGCTGATGTTGAGGTTCGCAAAGCCAGCCTTGATCTCGTCCGGACTAAGATGGCCAGAGCCGTCCTGGTCCATTCCCTTGAACACCTCCAGCAGCTCTGAACACCTCCAGCAGCTCGCTTTCTCTGTGGCAAAGAAAGGAACAAATTATTATTGAAGAAACTAGCCTTAACACTCACGTACGCGCACACACACACACACGCGCGCGCACACACACACACATGCAAGCACGCGCACACACATACACACATACAAACACACTAAACAAACATGTTTTGTTGAAGAAGGATGGCTTTTCACCTAACAGGTAAAAAAACCAAAAAAAAACCCGATCAAAATGAAAACTTGATATCTATAATTTTGTTTTAAGATACTCAGATGATTTTCACACACACGCACACACACACACACACACACACACACACACACACACACACACACACACACACACACACACACACACACAAACACACACACACACACACACACACACACACGCACGCACGCACACACACACACACACACACACACACACACACACACACACACACACACACACATCATCATCATCATCATCATCATCATCTACCTCTTTTCACACACACACACACGTGAGACAGAGACAGGCAGGCAGACAGGGAGAGGGGTGGGGCAAGTATACGTACTGTACTTGTTTAGGATCCTTCTTGGCAAAAACGTCGGAGAATTCATCCCAGGTCAACATTTTGTCATTGTTGTCGTCCATGTCCTGAAATATGTTCTGTAAACAACCAAACAAACAACGAACTAGAACACAAGTATTAAAATCATACCGACCCTGGGAGGTTTACATCTCGTGGCACGTTTTGTTTTGTTCCTGTTGTTAATGCTGCTGTTGTTACTGGTAGTGGTAGTAGTGCCGGTGGTGTGTGTGAGAGAGAGGGGACAGGGACAGAGAAAGAAGGAGTGTGCATGCGTGGCACGTGAATGTGTGTGTGTGTGTGTGTGTGTGTGTGTGTGTGTGTGTGTGTGTGTGTGTGTGTGTGTGTGTGTGTGTGTGTGTGTGTGTGCACGCGCGCTGGGCGTGTAAGGGGTGGTGGTGAAGAGGGGAGTTCAGTCGGAGGTCAGATTGAACATCCGTGAAACTGAAGCGTGAATTACACGACTGGATGGTCCTCGTCGGAAATCTCTGCCTGCCTTGCCGGGCTTTTTGAAGCCTGGCCATAAAGTGGCTGTCCGGCAGTGGGAGACCCCTATTAACCCTTCCTGTGCCGGCGGAGCATTTACGATACCATTAACATTTTAGCGTGTTATGTCCAGATCCGTGCGGCTAAAGGTCGCCCGTTATGGGTACAATTTAGCAGGGCACTACCGGACTATTTGCGACAACAACAAAAACAAAACAAACAAAAAAAGGGAAACACGGACATAGGCATACATCCAGAAGAAGGATTAGAGTTTTTTTCCGTTTCTTGTTGTCATGAATGTGCAAGAGGGTGTTATTGCGCAAGTGTGTGTGTGTGTGTGTGTGTGTGTGTGTGTGTGTGTGTGTGTGTGTGTGTGTGTGTGTGTGTGTGTGTGTGTGTGTGTGTGTGTGTTCGTCCTGAGCTGATTCTGTGCGACTGACGGGAGGTTAAAAACCCAAGAGCTAACTGTCTCTATGTCTATTGCTATGTCTGTAGTTGTATCACAGGCACTGAACGATCATTTCTTGGCCCCACTTTATTAGTCAAGGTCATTCACTGACCACAAAGCCCACGTCCGTTCCACGCCTTTCTTTCATTTCGTCTCCGCCACGTTCAATAACAAAGTTCCAAAACAAGGCTGCGGTAATACCCGTGTATGTATAGCCATTGTTTCCTTTAAGTCCTTGTCTGTGTACATATACATACACTCACTACAAGGTATGAAAGGAATTTGCCTCTTCTTTTTTTTTTCCTTCTTTTTTTCTTTTTTGTAAGAGAAATGGAACCACAGGTGTTTGAACATATATAATATCACTGATTTCAAACCCCCATATACGATACCATACATGGTTCAAGGGGATGGGAGAGCGGAATGTCAATTTAAAAATAAAATTAAAAAAATGACAATCTAAAGCTGCTGCTACTGTTGTTGTTGTTTTTAGTAGTTGTTGTTGTTGTTTGTTTGTTGTTGTTTTTTGCTTAAAGTTTTAACAGTAGCCTACAAGTAAATGGGTCTTTACAGTAATCAGACTGCAGATATATGTCTGTCCAGGTCGCTTGTGTTAGGGGGGAGACAGACAATGTGAGACTGAGACAGGCAGACAGACAGGCACAGACAGAAGCCAAGATTCGAGGAAGGGAGACGCTGACAGACAGAAACGGGGGGAGTAAGTAGACATACACAAAGGCAGAACGATGGAGGGAGGGTGGTGGTGGAGGGAGGGAGTAAATAGACATACATAAAGGCAGAATGAGAGAGAGAGAGAGAGAGAGAGAGAGAGAGAGAGAGAGAGAGAGAGAGAGAGAGAGAGAGAGAGAGAGAGAGAGAGAGAGAGAGAGAGACAGACAGACAGACAGACAGACAGACAGACAGACAGACAGACAGACAGACAGACAGACAGACAGAGACAGATAGACAGACAGAATGGCAGACAAAGACTGAGACAAACTGACTGAGAAACAGGGACAGATAAAAAGAGGAATATATCAAGCACCTGTAGCACAATCCCAAAAGTGGATGTATTCTGATCATCTCAGTGGGCTTTCAGCGTGACTAATCTCGCCAGACAGTAAGACATGTGCCCGCGAATGCCCTCGGGCCTTATTACCAGGTCTGACGAAAGTGAGTCGAGCAGTATCCAAAGTACTGAGAAAGGCCGCGTGACATTCCACAGCACAGAGCTGGAGGTCCAGCAAGGCAAGAAAGGATCGCGAAGTGCTTGCTGTGTGTATATTTATAGCTATAGTATAGGCCGATATATCATAGTTCAGGAGCTATCTGAGAGTCGAGGTGGCCGTCCTGGGCTGTCCGTCCTAACTAGCCTTATGGTTTCCGTGGACGTAAAGCTATAATGAACCATGCTCACGCATTGGTAATTAAGTAAGTAAACATGGTGCTTAACGTCCACAGAAACCGTAAGGCTGATTAGGGACGGGGAGAAGGGGGAAGGGGGTATGGAGGTGGGAGAAGATGGAGAGTATATATCTTTCGCTACACTGTCACCACCAAAATGACCTGCATTAAGATGGGCAGCGACGAGAGCCATTTTAATGTTTTATTAATTGTGAGGGACAAAGTCACAAGACCGTGTCCACAAACCACAACTTTTGAAAAGAAAGGAGAGCCGAAGCGGTATCGAACTGAGGTCCTTCCGCTTACCAGTCTACCGCCTTACCGCTAGGCCAAACCGGCTCACGCATTGGTCTCAGCTTGCCACTAATATGTCAACCGACATCACCTTTAGGAAGGAAGGCCGATATAGCTACTGGTCAGTCCGGAATAACAACTTTCCGAGATGGACGCCGGCCCGGCATGGTCAAGGTGGGACCACGGAGGTCCGTGGGAGGCTCTTGTTCCTCCAGGGGGGTGGGGGCGGGGGGCTTGTTACAATATTTTTATTGTCACTCTCCCTCACTGCATGGTCATTGCCGTCACCCATCCGCGATTCCGTCCATTCACAGTATAGAAAATAGTAAAATGACAGTAGTAGTAGTAGCAGTAGTAATTGTGGTGGTAGTAGTGGTAGAGGTATTAGCAGTAGTAAGAGTAGTAGTAGTAGCAATGGTGATACATTTTGGTAACAGAGTTGTATTGTTGTTGCATGGGTGTGATAGTGATGATGAATACACCAACACCAAGAATATTCCTCGTGCCTTGTTATTATGTTTTGTGTGCAGTGGTGTTAGCAGTAGTAGTAGTGTTAATGGTGTAGTAGTAGCAGTACTAATAGTGGTGGTGGTGGCAATAGTAGTAGGAGGAGGAGTAGTAGCAGTAGCGGTGGTGATAGCTGAAGTAGTGTAGTAGTACTAGTGGTGGTGGTGGCGGCAGTACTACAGCAGTAATAATGGTGGTGGTAGTAGAAGCAGTATAGTAGTAGTAGCAGAACAAGTGGTAGTGGTGGTAGATGGAGTATAGTAGTAGTAGTAGAACTGGTGGTGGCGGTGGTGGTGGTAGTGGTAGAAGTAGCTATATAGTAGCTGTAGCAAAACTAGTGGCGGCATTCGTAGTAGTAGTGGTGATGGAGGTGGTGGAAGTGACAGTATAGTAGTGGTGGTGGTGGTGGTGGCAGAAGTAGTATAGCAGTAGTAGCAGAACTAGTGGTGGTACTGGTAGTGGTGGTGGTGGTAGAAGTAGTATAGCAGTAGTAGCAGAACTAGTGGTGGTACTGGTAGTGGTGGTGGTGGTAGAAGTAGTATAGCAGTAGTAGCAGAACTAAAGCTGGTGGTGGTAGTAGTAGTAGTGGTGGTGGTGGTAGAAATATTATAGCAGTAGCAGAACTAGTAGGGAAGTAGTAGCAGTGTAGATGAACTACAGGGCAAATCACGCAACTTTGCAAGCTATCCAAAATCTGCCGATATCTATAATCTATCTATAATCTGTTGTGTGTTTCGTGTATTTTTAGCCTTTGTAGCCGTGTTGAATTATTATTGTTTATTATATCACTTACTGTGCACCGTAAGACAAATTTCCTTGTAAATCTATACTGGGACAATAAAGATTCTGATTCTGAAAAAGAAAGCGAGTCTAATTCAAACTGATGAATATACTACACGTTCTTTATCTCTCTTCACTGACTGATCCATAACATTTTTCCATGGTCTGTATCCCTGTCTGTTATTTTTTCCATGTCCGAATTGAATGGGTCCGATGGTAGTCATAACTACCCCAAGCTTACCCCCTCCCACTGCCCGCCTTTTCGACCCCCACCCCACCTCTGACCTCACCTAAATGGCAAAGCCTGGGCAGAGTTTCTAAACTCTGACAGGCAGAATCTGGAAAGGGTGTTGTTTACTGTACTTGTAGGAACAAATGTGGGTTCTCGTTTTGAGTTTCCATACAATGAAAACACTCTTTATTTTGTCTCTTCAGAGTTCCTTTTTTCTTTCTTTTCTTTCTTCTTGTTGACATAAGAATCTTAAAACACACACACACACACACACACACACACACACACACACACACACACACACACACACACACACGTGCGCGCGCACGCACGCACGCACATACACACGCACGCACGCGCGCACACACACACACACACACACACACACACACACACACACACACACACACACACACACACACACACGCACACACACATGACGGCGCAGGTGCACACCGACGCACACACACAAGCATGCAGACCGCTCAGTACCCCCTCCACTCACCTGTAAATTCTAAAACCAATCAGGCTCTCACTCACGCCTTCACCCTCACCCACCAAAGAGCATGTTATCAGTCTTCTCTTCTTTTTCTTCTCATCCTGAGGTAACCCTGTTTCCCGGGTTGAAGGGACGTTAAAAATCTGAGAACTAGCAAACTTCGCTTTCTTGTTATCATCATTCTTCATCCTCCTCCTCTTCCTTCTTCTTTGTTATTAATAACAAGAGCAACGCACTGGATCCAATACCCCATAGTAGGGTACAAGGAATGCAGAAATTAAGGTCCAGTGTGTTGATATCTTAGAGCTAACAAATGTTCTCCCTTGAATACCTGTCAGAATATAGCTATGAATGCTTCGACCACTGCTAGGAATGTTTTCCTTGTCCTAATTTCTACCATCCCAGTCCATTCACATTCATTTTTGTCCGAATTCTCTCACTACTTTTTAAACTGGTGCCAAATAAAAAAATTGAATGGATACATACAATAGTTTCGATCGATGGCAGTGCCTATACAGAGGTGGGATACCATCGTTTCACCAGATCGATGGCATACCACATCTCACCAGATAGATGGCAATGCCTACACCATAGTTTCATCAGATCGACGGCAGTGCATTTATAGAGGTGGGACACCATAGTTTCACCAGACCGATGGCAGTGCCTATATAGAGGTGGGACACCATAGTTCCACCAGATCGATGACAGTGCCTATATGGAGGTGGGACATCATAGTTTCACCAGATCGACGGCAGTGCTTTTATATAGAGGTGGGACACTATAGTTTCACTAGATCGATGGTAATGCTTTTATAGAGGTGAGACACTATAGTTTCACCAGATCGATGGTAGTGCTTTTATAGAGGTGGGACACTATAGTTTTATCAGAGCGATGGTAGTGCCTATATAGAGGATCTGACACGATAGTTTCATCAAAGCAATGGCAATGCCTATATATAGGTGGGATACCATCGTTTCACCATAGCGACGGCAAAGCCTATGTAGCTGTGGGACGCTACAGCTTCACCAAATCGATGACAGTGCCTGAGATGCGTAGCACGGCCCGGGGGAGTAGCTGCATGGGTATTAACGTGATTACACCAACACATTTCCACCGCTGGGGAATAGCAACAATTGCATACAGGTGTTCACTTTGGCGAGTCAAACCCACATAAGACTAATCGATTTCTCCCCGTGCTTCACGTCGTCATTGTGAAACTCCATGCGGTTGACGGGACGGATAGTAGTTTCGTCGCTGATGCTCCGTCAGCTGCCAGTGGCATATCAGGGCAAACGCTTCATCAGTTCCTTGCAGGGAATTTGGTCCGCCTTACATGGGTAAGGCTACGGCCGCCGCCAGAGCAGCGCTACCCATTCCAGGAAGTGTGCAGTATTTTCGTGTGTCCAAACACTGGCATGGCTGACAGTGTTAAGGATTGTTAACGTGCGAGCAGATACCAGTTAATGCATGCTGCAGCGATTGAACACGGGAGCTGTACGAATAACGTAAGAGAGACTGAAAGTTGACTCTGGGAGAAGAATCCCTTGCCGCATCGGGAACTCGAACCCGCGTCAGTATTGTGCATGGCTTTTCGGTTCAACGCTCTAACAGTTTGGTCCCCCCCCCCTCTGTTGGCGGACAATCCCGACCCTCTGTTAGCGGACAATCCCGACCCCTCTGTTAGCGGACAATCCCGACCCCTTAGTTGGCGGACAGTCCCGAAATGTCAACGGCTCGCGGCCGCTATGAGGTTCTCCCTTTCAAAGCCGGCCGGGACTGGCCTGGCAGGATGTAAGTACCGTTCTCCACGCTTGGCCTACCGCTAGGAATTCTACTTCTACAAAAATTCAAACATGCTAAAAATTCACAAGATTGTAAAAGTAAACCTGTCCCATAATTATTTCTTAATGACACCTGTATGTCCACAGGTCCCCCCTTCACTCAATCGGCTCAACCCTAGTGTTGCGAATTATTATTTGCAACAGTAAATCTTTCTCTCTCGGCTCAGCCTATTGTTATGGATTACTGTTTGCAACAATATACACCTTTCTTTTTCGCCCTGATATAACCGCAATGTTTGACTGGGCGTAAAACACCAAGTTACTTACTTACTTACTCCCCTTTCTTTCTCTCTCTCTATGCAAAAATACCCCCCTTCCACCCCACCCCACCCTCTCTCTCCTGGTAGAAACTGCATCAGCCCACTGCAGATTCAGCTGAAAATTTTATTATTGACGTATGTTTGAGTTTTGTCTGTCTCTTACAAAGGGGTGTTGGCCTGTAGGTTACTGTCACTCTCTCTCTCTCGTATTGCCATGGACAGTCTGCAACAGCATACCATCAATATACATACATACTCATATATATATATATAAAAACTTTTGTCAGTCGCTTTTTAGCTGTGAGACGAAGGATCACATTCACTGGGTACTTGATAGCCTATGCCAGTGACTCACACCCTGTTTAGTCTGGTTATTGTCATTTTGTGGCGACGGCTATGTCAGAGTAACATTTAGGCCTGCGTGTCACAGTGTGTGAAAGAGAGCGCGTTCTATTTCCATTCTGACTATGGTTAATGTTCCATGGCTTGTAACCTTTTCGAGCTCCTTCTTTTTCATCCCGCGGGGTGGGGGTGGGGGTGGGGGTACCACTAACGCCGAAATTCATCTCCCCCCTCCCTCCAATGAGAATCCAGAGCTATTAAAGGTCCTCTCTTTTAAGTAGGTTCAGTAGAATCAAGATTTGGTTGCTTCGTCTGCCGAAGATTAAGCCTTTATAATTTCTGTCTTTCCAGTTCAATCAACTTCTTCCACTGAGAACAGGGTTGCCATTACCCTCCTAACAACATCATCAAACAAGCGATGCATTTTCCCGCTCCGGCAGTGCAAACGACACTGCACTGCCCTCCAAACTCTCTTTCCACAGTGAACAACGTTGCCCCTATCCTCCTAGCATCATCAACAACTTAAGCCATCTTTTTTCCCACTGCAAACAACATTGTCCCTGCCCTCCTAAACGACACCATCAAATAATTCAGTCTTTTTCCACTGTGAACAACGTTGCCCCTACGCTCCTAAACGACATTATCAAACAAACCATCCATTTTCTCAGTGCAAACAACGTTGACTCTGCCCTCCTAAACGACATCATCAAACAAACCAGGTATTTTCCACTGCAAACGACTTTGCCCCTACCCTCCAAGCAACATTGCCCAGTGTCTGCAAACAACACTGCCCCAACCCTCGGACCCTTGATGTTGATAGGAATGTAGGGGACACATTGTTGTGGAGAATAATGTGTGCCCTACACTCCTATCAACATCATCAAACAAGTCAGTCTTTCCCACTGCGAAGAATGTTGCCCCAGGCCTGCAGACTAGCGACACACTGAAACCACCCCCGTCACAGATCCTCCGCGGGCACTCCGGCTAATGTAATGAAAAGCTCGACACAGCGAGGCTGTCAAGCAGAGAAAAATAAATTAATGTTCAGGATGACTTGGTACAGAATTAAGAATGTGCTACTCCCTATGCATGTCATGTTTTGGAGCGGGATTTCCAGCTTAGTGTCCTTGACCTCATTATTTTGCATGAAGCAAAGGTCCCGAGGCGACATGACACACCCTGAACTACCATAACAGAGTTTAAAGTTGCATATGGCACAAAAGGACATACCGACTGCTTTTTTCAGTATGGCGATGTATAGTCAAAGGGTCTATTAGCGGTGACGGTGGAAATTTCCTAGTCGTTTGCCACAGATTGAAGGACAATAAGATTGGGGACAAATGATAAATAATAGTATACGCATGACGTGGAGTGAGTATCACGACTCAATGCTTTGACTCAAGCCCCAAGCCACGTATAAACGAATGCAATTTACAGCTGTTCCGAGCCTGGTATGCTACTGCTCCCTTCGGAAGAAACAACAGAAATGTCACTCTTGTTTAGACATTATCCAAATTGCCACGAGCATCCACTGACGGTTTAGTCATACTCACTGCCAGCAAACCAGTGCCCGGTTGCATGGCCCGCTTTCACTACATTTCAGCCTGCTCGTAAACTGACAAATTACTGCACTACAGTAAAAAAAAAATGTTTTTTTCTTTTTCTTCAGAATTATAATTTTGTTTTGGTTTGTGGTTCTCAACGCTTGATCCATAGCACTCATTGCGCTTATTTGTGTTTGTCCACGCTACCATACTGTTGCTGCTACACAGCGACCTCGAAATTTAACGTGCTGGATCGATTGGTTTGTTGGCCACAAAAGCAGTTGCCTGTGCGTGACTATGAATTGGGAATAGCCGTGAGCTCGTGTGATCATGCTAGCTAGCAGGCTTCCACCGACACACTGCTAAAACTGTCATGTGCAATACTTCTGCTGTCACAGTGCAATATGTCTGCTGTCAGTGACACTGCAATAACTGTCCTGTACAAAGCTTCTGCCGTCACATTGCTATAACTGTCCTGTGCAACGCTTCTGCCGTCACACTGCTATAACTGTCCTGTGCAACGCTTCTGCTGTCACATTGCTATAACTGTCCTGTGCAACGCTTCTGCTGTCACATTGCTATAACTGTCCTGTGCAACGCTTCTGCTGTCACATTGCTATAACTGTCCTGTGCAACGCTTCTGCTGTCACATTGCTATAACTGTCCTGTGCAATATTTACATTAGTCTATGAAAGCTAATATACCGCTAAGCATACATCTGACTTAAGTACCACCGTTCTAACCAGGATATGTGTGTTGTGCAACCGGGCCCAGCAGGCATCTATCACCTGGGTGCTGACCATTCCGGCAGTGCTGTTTGTAATGTCGGCTGGCAGTTGTTCGTTGAAACAACGCTAAGTTGCGCTAGGTTAGTTCAAATTATTCATCTTCGTGTCGAACATCGCACGAAAGACCTTTGAGATCAGGCCGTTGACTGAATAATACTTGCGAGAGAAAGCGTGTGCTAACTTCTATGAAATAAAACTTTAAATTGAGTGTTACAGGCTGCAGCCACTGCCGGGGTTCGCTAGGCTATGGCTAACTAACAACTACCATGCCTGAAATTCCAGCCACAGAAAATTCTAGGACACGCGTCATATTATACTTCGTAAAAATGTATATAAAATACTAATGCATTTGATTTTTTATCGATAAGGATATCAGCTACACTAATCCCCAGAGAGAACCCTATATTTTGTTCGTGTGAGCACTCTGCGAAAACTTTATTTGCCTTTTTTTTTTTTTTTTTTTTTAAACTAATATAACCCTGGTGATTATGACCCTGTGCGGCTGACAGGACATTAACCCCTTCACTGCCCCAGCATGTAAAATTTTCGGCTGAAAATTGCACATATCATAGTACACACCATCAGACAGTGTATTTGATGGTCCTATAACAAATCTGCTTTCGACACTGTGCATTTGATAGAAATCCTTTCGCGTGCTAATGCGAAAGGGGCAAAGAAACCATAACGATTTCAAATTTGGCACTTTTATTGGTCGTTTTCCGAGTGACGGCGCGGCAAGTATGGCAGTGAAAGGGTTAACGCCCAATTTAATAAGTAGCCACTGATGACTCAGAATTCAAAACCACTAACGACCAGGGGAATAAATGTAAACACACACACACACACACACACACACACACACACACACACACACACACACACACACACACACACACACACACACACACACACAAACAAACAAAAACCACACACACAAAAACAACAACAACAAAACCACACAGTTATTGCTAACGCAGCAGCTGTGTTTCTTTTACGTCTCTGGTTTTCCTGAGTAACCCCAGTCATCTCTTTGATAGTTATAATGTTGTCGCTGCCGCTGTGGCGGTCTCAGGTTGATAGGAGTCTTGATGTCTTAATTGACTGTGGAGGCCTGTGTATGTGTGTGGCGGGGTGGGGTGGGGGGGGGGGGGGGGGGGGGAACTGACTAAAGACAGCAACAAAAAAGAGACCGAAATAAATCAAGAGTAGCAGCTGCTGGTGTATAAATTATGTTTTTTTGCATATTGTATGATGTTGTTTGCGGATTTTGTTATGTACAGACAGTGCTTCGTCCGGATATGTCCAACAAGGTTAACATGGCGTTAAAAACCAATTACTTGTGTACTTACATACTTCCTTACAGTGCAATATATGAGTTTGAAGGCACCATTTATCCGTTTTGAACTTCACATTTAAATTAAACGGACAAAGAACGTGGGTTCCCGATACTCTAATACGATAAACTCGTGGGTTCCCGATTCGCCAGTGCGGTGAGCTCGTGGGTGCCCGTTTCGCCTACAGGTTCAAAATCTGAGCTCCCGATTCGCCAGTGCGATGAACACGCTGGTTCTCGTTTGACCAATACGAAGAACTCATAGGTTCCCTGTTAGCCAATACCCACTACCCTGGGATCCCAGTACCTTTCCAGAGGCAACTCAGCGTTAAACAAACCCATAACAAAGCAATAGCAAAGAGGTCGTTGGCCGCGCGATTGGCCTCCCGTCCCACAGCAAGTCCCCGTTGTTGCTGGCGCGGTCAGTGGTGACCAGTGGCCATGCAGCTTAGCGTCATGCGCAGACAGACTGTGTCATTGTTCTGCCTGGCCCACAGGGTCGTTGTGCATGGTCTGCCCGGAGGTAGCTCCTCTTTTCGCACAATAGGCCGCACTCCCAGTATTGCTTCCCGGCACATTCCTCCAAGCAGAAAGGATGTCGTAAACCAGTGATCGGAGTTTGACAACAGGCTACAGACAGCATGACACGTCTGCTGCAGAAGGAAGGCGTGGGGTGGGGGGTGGGAAGCGGGGCGGGGTTGGGGGCGAGGGTAGTTTACACAATCACCGACGCTGACAGAGGCAGAAGGAAGGAGAGACGCAGAGACAGAGGGGGCAGATGATGGAGATGGGGGGTGGGGTGGGGTGGACTTGACAAGGACTGACGCTAAGAGAGAGAGAGAGAGAGAGAGAGAGAGAGAGAGAGAGAGAGAGAGAGAGAGAGGAGAGAGAGAGAGAGAGAGAGAATCCCCGACGCAGACAGAGACAGAAGGACCCGGGAGGGACGCAGAGACAGAGGGGGCAGAGGATGGAGATGGGGGGTGCAGGGGGGGGGGGGGGACTTGACATGGACTGACGCTAAGAGAGAGAGAGAGAGAGAGAGAGAGAGAGAGAGAGAGAGAGAGAGAGAGAGAGAGAGAGAGAGAGAGAGAGAGAACTCGAAAACTTTATTTTCCAAGGATTGTAGTTTAGGTTCATTTAGACCTGTCTAACAACTAGTCCTTGCTAAACTACTGAATAAGTGAAACAATTATATATATAAAAAAAAATAAAAAATCGATTAATATTTAAACATGATAAACAATATACAAACAAATAAAATATATCACTACCCCTATTAATAGTAATAAACATACAGGAACACCAAAATCAGTGAAAATACTTTGAGAGAGCGAGAGGAGAGAGAGAGAGCAACTCAAGGTCCAGTGAAACTTGCTGACACACAATACCTGATCGTCTGATACGGTTGTTGTGTCTTTAGCTCACCCTATTATGTCTGCACAAGCCACACTGTCCTTCACTCCTATCAGTCTGTACAGTGTGTGTGTGTGTGTGTGTGTGTGTGTGTGTGTGTGTGTGTGTGTGTGTGTGTGTGTGTGTGTGTGTGTGTGTGTGTGTGTGTGTGTGTGTGACACTCCGAGCATCGCTTTCCGGCACCTTCCTCCAAAGGAAGGATGTCGTAAACCAGTGCTTGGATTATTAATTATTATTATTATTATTTTTTTGTGTGTGTGTGTGTGTGTGCATCTTTTGCGTAGTTATGCTTGACCCCCCCCCCCCCCTTTTTTTTTGAGGGGGGGGGGGGGGAAGAACATTTTCCATCTCGATGTACATTATGTGTGTATGCTTGTTCAGCACTTTGAGCCTCAGCTTAGGCGCTTTAGAAATTTCCATTATTATTATTATTATTATTATTAGTAGTAGTAGTAGTAGTAGTAGTAGTAGTATTAAGAAGCACTGACGAAGAAGAACAAAAAGAAGAAAATGATGTTGTAGCATCGAAATCATAACATTGTCAAAGCGCATAACCAAAATGCAGCCAATGCTGCAGACAAATACAACAATGCGTCCCCGCCTTTGGGACTATGCAGTAGTATTAGTAACAGTCGTAGCAGCAGTAATGATTTATACAAAGCTCCATCTTTCGCATAGCCACAGTGGGAGCGTATAGCGATTTACAAGACTAGCTTCAAAAATAGAAGCAGCAGCAGCAGCAGCAGCAGTAGTAGTAGTAGTAGTAGTAGTAGTAGTAGTAGCAGCAGCAGCAGTAGCAACGATTGTACAGCTAAGCAAAGATTGTGTAGTAATACGATCTTTGGCAGGACTGAGTAGCAGCAGCAGCAGTAGTAGTAAAGAGTTATGCAAAGCCCCATCTTTTACATAGTCTGAGTGGGAGAGTACAGCGTTTTACAACACTGGCTTCAGCAGGAGTGCTAGAAAAGACTGAAACTATGCAAAAATTTCGCAGCTATACGGTCTTTGGTGGCGGTGTTAGTAATAGTAGTAGTAGCAGCAGCAGTAGCAGCAGCAGTAGTAGTAGTAGTAAACGATTTATCCAACGTATCTTTCACATACAGTAGGAACATCAGTATAGCCTAGCGCTTCAGGCAACATTACCCCCACTACCGGCTGACGCATACACATACGGACCCGAAGAAGAGAAACACGATTGCGAAAAGGCAGGGGGTTCAAACATATCTTTAAACAGGGGAGTTTTGAGAGGAAGAGGATTGCGGTGTACTTGAGGCGGGAAACTGTTCTAAACAGATCGGCCGGCGTAAGTGCACGCCGGCACGGACGTCTCTCTCTCTCTCACACGAAGAGAAAAAGAAAGAAAAAAGAAGAAAAAAACGTGCGCGCGCAAGCAAAACGTCAAGTGTCAAATGAAAAGTGTTTTACTGAGGGTAAAAATAACGTCGTCAATGCCATTTCAAGGAGTGTGTGTGTGTGTGTGTGTGTGTGTGTGTGTGTGTGAGAGAGAGAGAGAGAGAGAGAGAGAGAGAGAGAGAGAGAGAGAGAGAGAGAGAGAGAGAGAGAGAGAGAGAGAGAGAGAGAGAGAGAGACTGAGAGAGAGAAAACACACACACACACACACACACACACACACACACACACACACGCAAAAAAACCAAAAAAAACCAAAAAAACAACAACAAGCAAGTAGGCATAAAACATACAACGCAACGTACCGCAATATCTGCATCACTGATTTCAACGGTGGACACTTTTCGGATGACTTTGGCCAGCTCCCCTATACTGAGACAACCATTGCCGTCCTTTTCTGCCTCGTCCCAAAACTTCTTGCATTTTGCCACAAACTGCTCCGACGCTTTAGACATGATGATGCTGTGGCCTTACTGAGAACCTCAAAGACAAACTCGCAACAAATGACGCTGGCACAACACAGCGACACCCACAAACGATTAGCTTTTACTACAAGGGCGCGCAAAGCAGCCTTGAGTTGACGCAAAAGCTGAATGGCCCGTTGTGAGCGTGGGTTGGATGTGAGGTCTTGGCTGTCGTCGAACGGCGTTGGTGGAGCGGCTGCGAGACTGGATTGTGGTGGCGCTAAAAATGCCGCTCGGTCTGTGTCACCTGCTGTTGTGTGACGTCGGCGGCGTTGAATGGTTCAGGAGTACGCGAGCGGCAGAGAGAAGGACCGTGGCCGTGCGCGCGCGAATAGGCCTACTACGCGGAGAGGAGAAAGTCAAACTGCTGTTATGGAGCCACAGGCACTCGAGCAAGCTATAAAGAAGAAAGAAAAAGAAAAGAAAGAAAAAAAGGCAAGCTCCGCGGTAAAATCCTGCTCAAACAATTATAATCACAATCTCTTCCCTCTTTGTTTTCAAACCTAAGCTTAGAGTCACTTGCATGTCAACTTGATTAGTCCAGCACAAGATACGGTTAAATTTTGAGTCAGTTTGGCGCCACCTCCCAGAGTCTAGTCACCCCCCCCCCCCCCACACACACACACACTTTCACCTTTGCCCCGGTCAATACCGCCTTCCACTGACGAACTGAACTAGACCATTGATCTGCACGTCCTTGGACTGTGTCTCTGAAGGGGGAACCAGACAGGCGGCACTGACTGAGAGACACTACAGCAACTCAGTGTCTCTAGGGGAAGTGACTGACTGGCACTGACATGGTTTTCTAACGCCATGTCAGTGGCAGTCGTCAGTGGCGCCGCCGGGGCCGCAAGTCAACGGCATGCAGGTTTTCCCTTTCCTTTTTTCTTCTTTCTTTTTTGTTCTTGCCGGTGCCGCTGACCAACCAGCTGACGCGCCTGAGACCTACAGTCGTTTCTAATGACGGGCTGGTTTGTTTAAATAGTCATAACGCCGAGCCAGTTGTCCCACAGTTCAGGAGCTGTGTAGTGAGAGTCGAGGTGGCCGTCCTGGGCTCCCCGTCCTAATGAGCCTTATGGTTTCTGTGGACGTAAAGCAACAAAGCTGAACCATGCTTACGCATTGGTCACAGTTTGTCCCTAATGTGTCAACCAACATCATCACCAGTTGTCTCAGAGCTCAGAAGCTGTGTGAGGACGACCTGGGCTCCCGTCCCTTATAAACCTAGTTTCTGTGGACGTAAAGCAATACCGTGCTTCAACTCCAACCAGTAAGTTCAGTCAGTGTCTCCGTTCGGCCGGCGGAGGCCACGCTGACAGCGCGGGGACCGGCAAAATCGGCCCAGGGCCCGGGGTGGGGCGGCGGAGACTATCATAATCATTCCATGGAGTCACTGACTAAACTCTGCAGAGTCCAGGCGAAATCAAGAGGAGGGCCACCTCGACTCTCACATAGCTCCTGAAGTATGTGGAACTACGGTTTAGTGTTGCTTAACGTCCACAGAGGTGAGCTGGCCTATTAGGGACGGGGACAGAGTGGGAAGGGGGCGAGAGAGTGAAAGGCTCGACAGCGGAAACCGCCCGAAAAAGACCGGAGAGACCGTGGACCGCCGCCAGAACAATGGAAGTGTTAAGGCGGTGTCCCCTCGCCATTGCCCAACGACTTGTGCACTGCGCAATTGCTGTTTTAACTGCTGTGCTAGACAGAGTCACTAAGACAATGTCCGTTGCACCGCTGTTGACGAACAACTTGGACAACTCGAAGCAAAGGACGTCCAACTTGCTCAGCCCAGCTCCACTTCCCTACTCATGATCTCTTCTGGGCAAATGTGAGGGTCCAGCTCCACCTCCCTCCTCTAAGATCTCTTGATCTCGCTTGGAACCCTGTTATGTGGAACTATGGTTTGGTTTAGTGTTGCTTTACGTCCACAGAGGCGAGTTGGCCTATTAGGGACGGGGACAGAGTGGGAAGGGGGCGAGAGAGTGAAAGGCTCGACCGCGGAAACCGCCCGAAAAAGATCTGAGAGACCGTGGACCGCCGCCAGAACAATGGAAGTGTTAAGGCGGATCCCCTCGCCATTGCCCAGCGACTTGTGCACTGCGCAATTGCTTTTTCAACTGCTGTGCTGGACAGAGTAACTAAGACAATGTCCGTTACACCGCTATTGACGAACAACTTGGACAACTCGAAGCAAAAAACGTCCAACTTGCTCAGCCCAGCGCCACCTCCCTACTCATGATCTCGTCTGGGCAAAGTTGAGGGTCCAGCTCCACCTCCTTCCTCTAAGATCTCTTGATCTCGCCTGGAACCCTGTTGGAACAATAGTAAACATGGTGCTTAACGTCCACAGAAACCATAAGGCTTATTAGGGACGGGGACAAGGGGGGGAAGGGGGTATAGAGGTGGGGGGAGAGGGAGATTATATACCTATCACTACACTGTCACAACCAGAATGGTTCCTGCATTAAGGTGGGCAGCGATGAAAGCCATTTTAGTGTTTCAGTAGGAAGTGATGGACAAAGTCACAGGACAGTGTCCACAAACCACAACCTTTTTGAGGAGAAAGGAGAGCCGAAGCCGGTATCGAACCGAGGTCCTTCCGCTTATCAACCTAACGCCTTACCGCTAGGCCAGACCGGCTCACTGTTGTAACTATGGTGAAGTAATGCTTAATGTCCTCATATGTCAAATGGCCAGGACGGCCACGGCTTCGACTCTCACACAGCTCCTGAACTATGATGGAACTATGTGATTGATGATCGCTTATATAGCGCTATTCTCCGCTGCTCTCTGGAGCTGAGACTCATTGCGCGCATGTGGTTCTACATGAGCGACTAGCTTTAGCAACGCGTTTTTTTAAATCCGCCACGCCGAAGTGGTGTCAGTCACACTGACGGGTACTTACAGCGCTGGCGGCATGGCTGGTGCGGCTACATGAAACTGCAGCCGTCTCGGCGCAAGTTCTGTGTACACCATACAACCATGCACCATCAGTGTCACTTCATGCAATTAAGCCACATACGTATAAGGTGTATGCGTGTTTAGCTGTAACCTGCCACCGGCACTGTTCGGGCAGCATGATGACTCGAGTCACTCCGGCGACCGGGATCTTTTACGTGCTACTGCGGTAACACGCGGGTGGAACGCGGGGTACCGAAAGAAGAGTCAGCACAGAAAGTCGACCATGGAGAATAAAATTCTCCCGCCGCTCCTGCAGGGATTTGAACCCGCGACCTTTCAATCAATGACGAGCCTGTCCGGCGGCGCTCTAACCGGGCCACTGAGCTATCAAAATGCTTCAGTACTTACCGTACCGAACTTGATGCTACGCTGTCACCACAATGACTCCTGCATCAAACGGATGGGCAGGGATGAGAGCCATTTTAATTTTCGTTTAGCCGTGTGAGGGACTGTGTTTAGCCGTCAGGAGTGCCTCAGGGATCGGTGCTAGGACCATGTCTTTTCTTGGCCTATACTGATATGCCTGAGAAATTGTCAGCGTTAGCACGACTCTTTGCTGACGACACGGCAGTGTACAAGACGATTTCCAATGGCCACGACCAAGCCCAGCGGCAACAGGAAGACCTCCAGCGGCTCGCTGATTGGGAGCAGAGCTGGGACATGGAGTTCCACCCCGCCAAGTGCCAAACCCTGTCGATCACTAGGAGTAGGAAGCCCCTCCAGCCTTCTTACGTTCTCCATGGACACACCCTGGAAAATGTTTCATCAGCTAAGTATCTTGGCGTCACAATAAACAACACAGTGAGTTGGGACGACCACATCAGTCAGCAACACCTGCTCCAAAGCAAACTACAGGGCCCTGGGCTTCCTTAGACGCAACTCAAGATAAGCGCCTCCAACATTAAGGAAAAAGCGTATAAAGTCTTCGTCCGCCCACTGTTGGAGTATGCTGCATCCGGTCTGGGACCCATACCCACAGAAAAAACATTGCCAAGATCGAAGCAGTCCGGCAGAGCGGGCGAGCGGCACGCTTCGTCCTCAACCGGTTTCAGTAGGAACACCTCGAGTGTCAACAACACTTGCTGGAGGCGTTGGGCTGGCCTACGCTGGAGCAACGACGCCAGACTTGTAGGCTGTTGATGCTCTACAAAATCAAAAGTGGCCTTGCACATTGCCCCACCCTGAACGGCCAAACTGGTCCCCCTCCCTTCACGTCAACGACGCACCCATGACAAACAGCTCACTCTGCTGACCACCAGAACCCAGTATAGAGGCTCCTCCTTCCTCCCCGGCCAAAACCATCAGGGACTGGAACTCGTTACCCATGAAAGTAGTGGAGGCCCCCACCCTTGACGCTTTTGAGTCAAGGGTATCAAACCGAAAAACTACTTTTGAAGTACCCCCCCCCCCCCCCCATTCTCTCTTCTTTTTTTTGTCGGACCAGTACTAGTGTAACACAGCGAACACCCCCAGTTATAGGCGCCAGAATAATCGACATGTTGATTGTGGGCCGTTAAATGAAAGAAGAAGAAGAGGGACAAAATCACAAGAACAGCGTCCACAGAGCACACATTTTGAAGACTCGAGAAATCTATGAGCCGAAGCCGAGTCGAACCGGCCAGGCCGTCCATCTGCATCTGGAGACAAACAAACAGCTAACACTGAAAACAAACAAACAAACAAACCTATTCTCAACTTTCTTTTGGCGTCAAACACCAAAAGACCCATAATCCTTGTTTCAATTTTTTGTTTGTTTGTTGTTGTGTTTTTTTGAAAGGGTTCGCCAAACGGTAAGCATATTCATTCAGTCTTATTCTTAACTAGTTCAAGGGTAGGTAACCACGGACATTCCATCACTGCCTGCTTTGGTGAGAACTGGAGCTGCTGCTGTCCGGTGAAATATGTCTTTTTACGTCCACCAAGCGTCGACATGAGTAATTCGTATATTGTCATATCATCTGATTCTGATGGAGAAAACGAATTGCCTTCACTCAGCTCCGATAGTGAGCCTGAGAGTGGGGTGGTTTGCCATGCAGACGCTCGGAGTTCAGAGAAGTTGCATGACGACGGAGCGGGAAATCCCCATATGACAGGCTGTCCGACAGGAGGTTCCCACAGATCCGTCAAAAGAAATGCGGAGGGCACCTGCAAGAAAAGTCAACCGACAGAAGTAATTGATGTATTAAGCTCTGATGACGACGAGGATTTTCAAAGAGCCATCCTACAGGTAGTTGTCATTTGTACCATGACCCCGCGTCTACGCCCCCAATTTGAATTTCAAAAATATGCGCACTCCTCAAAGTGCCGGTCTTTCTGAAAAATGAAGAAAAAATTAGTTGGTTACTGAATAAAAGAAAAAGAAGCATGCTCTTTCCAGACATCAGGGTCACTCCCTTGGTAGTTGGTACTATGCCTATGGTGGCAAGCACATGAGATACAATTTTGAAGAGTAGGCAGCTTATACAGTTATAGAATTTATAGTTAAGTTATACAGTTTAGCTGACAGCATTCCATGAAAAATTATATATTCATGAATTAATAATTTTTAATGAAGCTTTTTGTTCAGGGCCACCCATCTTGATATAGCCTGAGGAGCAGCAGTACCTCTGCTTCAGACTTTTAGAGGGTATTATAAATGTACACCCTCACCTGTCTTAGCTAGAATATCTAGTATAGAGGAGAATGTGACACCCAATGTGATTCAGCCTCAAAGCTGACAAAGGGGTTAGGGGACTGTAATTTCACATTGTCACCATTTGTCTGAATATGCAGGTATGCATTCTTTTGCACTGAAGCAGAACATTTGTGCAATAACACTTTTTTTTTTAACAGCAGTAAATGCAGTTCTTTACTTAAGGTAATGCAGAAGTATCACACAACTTAAATTACTGATGAGGCAAAATTCTGTTTAACTAGGGGGCTCATTCAGTATTCAGTGAGAAGTAACACCTCCGGCTGTGCAGTTGACACCACCAAGACAGCCATTTACAGAAACAGCCCCCCCCACCCCCGGACAATCATACTCATAGCTTCATAGGAACAACATTGAAAACAGCCCAGTCTGCATAGTATATAGTTGAGAGATTACGAAAACTAGATCCTCTCTCTGGTCTTTTCCTGTCTAACAAACAAATCCTTTTCAGCCTGTGTATGCTTTCCCCATTTTTCCATTGGTGATTATACCAGTGTTGGGTCCTTGCACTAATTGCAGTGTCGTTTATGAAGATCAAGACTGTCTGATTTACATAGGTCCCTAGATCAGTTTCTAACACTCTGTGATCTTTACTATAACTTGGCAGGCATGCAGGTTGTTGCCACTCTTTTCATGCATGCTGATTAACAACATAACCTGATGGAAATTGGCAGACCCAATAACACTAACATTTGTTTCTGGACGAAGAATTGCATAATTTACTTTAGGCGTTGGCATAGCTCTTTGCATTATATATATATATGTGTGTGTGTGTGTGTGTGTGTGTGTGTGTGTAATAGATTAAAACACTGCATGTGATTGCACTATCAGTAAGCATTAAAAATGAAAACAGGAAAAACACATCTCTCTTCTATTAATATTTTTACTGATGCACTATACACTTTGAAAATGATGGGTTTGGAAAGGAGTTATGGATACTTGATCATGCATTCAGTGGCACAACTTGTCAGCAGGAGGCATTATAATTTATATTTGAGACTCTAGGCTGTAGCACAACATTATTATTTTCTTTGACAACACAGGCAGCATTCCACCAGCTCACCAACTCAGAATAGTAAGATAAGAAAGTAATGAACTGTGTTGCATGTATGATACCTTCATGTAAATTTTAATGCATGGTTTTTATTTTAGTGTGTCAGCCCTGCCCTATCCAGAAAGTTTTAGTGTCATTTTTTGTTTTATTATTTAATGCATAGATTTAGAATATATAAAACACTAATACTAGTAGCAGACTGTAACTGTTTTAATACACAGTAACACACAAATGCATGATGGGGAGCTCTGCTTCTTCTTCCATTAATTAGTGACCGGTGGTCTAGGATTTCACCATTATTTATTTATTGTCATATTTATATATAATAATCATTAAAAATACATGTTTAGTGCATTTTGTGTTGTTTTATTTTCAGTGAATGTTTCCACAGTCCTGCAAACTCTGATGTGGACAACAGGATCTTTCAAGTTTAAATTAACAATACATGCATGCCTATGTGATCTTTTTCAATGCAGAGACTTACTGGGGACCTTGGTTTGAAACTGAAGTCTCATCAAGTTGGCATTGGTAGCTTACTGACCTATTTCATGTTTCTTCTGCTTGCTTGTATCACAAGTTACAGCAAAATGTTTTATGATAATTACTAATGAATAACAGACTTTAGTCTTCAAAATTTGCCCAGACCAGCAGTCACCTTTCATGGTTAGGCTACCTGGCATGCTTATGCATGTCTTTTACTAGTTTTAGTAAGTTGAAGCTGCTTGATCAACTTCTCACTCATCCATCCTTCTGCATGCATGGGAATTGCTTTACAGCAAAATACCTCCCTGACTCTTCTGTCATAACTGGGCCATAAGTGGGACTGTGAGTAGCAGTGCATACATTATTACGGGCCCTGTGGTTCACTTGCTCTGTGATCAGTCTTCCTGATCAGAAAGCATTGGTCATTACCTTTGTGCTGGACACCTAGTCATCTGCCCATTATCAACACAATTTATTGTCCAATGTTTTTGTTAGGAGGGCCTTTTGATGTGGGTATTGGTTTGGGCAGTTTTTCCATTCACTGGTTTGCTCAGTGGTTAGCTGTAGCTGATATGTTTGAGAATAAGATTGACTACTCTGCTAGACACACCCAAGCCACCAAGGTTTGATTTGAGTCTGACACTAGTGTAGTAGTAACACTAACAGTAAACTTCACACAGAGCTGCTAATAGCAGACATTTTAATTGTATTGATTAATAACCCCACCAGTAACTCTGAATCATCTGATGTGATTGCAGATATCTGCAGAGCATCACACTTTTCCATGAAAACCAAATGCATTTTTGTTGCAGTTCTGCATTGCTCAGATATTAATCTTTTAGTTTTAGATGATCCCTTCAGGCATATTTGTGTGGGTCTGTCTGCATTATTATTGTGGTGCATGATGTTGGCATGCTTCATTTTATTTGTTTGACAGCAGATGGATTGGATCAGTGAATGTGCGCATAGTCTTGGTCAGTTTCCTCATCACTGGTGGAAGTAGACAGGCAGTAAAATGTGACAGGCAAACATTTTTGGGGTGAGGGGGACAGAAGCGATGAAAAGAAGCAAAACACTCAAGTTGATATATTGTGAGTAAAGTGACTCTGAGTCTGACAGGTGGTGGAATTTGCGTCATGCTCTTTTTTATTTATTTATATTTTTTAGTGCTCTGCATAAGGTGACCAAAACTGGTCAATGTTGTTAGTAAATGGTTGCTTTTATATGGTACAGTTCTTTGCTTTCAAGCATACTCACTGCACTCTTGCTGCATGTGATTTTGAATGAATGACTAGCCTTTTATTTATATATATTGTATTTTTGAATCCACTGAAGTAGTATACTTACAGTGCTATCTGGTTCAGTGGTTGTTACATGGATGGTACCATGTGAAACTGCTCCCGTCTCACTGCATGTTCCATGTACACCATACAGCCAAACACCTGACAAGTATTCAGTGTCACTTTATTCAAAGCCACATACATAAGGTGCATGTGTGTTTGGCTGTAAACTGCCTGCTGCACTTTGGGCAGAATGACCAGGATCTTTTTGTGTTGCTGTGGTAATACTGGGGTGAAATGGATTCTCAAATAAGAGTCAGCACAAAAAATTGCCTGGAGAAGAAAATGTTGCTGCCGCTCCTGCTGGGACTCAAACCTGAGACTTGATCAGGAGTCTGGCGCTCTGTCACTGAACTAATCCTGCTCCCACTGTGACCCTGAACCCAGTTTTTAAGAGAAACACATTTTACATTACAATTTAGAGTTAATGGAGACTAACCTTATTTTAATCTTCTATTAGCCCATTAACAGGCTAAATGAATTTATGAAGGCTAATCTGATTTCTTTTTAATCACCTATTAGCCTGTTAACTGGCTAAATGAATGTTACTGGAGGCTAGTGCTAACAGAATGAGTGACAGGTGAGACAAACATCTTATCTCCCTTGAGCTGCATCAGCTAGATAGAAGCTAAAACAGTAAAAGGTCAGAATAATATACTGTTGTTTAATTAACCTCAGAGTCTACAGATCCCACTCATACGTCACTACCAGTGCCTATATGTATAGGTAAAATACAGTTATTTGTGTAAAGCTGAGAGTTGGCTTCACAAGTTTTTGACTGTGCGCCACCTGTGAATGGTAAAAATATATAAATACGAGTGCCTGCAAGCATATGTCTGGATGAAAAACAAACATACAATCACAAGTCATACAATACAAATATGGGTTGCACACATGAATATACAAAACAAAGTTGCTAATTATGTACAACTATACTTGTCTATAGTGTCTAACCAGCAACTATAGTATTGTACTGCATACACAAAATGTGCACTGAGATGGCAGCAGTTTCACGTGGCACCAGCCATGTAACAACCAAAGGGCAAAATATAAAAGTGATCAGTAATAACATTTGTATGGACTGACACCATCCCATGTACCACTGAAGACCACAAATTATTAAAGAAAATTTAGATTCACTCATTACAATCAACACAGACTGTGAAGAGAGGGAGTCATTGATGATTGCAACAACTGAAGTGAACTTTGAACTTGAAACTGACACGGCTGTTAGCCGACAGTTAGTTTTCAATGTCATATAGTACTAAAAAACAAAAAACAAAGGAAAAAGGTGTGGGGGGGGGGGGGGGGGGGGGAGCTGCTGTTTGCTAATGATTTGGTGACTGGTTTTGAACTGTTCAGTTGTGAAAGTTTTAAATGTATGACTCATTGACTGTGATTCGACCAGAGGTGACCCTGTGCAGTTGACGGGACGTTAAAATCCAAGAACTGACTCATGTTGATTGCATTTACGTCTGTTTCGTGCTTTTGTATGCCAGAGGCTGACACGTGTGCTTCTTCGTGAACATTGTAATGTGGCCGCTGTTGCCGCTGCTTCAAAGATGGCACACACACAGGCACAGCGCGCGTGACGAAACACAAATCTCAGAATTGTCTGTGTGTACCAGGCCTCTTGTGTCCCAGTCTCATTGTATAACCCTAACCTAGGGACTCCGGCAGGTCTGAAACTTAGATCTGAAATGCTTACCACGGTACTTGCGCACTGGTACACAATAGGACTGGGACGCGACAGGGCTAAGCCCCCTTTGTGTAACCCTGACCTGAAACCCTCACACTGAAACAGGGACTGGGGCACTGGTACACAGTGGGACTGGGACGCGACCACACTCCGAGCATCGCTTTCCGGCACCTTCCTCCTAACTCTGCAAGATTTAGTTACGCGACTGAAGGGGCGCTCTTTATCGCCGCGCAGCTGTCCACCGACGCGGTCAGCGCCCTCCGAAAGGTTCGCACGTAAACATGAGACGCATCCGCCCGGGTAAAAAAGAAGTTCCGTCTCGATTCAAACGATAGTGGTTTTATTTGTGCTGGTGTAAACTTTGTTGACGGCTATAAATGACACGCCTTGTTTTATTTGAGTTGTAAGATAGTCCAGGAGCTGTGTGAGAGTCGAGGTGGACGTCCTGGACTGTCCGTCCTAATGAGCCTTCTGGTTTCCGTGGACGTAAAGAATTACTGAACCGTGCTTCGGCATTGGTCACAACTTGTCCCTAATATGTCAACTGACATCTGAGGACATTAAGCATCAGCTCATCATTATTTGTTTGTAACAAACTTACAACTGTTTGAGCACCAACAAAAAAACTGCTCGTTAGCTGACAGTTTTCTGGACCCTATGGCGTAACTAAATACGGCAGTGGTTGAAGGAAGGATGTCGTAAACCAGTGCTTGGAATTTGAGTCGCGATAGGCCGATCCCGAATTTCTGAGCGTATCGTTGCTTGCGTCGCCCGAGTTTCTGAGCGTATCGTTGCTTGCCGCGTCACTTTCAGTGTCGCGACATGATTATTTGACTTAGCGCAAGTTGTGATTATTTTCTTTGGAGACGAATCCGATAATTGTGTGGTACCAATCTGTCACAAGTTAGGACACAAGTTTGCGTCGTCCGACGTAGGCTTGCACTTAATCGGGTGCACATGTTGGAACTCGAATCAGTTGTTGCGGCTTGTTTTGTCACCACGGCACGTCTTGTCCCTCAGCGATGCCTGCATGTTTTGTCACCAAATCGTGCATCGATTGCACCTTTTTAACTTGGATATCAGTACATGATTTGTTATATATAATATCGTGTGTGTGGGGTGGGTGGGTGGCAGAGTCAAAGAGAACAAAAATAAAGAACGACAATATAATAATGATTAAAATGTTTAGCATCAGTGGTGGTGTGCAAATCGTTGAACTTCAGAAGTGGTAAATCAGAATGCTCATATTTCTTTACAAAACCTGATAGTAACAAACAAATAATTCTGCTTTGATAAAAAGATTAAAAATGCGCCAAGAAAACAAAAAATAATCATCTTTTTTTGTTTTTGTTTTTGTGTCTAATTAAAATTAGCGTTTTTGTTTTTTTGTTAACCTTTTGCCTTTTGCCTGTTTTGGTATTGTCGCACAAAATAGTTGACTGAGATGGGCACAGTTTCGAATGGCATATAAAGCATATAGCGTATTATATGCCATCGTTTTCATAACCACAGACGTGAGAAGCAACAACAAACCGGGAGCGATTACAAAGAAAAAATAGACGGTTAAGCAGTGTGAGTGTGTGCGCGCACGCGTGTGTGTGGTCGACACACGAGGCATTTGCACGTACATGATGCGCGTGGCTGTTTGGAAAAAAGGAAAAAAGAAGGAAAGGCATAATAGAGCAGGCCAAATAGAGCGAGAATGCTACGGCCTGCTCTCTCCCTTTCTTTCCCACAACGCCAGTCCCTTGTCAGTGCTCCCGCCTCGTGTTCCAGTCACGAGCACACACGTGGACTTCGCACGTATCAATACTGATTCGACACGGGTTCGCGCGTGCCTACGTATCACTGTGGCACGCCCGTAGTCTAGTTTGTATAGTTTATAATTGTATGTCACCAGGAAGCAGCGTCACTTTTGTTGCCGTCCCCCACTCTCCGTTCTCTCTTTGTGTCGCGATCAACTCTGATCGATGAGGGCGCACGTGGCACAACCTACCTTTTCCAGCGCTATCAGCTATCAGTTGGATGCGATAAGACTTTTTCGTAGGGATGACAGGCATTGAAGCAATGCTCCTGTTCGTAACGCATTGAGACGGTGAAGCACGCGGCGCGCGTGATGATGAAGGATTGCAGAGAGGGAGTGGGTGGCTGTCTTTGTTTTGTGCCGCAGCCCTATTTACGGCGACAGCGTTGTCTAGAAACTATCATACACAGCCAGGAACCATTTTCAGAGAGAGAAAGTGTGGTTAAAAAAAGAAAATATAACCCAGACAAAAAACTGAACAACAGGATTAAGAGCGAACAGCAGTAGGATTATGAGCTGAGCATGAGTGACAACAGAATTATGAGTTGAGCAGCTACAAGATTATGAGTGAGCCGTTTTCATGTTAAATTCTTTGTGATTTCATCATATTTGTGTATGAAGAGTGCAGAGCAATCTTGATGAATGTAGGGTGCTTGTAATTGCATTCAGAGGCAGTAATTTGTGTCCCTTTTTGTGGCTGTATAAAATAATGTAAGCCTGTGGGTGTGACATTTTTCAGTCTATTGATCCATTTTTCTTTCAGATGGTCATTTGTTTGCCCTTTAACTGTCCATAGCAAATTGAAACTTTGAAAAATAAATAAAAAACAACATCTCTTTCAAGCTTTGTGAGGTGATAGCCTTTGATTTGAATCAAAATTGACTCTTTTTTTTTTACCAGATTATAATCAAAAATAAATCCAGTTTGACCTCTTTGACCATCTGCTGAACTGCTGATCCTTTTGTAACCAAACCTAGTTTCATGGTGCTTCATCATAAACCAGAATGTCTTGTCAAAAGAATGGATTACTGTGTTGAAGGTCAAAAGGAAGGTCCAAAACTTCATTGAATGTTTGTCGATCAGTATAGATATTTTTCATACCTTTGAGTTCTTTGCAACCAGTCTGGATGTGTTGCTGTTGTACTTGTTACTAATTATACTGTAAGTGTAAATGTAATAATGACTCCAAGTGCAAACAATATATATACAAATATATGAATTATGATAATAACACTGTAATTTAAGGCCTTTATTTTGTTTCTAATAATAGTTGATTATTTCGGAAATGTGTTTAGGTATGTATCTTTCAATTGTGAAGTGAGCATTTGCTTTTCAGTGGTAAACATCTGATGACAAGCTGTCTTTTGTCACATTTGTGTGTTACTTTTAGTGCCTTTCATATGTCCTCTATGATGAGGAATATAGATCTATGTCATATGCCTCTTTTTGTTTACACTATACAGTGTATCACTATCAGTGTATGTGTTTCACTACTTTTCTCAAAGAGATGCATAGGCTGTCATGGGAAATTTGAAATGTTACACCTGTTTTTGTGTGTTTCAGAGCCTTTCTCCTGCAATGTGCAGTCAAGGCAGAACTTGTGGTGACAATGACTGCAGAAAGGGCTGGGAGGAGCATGGTCAGGCCAGCCTCAAAACATGGAGCCAGAGGCGGGCTGAGCATCTGGCCAGAAAAGCATCCCCTTCACCGAAAGATACTCTTTTGCTAACAGAATCACCTATCGAAGTGTCCTCTGCAGACAGTGAAGCAGAGGACTCAGACACCTTGCCAGATCTGGAGGATTTTCTCCCAGACCTGGAACCATCACCTGTTCCAGGGTTTTCTGTAAGTTCCATATCACCCAGGAAACCATTCAGTATGGGCAGCCCACATCGAAAACATGAGAGACATTTCCTGGACTCCTTCAGCCATGCTCCCTTGTATCAAAAGAAGAAAGGGAATACCAGCTGGCGAGAAGTGTTTGATACCAAACCAGAAGGGAAACCTGCTCTGAAGCGTCAAAAGGTGGAAGACGACACAGGCTCACTTGAGGAATTTAATATTGACTCACAGAGCAGGTACCTTGCCTGCAAGCATAAAAAGATGTGTGAGGATACAGATTTGCTAGAAGACTTTGACATCAAGATCAAGCCATGTAAGGAAGAGACATGTGAACATCTAACCTCATCAGAGAAAACAAATACCAAAGCAGGGCTAATGAAGAGACGGAGGGACAGAATCAGCCAAGAAATGCAGGCTGGATCTGTCCCTATTCACACAGCGGAGTACAGTGTGTTCGCATTTCCACATAACACATCTTCCAAAGCATCAGCTGAAAGAAGAGCATCCAGAGAGACTGAGCTTTGCAGTGGAATGAGACGTTTAAGAAAAGAAAAGTTCAGAGTGAAATTTTTACTAGATTTAACCACCTTTCCGCCAGTTGAGAGATTGTGTGGAAACTTTGCAAAACTACAAGTAGCAACATTAGATGATTTGTTAGATGACTGTGATCCCAGTAATTTTTCAAACTGTTTGGACTTACTGGAAGACTTTTGCTCCAAGAGGAAACCCCCATCCATGTTGATAGAGAAAGTTATAAAAAATGGATTTTTCAGTCAAATGGACAAAAAAATATCTGTTCATTGCCAGCATGTGCTGTTTACTGTGTGGCAGATGTATCCAGACACAATCAGCTCAGAAAGTTTAGACATACACTCTGTCCTGCTGGCTGGCGATGTGCTGCAGAAATATCTGCAGAATGCTGACCTGTCCAGCAAGACTGGTCTCTCAGCAACTGGGTCTAGGGGTGGCACTGGCAGCAGGTTGCCCAGTTTTTATCAAGCAAGGCTCTATTTCCAGCTGTTTGTCAAAGGCCTGCAGCTCAACCTCAACCAGTGCAAACTTGCGGACCAGAAAAGTGTCAACAGGTCTCTGGCTTTTGCCTGTCTGTCATCAGACCGTTCACATGTGTTGGTCAAGCAGCTGACTCACTGGTTAGATTTCTGCCTGGTGGTGCGACAACCAGAGCATATGGCAGTGGCTGAGCAGTGGATGTGCCAGTTGCAGACTGTGCTGGAGCTTTCTGTTTTGGTCAGCAGAGACCGGCATGAGGCTGCCAAGCAACTGGCACCTGCATTGAAGAGGACGTACAGGTACTTGACTGATTTGTGCACCAAGAAGCAGCTCCTTCGTAGCTTCTCTTGCCCACTTCTCTGCTTTTACGTTCTGCGTCTGGTGATGGAGGATCAGTGTGAGAGCACTATTGTCAGCTCTCAGTTTCCTCCCTCGATTCATGATGTGATACATAACTACTTTCTTGCATTGCCACCTCAGGATCATATGACCCCTCCACCCTCCCCATCCGGGGATGAGGACCTGGTGGGTCATGAGAACTTGCAGATGTATTCTGTTCAGAGCTGTGAAGAGCTGGCCATGTTGGTTTATTTCATCTCTAAAAGCTTCATTGCTTGCAAACAAAGTAAGTTACACTTTGCAGTGGTTCATTTTCTTCTCAGGCTCATTTGTGTTTTATAAAATATATAAGGGGTGTGTAGTGGGTGGCATATTTTATACATTATATATATATTGGGACAGAAATTGTTGCCAGTGCATAGCAAATTTTTGAAGCTCTGTGGACTTCCAAATCCACCAACTTAGTTAAAGACTTCGTAAGTTCATATATATATATTTATATATTGAATATCTGAAATTACATACCAGCCTGTGTTAATGACACTTTAAGGTTTAGGGTGTCAGGCTTGGTATGTAACTTGTAAGGTTGGTTGCTGAAGTCTCAAAGTGGAACTTTAAAGGGTCACAATCATTACCCACCCTTGTGGAGACTAAATTAGTCTAATTATGAATAATACTAGTAATACAACACATGCATGCATGCACACATACACATGCACGCGCACACACACACACACACACAAAAGGCAAACTGAGATTAACACTGACACAACTGTGCGACTCATGGACTGACCAGTATTGTAACACTAACACTGTAACAGACACATGTACCAGTTCTAAGTTTCAGTACATCTGGGTCAAATAATATGCATCTGATTATGGGTCAGAAGTTCATTGCAGCAGGCTCCCAGTATTGCATCAGACACATTGATGCATACTGATATAGTGATAACTCTTGTTTGTGATTTGTTTCTTGCTTTTTTGTTTATGGCAGTGCCATGATGAGATAATGAAGATTTTCATTTTGTAAAGTTTCTTTTTGAGCCTTTATTTGTTAAACTCTGCACCTGTTTGTACATAATACTTCTTACTCTTACATATCTTAGTGCACTGCTAGTGCTAGGTAGCACATGTAAAAAAAAAATAGGGGACCCCACCACAGGTCTGCAAAAAAAAAAAAAAGGAAAATACAAAGGGGGACCACAGCATAGGAATGAAATAATATGTAGAAACAGCAGTTTTTCAGTCAGATTTTGGTCTAACTTACATTTGGAATGTTAAATGTTTGAAGGTTGCAACATTTTTTGTTAAGAGGCTTTTTGTGTGGCTCTTGTTCAGCGGAGCTATGACTCGTATGAGATGATAGTTGGCAGGTGGTATGTGATGCAGCTTGCTGCCATATGGCACTGGTATATAATTTGCTTTGTGCATTAGACAAGAGAGAGAGAGAGAGAGAGAGAGAGAGAGAGAGAGAGAGAGAGAGAGAGAGAATATATATTATTGATTTGATGAAGTATTTTTTAATATCATGTATTTTGTTTTTGCCTGTTGAAAAATAAAATAAAACTTGATGGAGGTTTGCTCAGTCCAACATTCAAACCTGCATTTAAGTGATACTCTCTTTCTGATTAGATGGTGGCCAATGCAGCTATGCAGAGACCCTATCACTAGTATCAGTATCATCACCCTTTGGTCATTCTCTTTGAGAAGTGTTTGATTGGAAAGTAATTGGTGTAGGCTAATGAAATTTTGCACAGTCACTGATGGAACTGAATTACTGTGTATACAAATTACAAAAACAACAATAATAAATAATAAATATCAGTTATAACATAATTTTATTTTTGACCCAGCCCTGCCACATGCTTCAGGTCTAGTTATAATTTTATTTTTAACCTAGCCCTGCCACATGCTTCAGGTCTCAACGTTTTCAGAGTGCTCTTATACTGCTAAATTTCAAGATTTATTTTGTCTGGGTTAAATTATTTGCGCATGGGTTAGATGTTTTGTATTTCAGACCCAAGCCTAGTGCTTTAGAAATTAGCCTTATTAGGTGCATGTTTATGATGATGATTTAACATTGTTCATATCATTGGGGTTATTTTTGTTCACAGGGCGTCTGAGTAGTGACCTGAGACACCAGGTTCTGAAAGGCCCCGATGTACCAACATTGAGTGCTGAAGAAAGAGAGGAATTTCAACTTGGTGTACAGGAGTTTAGAGATCACCTGCAGAGCCTTTCATCAGAACTCAGCACAGCAACCAACACCTACCTCAACCTTTTGAGCTGTCTATGTTTGTGTAATTAACTGCTTCTTCATCACCAGCATCAAATGTGCTTCTTAAGTGGGTCACTATTGAACTGTATTGTGTAAGTTTCTGGGATGGGGATTGTGATGGGAGGGTCACATGGTCTTGATCCAGTTTTGCCAGCTGTTATGTTGGTGACTCAGCTTCTTCCCATTGGGTTCTTCAAGGTCAGTTTTGTTGCAGCCTGTATAGTTGTTTTTGACTTACTTCAGATGCTTTACATCTTCACTTCCTGCCCAGCTTGTCATGTGCCACTGTCATCGGAAATCGGTGATTACTGAAGATATAAAATTGCAAATGTCCATTTAATTCAATCCTCATATAGTCATAACACAGGGCATTTAGGTAACTTACTTAAAAGCTTCCACTGAAATTAAGCTAAAGGAACAAACATTCAGATTTTTTTTTCTCCAACCGGTACAACTTACTACAAGAGATCAAAATAGAAACTCTTAATTTTATTTTGAAATTAGAAACTGAGTTTTGTGAGTAATGGTTAGCAGGACTGAATCAGTGAATGTCAAAAACAGATCATCAGGTGTCATGTCAGGCCTGACGGACTGCCCATGGCCACAGATCTTGTTCCTCAGGCAGTGTGAGCATGCATCTTTCATGCCAAACTTCAGAGAAGCCATGGCATGCAACAGGCAAGCCTTGATACTGTGAATCCAGTCCCATAGATTGCCACTCATAAAACTTAATGTAATGTAAAATCAACAGGGCTTTTCAAAAGTTATTCTCGATTTGAATGTTTGGTGTGATCTCTTTTACTATATTTCTGCCTGTTGGACAAAATGTTTGTAAAAAAAGTTAGTTCTTTTTAAGGAATTGTTACAGTCCACTCAAAGGGTCCCATGGGGAACAGAATACCTTTTTTCATTGCATTAATGGGAATTGAAGTGAAGAAGCATCACATCACAGGCTCTTTCAGCATGTATGGACTAAAGTTAGTTTCACTGCTTGTTAAAAATTTATGTTTGGATGTCATGGAAACACTTGATGTTTAGAAGTCATGAAAAACGCTATTGTGAGTGCTTCTCCTGAAACATCAGGGATTTAGCTGGCAATTCTCAAAAAATGTTACAAGCACTGAAAGAAATCAGTTGTGAATGGTCCACAATGTCAGGCTTATAACTTTTATTATGGCTTCAAAGGCAATCTCAAAACCTACCTTTTCTTTCATTCTTGTTCTTTTATTGTTATTAGTATCGTCAGTGGACTGTTTTGGCAGCTGTGACACTGGCAATAGTTTTAACATGTGGTTCTAATTTATTTATACACTGTTACACACCGTAGACAATCACGGCTCTGAAAATTTGTGTCCTTGAGTCACACAATTCTAAAAAAATGATACAAGCACTGAAAGAAATCAGTTGTGAATGGTCCACAATATATATTTGCATGCTGGTCTTTGCTGGCAACTCCAAAGATTCTCATAGGCCTAAACCTTTGGAGAAAATGGTGGCTAAACTGAGTGTATGCCGATGGTGTGTCTTATCTGTGTGTGCTGATTGGCTGATTGCAGTCAGTCAGTCAAATCACAGTGATGGGTTAATTTCTGAGGCCATGGTGAGCATGAATTTGTCTGGAAATGTTGTGCTCTTACAGTCTTAGTTTGTTTAATTTTAATTTTTCCTTTGTGAACTTGAAGGGATTTTACTGAGAAAAGGTTTGAGATTTTTTAGAAGTGTAGTTGTCAGAGGTTTCACAGAAATGATTGGAATCAGTTTTTGTTTTGTTTTGTCTTTTAGGTCAGTATACTAGTGCACTAGTATGAGAGCATAATATTGTTAATGACTAAAAGTATTCTAGTGTATGCTACTGCTAGTGCTAGTGATGTATTTTGTGTGTGTTTTGTTTTGGTGCAATACATATATATATACATTTGTGTGTTATGTATATTTGTTTGTAATAATACTAACATTTCTTTGTGATAAAAACTGAGTATCAAAATATGAAGTCAGAAATGGAGCAGTCAAATTTTAATTTAAGTAAACCCCTCATTAAAGGGGAGATGTTCATATTAAAAAAATAAAAAGCTGTGAGTTGTTAAAACCTGATCAAAACCTCATGAGACTGTGTATTTACCCTTGTATTTTGTATGTAATAGCTAATTTTCTTCTTGGAAATTGTTAATATCAAAATCAAAATTCTGTTCTTGCTTTGATGTAACATTTCTTGACCCCAAATTTAGTATGAAAAAAGATACTAGTGTTACATTTTAAAATAGTTTTTCCTGTAATCTTAATCATTTTGCTTGTAAGTTATATCTGTTTGTCACTCCACCCACCTCAGAAAATAACAGCAAAATTATATATATATAATATGAACAAAAAAGCATGAAATTTCATTGTTGCCAGTGCAGTGGAACATAGAGCTCTCGTCAATGACTGTGGTTCATTATGAGACAGAAAACAAAGCCTATGACATGAAAAGACTTCATACATTATGTGGGTAATACTTACAATATATATGAATGCTTTGGGTTCTTATTATCTATCTGCTTTTTCCTTACATATTATATGCCTTGTCTGCTTTACAGTTAGGATCACAACACTAGTTATTACACAGAAGGACATGGCGTGGTAAATGAATCTGTTTGCTCTGTCCAGTGTTCACCATGTTATTGATTTTGATTCTTTTCCCTTGGAGACTTTGAATGAATAGAGGTTGGGGTGGTAGAATTAGGTCCAAGGGAGGAGAGAATTTGTGCATGCTTGTGTGCATGCTTGTGTGCATGCTTGTAGGTGTGTGGTTCTCTTCTATTGTGGGTTTGTTATTGCTTTAATAAGCTCAAAATGAAGATTGCACTCATGCCATTGCACTCATGCCATTGATGCATTTTGTTGCTGATCAGCATTGTTGATGATACATGTTTGTATCAATTATTACATGCATGTTCTTTCTGGTTTTAAGTTTAACAGAGTGTTGCTGCTTTTATCATTCTCTTTTGTTTGTGCTCAATAGACTGCTGTTCATCTTTTGCTCAGTTCTGATAGAAACTTTTGTTATTCTTTTGAAATGAACGCCATGTTACTGAACTCTTGGCCCTGGCTGTTTCTTTGGTAAAATGGCCACACCCTGCTGTTAATGATCTGTTACTGCTAAATATAGCTTCCACTGTTAGTCATCTAGTTTTCTGTCCTTTTTACATGGCAGCACTGATGTATTGTACAGTTTTGAATCTAAGAATGCTGCTATTGACAACTGAAAAAGTGAGATAACTCACCCCGCCCCCACCCCCCACCCCACCCAAATGCTGAATGCCACATAAAGGATTACTGCTCAGAACTAGGTAATACTGTTAGTATTACTATTAGGTGTTTTTTTCCTGGTGTGCTTTGACAGATGATATATAATGCTGCAGTTACACTCCCTGTTCTTTGTTGTTAGGTACAAAAAAACTGCTGTCTGACTATTGATGGTTGTTCTCACTGGTGTGTTTTTACTTTTAATACTTTTTTTCAGCTGATTGAGTTTGATGGATGGTTGTTTCAAGGCTGGACTGTTCTTAAGAAGAAGTACACACACAAAAAATTCTGTCATCACCAATTCCAGGGGGTAGCAAATGAATTATAAGGGAATAATAACATATCCTCACTGCTTCCTTAAAACATGTGTTTCACTTTGTTACAATACTAATGTTCTTTGGGGATTTTCTTGAAACTGCTTTAATGTTGTGTAGTGCTTTGATGTGTGATCCTTTTTTTTTATGCATTCTAGCACACAAAGCTGAATAGTTTATGGAAAAATAGTAATGGATGGCTCTTTCAGAGCCCAAATGGTTTTGCAAAACAAATACACACCATTCATGCACATAATATATACACATACTGACATAGACATACAGTACACATAATCTATGGCTAGTGGCATGGTCTACATAGGTTTGTCTGAAGAGGAAAGTCTTCAGTTGGGTTTTAAACTGGCAGATTGGGGAGATTCCGCAGACTGGCAGGCAGCGAATTCCAGATGGCTGGAGCGATGAAACTAATTTAGCATGTACAGTCACATATTTCACACAGTTTAAAAAGAAAGCACACAAACATAAATAATTCTGAACAGTCATAAATATGAACAGTCACATATTTCACACAATTAGAAAAAAGATGATTTCTTCCATTTGTATTCATGAACCTTGTTAGTTATTTCATTGATTGCCAGTGCAGTACTGGCAGTACTGTCTTATCAAGTAAAAGAAAGATGATTTCTTCCATTTGTTTTGATGAACTGTATTACTATTAGTTAATTCATTGATTGACAATGCAGTACTGTCTTATCAAGTAGAAGAAAGATGATTTGTATTGATGAACTTGATTAGTTTCATTGATTGCCAGTGTAGTACAGTATTGTCTTATCAATTCAAAGAAAGAAGATGATTTCTTCCATTTGGACTGATGAACTTTATTAGTTATTTCATTGATTGCCAGTGCAGTGCAGTATTGTCTTATCCCTTTAATACTTGCCTGCCCTGGCCTTTAAAGCCTGATCTTGACCTTTGTCTGAACCCAGACTAAAAGTGTAATGTAACAGGAGACAGACAAATAATTGGGTTTTAATCCCCAGTGAACTGTGCAATTTATGTAAGTATGTTAAATTGACTGTGAGAGGGGAGGACCTAGGAGATGAGCAAAAATGAAACAAAATCAATTGCCTCACTCAAAAAGTGCATTTGAAGGGTCCAACGGGGATTCCATTTGTGTGGAGGGGAATATAAAGTATTTACTTAGGAGATGAACAAAATGCAACACAATCAATTTTTCTTGCTCAAAAAGCCCATTTAAAGGATGCAGCTGGGATAAGGTATATATATATATCCAGTTACAAACTGCACTAGGCGCTGTACAATTGTCCATTCGGACAAGAAGAAACATCTACACACTCACAGTCAGTCCACATCCACATTCAACCCCATCCAACTGTAACCACCATTCCATCGAACACATCCACAGGTAATCCTCATTCACAACATGATCAAGTCGCATAATCATTCAGCACCTACAGTCAAAACTCAGACACAGCTCGTAGAGCTACAGGCACTAGTCTTGTAGACTACATACAGCATAAATATGTTGCAAATATACAATCATTAAAGTACAAATGCCTGATTCTGTAAGTACAGGAGTTTATGTGTGGGTTTATGCTATTATTAGTATTAATACACAAATATGAATAGGTCAGTTTCTTTACAAATATAAATGGGGGGTCAGTTTCTTTACAAATATAAATGGGTCAGTTTCTTTCTAATAGTAATGACTAATGTCAATACCATATGTACAGGGGCGCATGTAAAGGGCTGGAATCCACAATTTCTAAAAAATAATTACTTCTGAGACTGCTGCTGAGAAAAAATCATTGTAGGTCTGATACATTAACTAGCTGTGATATATTTAGTTTTGAAAAGCTGGTGGGAATCTTCAAGACAAGATTCAGAATACCTGAGTACATGCAGTGATTCAAACACATAAAAAGTGCAAAAGAATGCTGTTTATTAGGACAAAAACATAATCTGCACATTTTCAGGGTAATCCCCTTTATCAAGCTACAAAATGACACTTAAACAATGAAAAATGAGGTGGAAAGCTAAATCACTTATCTATTTTTGTTGTTTTCCTGTCCAGTGCTTGAAATAATTATTTCGCTCAAAAAGTGCACTTGAAGGGTCCAAGTGGGATTCCATTCCCAAGCATTGCATGGCAGATTCACATCCAGGATCCATACCCATGGAATCCTAGCTCAATAAAGGATGCAGCAAGGATGTAGGTCACTGTGCAGGTGTTTGATAATAGTAGTTATTTCTGTAGCGCCATATCTTATCAACAAAGATGATGTGTGTTTTTACATATATACTTTAACAGTATTATTTTGTGTTTTGTTATTCCTGTTGATTCATTACTATGTCATCTTGGAGCCAGTGTAACTGTCTCACTTTTCCATTCAGTAAAGAGGCAAAACATTAGGGAATGGTACCATTGAAATTTGATTTATTTCTGCAGTCCTTGATACTGGCAACCAGAAGCCAGCTGAAGATAATAGAGAACAAATGACCAAGATGAAAGTTAAGTATAAGTAAACCATGCAACACAGAGTAATAACAATAGTAAGATGTCTTAGCAACAAACTAATTTATACACATCCTACTGTATTACTAACCATTATGTATAAAAGTCCTAAGCAAGATTTCTGTACTCCCAAACAATAGTTAAGGTAAATGTATGTACATGAGTAAGATGCAATGGAAGCCATGAATAGACAATAACTTTTAACATTAACAGTTAACCTCCCCCTCCCAGCTTTGTTGTAAATTTTTTGGCTGTTTTGTTGTTGTTGTTTTTAATGTAAAATGGTGAAATAGTTTTGCAAAAATGTTTTGGATGATTGATTTTATTTTTAGTCTTCATATAACCCTGTGTAATTGACTGGGCTCAAAGCACCAACTAACTAAATAGTTTGTGTCTGTTGAAGATGGCTGGGTATCAAACAAAAGTATGTGTCAAGATATTATTATGACTGTTCCTGTTTTGGTTCATATTTTTGTTACTATTTTCAATAAACCTTTCCAATAAAAACCTCTTTTGTGCTTATGGTGAAAATTACAATACTTTGTATTCTTTACCCCCCCCCCCCCCCCCCCCCGGGAAAAAAAAATGGTAACAAAAACATCTTGATTTGAAGGCTTGATGTCTGCTCTTTTCTTTTCCTTTTTCTTTTCTCTCCTTTTTTTCTTTTCTTTTTCAGATGCAAATATTTGTGCAAAAACAAAAGGCAGTTTTGTCACTGCAAAGAGGATATGTCACTGCAAGCCTTCCTGCTGAATTTTTGCTTTGTTCTGTGAGAGTTCAGTCACCACAAGGCATACACTGCAAAATGCATGCTTTGGGGTGGGATTGTTCAGTTGGTAGAGCGTCCAAATAAAACAAGGCACAATATTGATGCTGGTTTTAGTCCCTGGTGTAGCAAGGGATTTTTCACCAGCAGAGTTGACTTTGAGGTGCAGACTCACTCACAATGTCCATACAGCTGTTGTGTGCAACCACATGCATCAACACATGCCCATGTTAAAAATTCCGAATGTAAGCCCTGGCATCGACACCATTGTTTGGACACACAAAAATACTGCACTCACTTGTAGGTAAATTAAGGTCTGCAAGGGACCATGAAGTAATATTAATAAATAAAAGTTTGTAGCTGCAAATCTGTGTCTACAACTGCAGGGACAGAGTTGCAGCTGCTACTCAAATTTGAGGCAGCGACCACTAATATAGTAATAATTGCAGACAACCTTGAGTGCCATTAGTAAAAGACAGTCATGGCTTTGGTTATTCTGCTACGTTTGTTGTGTTATTTGTAGGCTGTTTTCATACCACCATCCATTGGGCATACTGAATGACCTTAGTGCATGGTGTCATGAAGATGAGACCGACACTGACAAGACTACACAAGTGTTGGCTTGGAAGAACCAAGAATAAGTTCCTTGCCCTGCCCTGAAAAGGAGTAAAATTCTAGCCAATGGATTTACAATCCAGCATGTTAGCCACTGGCCTTGGACGCCTGTCCTCTTCAGCCAGCTTCAGCTAAAAGTTAGCTCTTACAGGGGCCAGTGTGACAGGCTACAAACACATGTCACATAAACATATCACCTGCAACAGATGCATTGAGCTCGCAAAGGGACAGGAAATGTCATACTGTCACGAATGATGGATGTATAAGCCAATGATCAGGACAAAAATAAATCTGTTTTGTTCATTTACTTGCTTCAGACTTGGTATTCAATGCAATGGTACAGGTTGTACAGGAACAATGCCCATGTGTCAGGTTAAAACAACCCAAAAATGTCAAAGCTAACACAACTTGGTTAAAAAATAAAATAAGATTGAAAAAAAATATATAAAAAAGGAAAAAAAGAAGGTTTGACAGTTACATAAATTCACACCCAGAGGGTCTAGTAACCCCACTTAGTTCTTGGGTGAGCATTGGTTTGTGGTTGTTGTTGAAAAATAGTACTTGTTCTTCTTGATTAGTCATTTCACAGCAGTAGTATCAGACTGATCTCAAGATTATTAAAACAGGAACATATGGTGATGAATACTTGTACTCACATAAACATAATGTGCAAATACACATCTATTCACATGCCGTGATCACCGTAGCTCTCTCATACACGCTAACACATTTGTACACACTTCCATGATCAAACTCAAATGTCCTGTATGTCATAGACTCTCACACACATCACCTGCAGAATAACAGTTCACACACACACACACACACACACACACACACACACACATGCATGAATGTGTGCACGCATGCATGCATGCACACACCACCATCATCATCATAGTTGTCCCTCGCAAAGCAACAACAATATCAGTGGCGCCTCTGGTGTGACTGCAGACCAAACTTCGATGTGCAGATGCATCCACACACTGGGCAGGCTACGGCAGCAGCTGGGTTGGCCTTCTGCTCTTTTCTGGCTTGGCGTTTGATGTCAAGCTGTGACAGTCGCCTTTCCTTGAAGGCTTGGGCTCCGTTGTGGGTTGCCAGCCTCCAATCACTATGATCTGCTGCAAGGTGCTCCCAGCCCTTGACAGGGATGTCATAGGCGCGCAGAGTTCTACTGGGAGTCTTTGTAGCGCTTTGTCTGGCGACCCTGCCTGTGAGTGCTGTGAGCCAGTTTGGAACAGAAGAACTGTTTTGGAAGAAGGCTGTCCTCCATTCTCATCACGTGGCCAGTCCATCTGAGTGGGGCCTTCATGATCAGGACCTCAACACCTGGCATGCTGGAACGGTGAAGTACCTCCTGGTTGGTGACTGTCCTCCCATGAAATGCCCAGGAGCCTGTGGAGGCAGCAGAGGTGGAACTGGTCCAGTTTCTTGAGGTGTCTCCGGTAGCATGTCTAGGTCTCGCAGCCATACAGCAAGGTTGGGAGGACTACAGCTCTGTAGACGGCAATCTTTGTTGCCTGCGTGATACCGCCCTCACGCCAAACTCGTGTTGACAGGCGCCCTAATGTGCTACTGGCCTCGGACAGTCTACAAGAGATTTCGGTGTCAAGGCCACCTGATGAGGACAGGCAACTGCCAAGGTATGTAAAGTCCTCGACATTCTTCAGTGCACACATGCACGCACTGATGCACGCACGCACGCACGCATGCACTCACACATGCAAGTATGCACAAACACACACAGGTAAGGACTGATAGTGAAACAAAAGAAAACGATAAACACACACACACATGCCCAGAATTTAAAGTAATTAACCCATTGACTACAAATTTTATAATTTTAATTAAAATAGCTTTCAGTTGTGTAAATGGAGATTGTATAAAATGCTGTATTACAAATGTGCAGTCATGCTGAACACCATCATTTATAACTACAAGGGTCAAAGTGGTTTACATGTGTGGTGTGTGCGCACAAATTAACTTGTGTCGTGGCGTTAAGTTGCTCTTTTGGTGTTGGTGATTGATTGTTTGGGAAGGTTCAGGAGATAAGACAAAAGACCCCCCCCCAACCACCAGAAAGATCACATGATCACCCCTTATGGTAAACGTTTGTCAAAACAAGAATGGCCGACACTGCTGGAGAAGAAGCAGTCACAGGTAAACAACCGTTGACAGTCCTGGGTTGTGAAATGATAATGATGTAGATCAGTTAATTCTAGTCACTGAAAGGAGATATGTAGGTAAAAGTGCACTACTGGTATGACAAATGCACAGTGGGCACAAATCACTGGACTGGTGGAAGCGAGATCTAGATCCAGCCCGCTGTTCTTCCGTGTAATCCGTTGAAGCCCTCTAAGCATTGCTTGCAGGCTGTGCAGCTCTCCGAGGTAGAGCCCCCCCCCCCTCCCCCCCCGCCATCTTTTTTTTGTTTGTTTTGTTTTGGCCAGCCTGCAGCATTAATGAAACTGATCTAGTAAAATATGGGGACGTGAAATTTCATGTAGTTCTCAGCGTGTGAAATTTGGGGGATGTACTGCAAGTGGAAGTAATTTTTGTTACTGTCTTGTCTTTTTCTGTCTTGTCTGTAAATAGTGCAATAAAGTATTTGGACTTTCAGTACATCCTCCAAATTTCGAATGCTCATTTTGTTGTTGTTGTCGTCTACATTTAGTGTTTGTATGAAGTGCAGCATAATCTCCAAGCAGCTCCTGCTTAGTGGCTGGTGGCTGCCTACATCAGATAAGAAGAAAAAGAATATGGAAGCACTGGCTCAGTTTAAATACTTTTCTTTTTTATATCAATAATTAACTAAAGACAAATTCAAATAATTCTGCACCCCCCCCCCCCCCCCCAACTGGATGATTGATGGCCATAGAGCTGCTTGCTGTGACAACACTGTCAATGTGTGCTCTTGGAGGCAAAACTTATCATGTGTTTTAAGCCCGTTCTTAACTGGGCGAATGTTTGTTCGCCGAACACACTTTGGACACTTAAGTGAACTATGATTCGTTTCTTAATTGAACTTTTAGTTTGCCGAATGTGGTTTGGACAGTCCAAACTTCATTCTCAACTGGCTTGTAATGAGATGCAAGCTTCGGCCCGAACTTGCGGCAGACGCGCAGCAGACAGCCTGATCGAAAATGTAGGCTAAAGTCAAGTCATGTCAAGTCAATATACTTTCATCACCCCTTACAGGGTAATTCAACTAACTACTATCTCATTCTGGGTCTCTGAGACAAGGCTGTGCCTCCCACAAGTCAACAAATAACCAAATTCCCTTCCGAAGCGAGTGAAGAACCGCGACACCGTCATCCATTTTTATTTTTTTATTTTTTTCATCCACAGGAGAGCTCTGCTCTCAGCCAATCAGAGGCAATGATCGTCCAATAGGGCGAATGTTCCCAGAACATGTTGAGCGAAGTTTTTTGGACCCAAATATAGCTTTGAAGAATACTTCCAACTAGGTTTGCGAGGAAAAGTTGGCCCAATTAAAAAGCAACTAGCTTCGCCAAATACATCCATCTAGGTTCGCGAAGAAACATTTGCCCAATTAAGAATGGGCTTTAGAGGAGGTTAAATGAACATGATCCACATTAAAAGTTTTGTGATTGAACATGCCATTGTCATTGATTTTATAATGATTTTAGAAGAGGACTTTCCCCGACATTGTTTTCACAAGCTCTTTCCTGCGTTTTAGTATGACATCAATGATAGGATACCAGAACTTCTCAGTTTTGTGTACATCTACATGTCATGTATAAATTATTTTTGATGTTTATTTTTTAAATCTGGACAGTGTGTGTGAAATAATTTCATTTTCCAAACTGTTTCATGGGGAACAGCATAAAAAGACGCAGAAATAAATTGATATTGTTTGAAATTGCCAAGACGATCGATGAAACATGTGCTAATAAATAGCATTCTTTCCAACATTTTATGTGTTTGGATCAAAGAAATGATGGCAATATTTTGACGTCATTATGATATTAATAATTTGACATCAAAATTATATAAAGTAAAGGAAGAGTTGAAGGAAGCAATGGTTCTAGAACTTGTAGAAGTAGTTACTGATGGCAAGAATGACAAAACTGAAAAGAATGACTAGGAATATCTACACAACAAGAGAACATGGAATGGGACATGTGTTTTGTTTTGTGTGCCACCTTTTGTATTAATGAATAATAAATGCATTCTTTCAATTTCATGTGCTATTATATGGAGCAAATACTGAAATAGCCCATTGACCAAAAGCAACAAAGAACCTAGACTGAAACAGTGGTGTTTATATTTTCATAGTTCTTTCGGAGTTTTGCAGTTTTTTTCTTCACAAGATTATGCAGTCAAAGTAGAGATCTATTTGGAGTTACTACCATTTATTTTTAGAGGACCACATAAAAAGAACATTTAGCTTGATTAGCAAGAGATCTGGTCCAACAGCATAGATATAGGTCACAGCTGGTAAACCTTGGTGGCCAGGTGGAGAGAGCTGTGCACAATTTTAGACATCTGCAACAGGAAACTGGCAAAGCTGTGAGTGTGACTGGACAAGTAAAAGGAAAAGTTCCTGATACACACATTTCTTTTTTGATTTAGGAGTAGTCTCCTGGAACCATACATTTAAATATTCTACTGCTACTTGAGTCTACTGGAACCATACATTTAAATGTAGGGGAGTGGGGATGGGGAGTTGAGGGGAAGCAGGTTGGAAGCATGGATGAAGAGTCACAAGTCAGAGGTTGCTATAACATAACTTTTATTTGTACACCAACCAACCAGGAAACAGTGTCTGTTTTAGAAAAGACACAAGCAAACGAAACATTTAGAACATGAAAGCAAATGTAAAGTATAAACAACAGCCATTACTAATCTAATAAATACAGTAACCATGTAGTTTACCTGAAGGTTACTATAATACATGACAAAATGATTAATAATCAAGCACATAAATCGTGTGCTTGACTTACACTTAAAACCTGTACCTCACAGAGTCACGGTGAGTATACAAGAGACGGCCAGTCAATTAACTGATGAACTCTCAGCATAGTGAAGTATACAATAAAGTAACAGTGAAGAATGTGGATTACCAGGCTCATTCTTAACTAAACAGGAAGCGTGAGATAATCGTTACAGCAGTTCCACTTAAGCACACAACGAGATGGATAGTGACATGGGTGGCATTTGGGACCATGCCGTAAGCGGGAGGAAGTCAGTCATAAACTGACCGGCTCCAGCCTCGTTACTCAAAGCGTTACAGCATGTTACTGTTACTGACTAGCAGAGCATATCCAGCTGTGAACAACGTCAAGCGTCTTACAGGAAGCGGGTAGCGCAGCAAGAATCTAAACTGCTGATACAGCTGCGCCTGTCTGCTCGGTCAGTAAACAGAGACAAAGACCCAATTACCACCACTGACGCGCATCGCCGGCCAGTTCGGGTACACGCACAAAGACCCGGAAAGGGCTTACAAGCTAAGCAGAGTGAAAGTCTGCGCGCCCAAGACTCGGCCATACAAAAGCCAGATCAAAACAGAAATAACATGTCTCACAGTTTATACAAACACCCCTATGTACTAAACCATATTCAACTAGTAAACGTAACATTCGACAACTATGAAGTCAACATCTTCAAAGTGTTAGCCATAATATACCACCGATTTCATGTAGAAACATAAATCGGCAGGAAATTAAACAAATAAGTTATGCCGCACTGACAAAGTACCCATACTTTAAGAAGGATAACTTTGCATCGGCAAAGCATCACTCAAACTGAACATCCAACAATTGCAACATAACATACTAGCTACATATCAGCTAACCTTGTTAGCTGCATACATTTTGGAAGCACTAGTCATCTTGTGGCATAAAAGCTTAAGATATGAACACACATACAAGGTACTCTGACACCATAGCGGCTGCAACCAGGCGGCAATCTAGCGCCAAAATTACCCACGTTCAAGAACCAGAATCAAGGCACGTTGTGAACATGATAACATTATAAACATACATTATTTACATCAATAGAAACAACAGAACAACAAGCCATAGAAAAATAACTACTTACAGGCTCTCCCCTGATGAAAACACATGAACACCGGCCGCAACAGTTAAACAAACAACCTGCCTCTGCAGGGACACTGGGGGAAAAGGGACGCTGCCGGCCCAGCACACAACTTTTAACACCTTAGATAATTGGGCCATAAAAACCCCACCCAATCAAAAAGGACCGGAAAGAAAAGGTTATAGGGTCATGGCCCGGAACATGTATACAGTACACTTGGTTACATAAATATTCTACTGCTACCTGTTTGCCTACTGTGTGAGTTTCTGGCTGGTAGGTTTTTCTTTTCTTTTTATTATTATTTTAAAAAATTGGGTCTGAAATATTTCCTGTAGTAGCATCAGATCGATACACTGAGAACTTTTGTCACCCAACACCTTGCACCTTGATCCATCGCCAAGTATTATTAGTAAACAGCAGCTACCGGTCTCTTCCACTATGGTGATCTACACAGTGCATGATTAGGAGATTCATTCTAAAAAAGATATAAAATTATTCACAAAATCGTCAGTTAAGTCGCCCGACAGACTATTAAAAGTATTAGGCCTGAGCAGATTACATGCCTGATAGTGATAAGATGCTATTGTCAATTGTTTGCAGGCCAAGTTTACAAAAATGTGTGTAAAACAACAAAATGTAATATGCATTCTGTAAAAAGCTGCAACCTGTGGGGAGATCCCCAATCTATTGACATATTTCAAAAGGGCCAAAGAAATTAATGCTACGGAAAAAACGTACCTAAAACAATAAGAACTCTGTCAAAAATAATTTTTTTAGCCAAATCTGTGTGGGCTAGTCCCTTTAATGTGCAAATTAGTAGTATCTTCGTTCATTAGGTGGCCACAATCATGTTGTTGAGAAATGCTTATTGATTTCATTGCCATTTTGAGGAGCATGAAGCAACCCTCCCAAAAATCAACAACTGCAACGAACAAACCCTCCCTTTTTTTCTTTTCTTTTTTTTGAAATAAAAAAAGACAGTCTGATAGAAGCTAGTAGTGGTAGTACTTACCCAGCATATTACAAGATACAGAAGTGCATTATTATTCTGCAGTTTTGTATGTATTTTGAAAGCGTGGGTACTTAGGCTTACAAAATGGGGAGAAAACATTGACAACCAGTATGAAGAGAAAATTGTCATCACATAATCATTAGAGTTGAAAACTTTACCAACCTTGATGGTGTTACTTTATGTGCTGCATAAAAATATGCTAATGAGCTATTAAAATTATGTCTTTCACATGCAGCAGAGACTATAGCGGCATGGATTCAGGAGGCAGACAATGGCTCAGAGGAACACCAGACCAAGCTAGGGGCACACTTCCTGTCCCTGGCTGATGCAGGTGTGGATAGAGAAGAGAATGCTGCCCAAGCCCTTCAGTGGTTGCTTCAAGCCTCACGCCAGGGCAGCGAGGAAGCCACTGCCCTTTTGGACAAATGTACCAAAACAGGCACAGGTGAGGAGATTTTACCACTGCAAAAGATGTTTAGACTATTGCTGGATATAGGTAACATGCCATGAGCGGCATGACATCAGTGACATCTCACACACTCCCAAAAGTGCTCAAATGACAGGCTCAAATGACAGTGCAAAGGTCCTTGACCAACAATCCCACACTGATCTTGCAAGCCCTGTCTCATAATACTGACCTTAAACATAATACGTAAAACATGGGGTTGTGTATTTTAAGACATTTAGTATTGCCATTTCTGAATTGGAGAGCTACATGTGCTCTGCCATTGTGTAAACCCGTTCTGGCTGTTGCCTGTACTCAGCTCTTCACATCACATGATTCAGAACATATCCTATCCCCTCTACACTTGTTGCCTACAGCCATGCCTCAGCCAAGCGGTGTTACCTTGCATTATGTTGATCTTTCCGTTGCACATGGATGCACTCAACAAAAATCATAATGCTTTGCTGTTGCATGGCTTGTGGCATGTCTGGCATGTCACCTATGGCTGCAGTGGCCTTTAGTCATTTAGTGCCAGTTTTATTTTTAAGACTGCATTCCACTTCACTAGGAATTGTAGAAGCAATTGAGGAAGAATGGTAAAAAACACAAAGCAATAGCATGTTTATGTGTTTTGATGTTTTGTTATTTTATCTTACAAAAAAGTAATTTATACACAACAAAAAGAAAATATAGAATATATAAGAAAACTGTTACAGGTAAAAAATAAATAAGCCAAAGAAAAAACAAAAACAAAACAAAGCAAACAGCAAATGCAGCCTTACAGATGATCCAGAAAAACAAACTGAAACTGGTAAAAATGAGATGCACATGTGTAAAATATATATAATACACTTTATTCTGTGTGTCATTTGTGCACTATGTCCAACAACAACAACAACAAATATATATATCCAGTTTTGTTGTTGTTGTTGTTGGTAATTAGTTTTTAAAATTAGAACATGTATTATGTATTATATATATATATAAAATATAAAGATTAGAATGAAGTTCTTAATTCTTTTTTTCTTCTTTAATTTTACGGTGAGTTCAAATTACTAATCACTAACGAAAACTTTTATTTTTGTGCCTTGATTGCATCACTGTCACTTCCTGAAAGCTGTAGGAACATCAAATCAGTTTTGTGAATCTTTTTCATGTAAAATTTGGATTATATCCTCATGCAAAATTGAGACATATATTACATTCATAGGCAACAACAGTGACAACTCATGAGATCCACTTTCAATCATGCAGGAATCACAGAGCAAAATTCAGCTGAGGTGAAGTGGTGTCTGAACACATCCAGATCAGAGAAGAAAATCCGCCATGCTGCTCGCTCCCTGTTCCATCGTATCAACAAGACCCACAAGGCTGTGATATCCAAAGATGAGTACATGGAGGCCATTGGAGGGCTGACTGAGAGTGTCAGGCAACAAAAGCTTCTAGCTGCAGCAGGTGGGTCTGACAGACTAACAGATAACTTAATCAAATCATGATAGCCAGAGGGTGAAAGCAGATGCTGCTGCCAGACCTTTTACTGATCAGTTACTCGCAATCCCAGCTCTTGAGTAAAATGTTTGAGGTGCTTTCTAGAAATATATTAGCCAAGGGGATCTTCTGCTCATTTTTTATAATACTGATGTTATAACTTCTTTTGCTAAATCAATTGTTCATACTCATATGAGTTATAGTCCTGTGGGTAACTTAATAATTGTGTAATGTAATTTACTCATACATATTGAAGTTTTTGTTGTTGTTTTGGGGGTCAGGTATCACTGTGAACAGATGTAAAATAAAACATTGATTGATTGACTGTCTGCTCATTGGCCCAAATTATATCAGATCTTTTTGGAGGACCAGAGGTCATTCTTTAAATATTTGTTTATAGATCTGAATCTTCTGATGATAAAATATGAAAGGTATATGATATATTATGCAATACATGTTGTTTTCTTGTTCTTTTATGATTTGCCTTAATATAACTGTCATGGTTGGCTGGGCATAAAAACAAAACAAGTTCCTTTATGTTAGATTGATATCTGTGATTGTTCTAAGATGGTGTAATTCTTATTTGGTTTCATTTGAGCTGACATATTTTATCTGAGGCACAACTGCAGAGGGGCAGATCATGCTAACTGAGACTGACCTGGAACTGACCATTTTAAACCATTTAGGAAACCCCCCCATAAAATTTAATGTGGTTTATCACACATGTATGCTAGTCCACAGCTGACATCATCATTGACATCTTAGTGTTTCTATCCAGAATATAGGAGCTAAAGCATGTTTGTTGTCTTAAAAGATCCATGTCAGGATTATGTTGACTAGTTTTAGCTATATTTAGTAATCCTGATGACAAACTAAATTATTAAAATATTTGAAGGTGGAGTAGTGTAGCTGCCTAAATGGTGGGTACCACTGCACTTGTATACATGTATGACTGTGTGTGGGGACATTTTTCACATGCTACCTTCTCATCCAGCAATGGGTAAACACAGGGTTTTGGTGTAGTAGTGCTAGCATTCAGATACACATAACATGTATATGAGTCTGTGACAAAAGGTTGTGATCTAAAGTGGGACACACTGCCTCAAAATCAAACTCCCAGTAAACTATTTTCAGTCTTACTATAAGAAAGTGGTATGTCTCAAGTAACTATTTCCATCATCAAAAAATGGTTTTGATCCAAGTGTGTGCTGTATGGCATCAAAACTGGGGTCAGGTCAGGTGTGGACGTTTGTAACAATGGACACAGTGAATGTCATAATAATACAGAGAAAAACCATTTGTATGCAATTTTAATGCTTCTGGTGCATTTAAGTAGCTGCTAGTAATAAAATCAGAGCAAGCAGGACAAACAAATTCTGCTTTAAATTTAAGTATTATGTAATCACTGTGTCCAAATTTTGCGCTCAAGAATCTAGTGCTACAAATAATCATTTCAAACACAGAACAACTTCAGTAAAGTTTTCAAACAAGGAACACTTTATTTCATAGTATACACTGTAATGATAAACGCAAAAAAATGCAAGGCAGGAGGCATATTCACACATGCCAACTTGTTTAAGTGGATGAACGTAACACTATGGCAGTGGACAAAGTCTATGAAAACCAAGATACTATTTCACCCAGACTGAACAAACAGTACACAACTGTAGTGAATCTAGGCACAGTAACAGTATGATATGACAGGTTAAAGGAGCGACTTTCTGAACATGCAGATCACATTAAAACTTTAGGACAATTTATAAGAAAACACACACACACACACACACACACACACACACACACACACACACACACACACACACACACACAAAAAAAACCCCAACATCCTTTCAAACTAAACCTGTCTGTCAACCACTGTCAGTGAAAAACTGCTGCCTCACTTTGCACTCAGTGTCAGGGAAACATTTTTTCTGTTTGCAATCAAGAAATCCCAATAAGATATGTCCGGTGGTGAGGGCCTGAAGAACATGCTTCCTTTTTGTGTGTGTGAAGAACTGGATCCATACATGATTGTCTGCTTGGCACACTTCCAGAACCTGCCACAGTTATCAAAAGTAACAGAATTTAATACAGACTTGAATACCAGGGACAGACAGACGTCATCTAATGTATGCTTACTAAAACTAAAAGAAAAACAACACCACATTAAAAATGCAGTCAGGTCACAAAGTATGGCATCTTTAAGTCAGATACCTGTATTAATTTTTTCAGTATATAAAAAAGGAAAACAGAAAAATGCTACATGTACTTTGGACTGTAACAATCCTAAAGTGCCCTTACATACCAAAGGTCTTTATTTATACAAGAGCAGTGAAAATGTTTATAATAAATTTAATTGTAAGAGAATTTTCACAAACTTTTATTTGGACATAAAAGTTTGTAAACAACCACTTGAAAGGTAAGCTGTGAGCCATTTCAACTTTTAAATCGACTGCTTAGCTAAATCAGCAATAATTATAGACATAGACGGACTGCAGACTAACGTAACAAAAGACACCTGGACATACGTAACACAGACACAGTCACAAACTGTGTCCACAATCTGAAATTGCCCCCTTCCTGCCATAATATGATGAAGTAAAGAAAGCACACTACCAGTGCCATTTATATCACTTACTAGTGGCTAAGAAAGCATGTGTTTGGTAAAATATATGATGAGGATAGAAATTCGACAATTATGTGGGTTGTTCATAACATTTAGGACGTTCGTAACAAAACAAAATAACCGGACACAGTCAGAATACTCACCGCCACCCCTTCAACGAAACCATTGTCAGCGATAAGCAGCCACGTGATGTCAACAGGAAGGCCAGTGGTAGTTTTAGAAGCGGTCAGCAGTAATTAAATGTTTGCGATGTCGATAAAATTTGCAAAAGGTCGTTTGTAACAAATGGACAAAGTTTTAGATTTTTCACTTCTGGGTAAAAAAAAAAACGAAAATGCCCGCAGTAAAAACATCGACTGCTTTCGGTGTGCGATTGATATGCAAATAAGAGAAGTAAAGGTCCGCAGTGAATGCAATGGCGGACGGTAGCAGACAATCTTTAAACTTATCGGAAATTTGGACACGAACGGCCAGTGTATTTTCAGTTTCGTTTTTTTGGTTATGAAATGTCACGCATGGCTTGCAATTTGACTGGATACTAAATTTAGTTTATTCAGTAGTCAAATGGTGTACAAGTTGTGAAGAATAGTTCAGCTGGTTAGTTGCTGTTTTGAGCTGAAGTCAAACAACCCACATTGTCCCACTTTCTGGAAGCCGCTTTTCGCCGCTTTTCGTCAAGTATTTTTGTTTTTAATCCTCCTCTTGGTGACCAAAGCTGCCAATTTTTACTTTAACTACTCATCAATACATACTGAATAAAAGCAACCACAGTTTCCTGTAACTGTAGTAAGATGAAAATAAATAGGAGTATACAAACATACCCGGGTTAAGCGGGAACACCTTTTGTCACAGGCTCATATATATATATATAATATAAATGCTAGTTGCTACAAGGACTTGCCACTTCACGCTTCAAAGATACTGAATGAAGCATGTTTAGAAACATGACTTCGTGATACTCTGGATTTGAGCAATGTTGACTACATGAGCAATCATTCTTTTTTTGGGTACTTTTTTGTCCCTTGCAGGAAATTTGGGTCGCCTTACTCGGGTAAGGCACAGCAGCTGCAAGAGCAGCGCTACCCTCTTTTATCAGTGTGTACAGTATTTTCAGGTGTCCAAACAATGATATGGCTGCCAGTGTTTGGGATTTTTAACATGAGCACAGATATTGATGCATGCAATTCTGCCAATTGCACAAGGGAATTAGACTTTTAGACTTTGTATTTATATTATATATAGTAACACTTAAAGGAAGTAGCCTTCTCAGATTTGAACCAAGAGCAACTCCTTGAGCACTTGGAATATGTGAAAAGAAATGAGGTGGGGTAAAAGAAATTGTGATTGAAAATACCATAAGTAAGAACTGGAACTTAGAAGGCTAGCTCATTTAATAGTACTCTTTTTTTCCAGGCAAAAGGATTGGTGAGGAGATCAACGAAAATGAATTTGTGAAGATGCTGTCCAAGAGGATCCAGGGCAAGGTTACACTGACCTCTGAGGAGCTGGATGAAGCATCGGCATCCTACAAATCTGCTGGCATTGTTACCAAGGTGTGCTATTGCAGCAAACCACTCTCTTCTGTGGTGTTTTGGAATGTAAACAGCAGCCACTTAACTGGCTGTGTGTGTACCTGTATAGAATATCTCTCACTCTCTCTCTCTCTTTCTGTTTTTGTCTCTGTGTCTTTGTGTCTCTCCCCCCCCCCCTCATACACACACACACACACACACATGGAGGCTACATGGACACAGTGTCTAGTCTCATCTTATGTAAGTACTAAGGTGCTTGTGACTTTGTGAGTACATGTAATATAATATTTATAAAGCACCTACACCTAAACTGAGCCTGAACTGCACAATACAAGTACTGTGGCATTGACAGAGATACACAGAACATGAGTATCTGTCCTAATTTAAGTCTATATGAATATGCAGATCCACAGTAACTTTTCTTGGGAGTCAAAACAGTGGTTCTGTTAACTGAAAATGTTTCATCTCTGACACAAAACATAAAGGGACACTCTGGAAGCTCTCTGTCACTGTGAAGGACAAGAATCTGTGAGGGAAAGAAGCTGATTTTTGTTATACACTTCACACTGCAGAGCAGTGACATTCTGCATTTGCACTTGCAGTCCTGTGCTCAGACCCCTCAGTCTCAACAGACTGCCTGCATACCCTGTCCCTTTGACATTAATGTCACTGGCTGCAACAGATAAACTTCAGTTCAAAGCTGTTTTTCCATTCTGAGAGTTCCAGGCTTTGGGCTTTTTACATAGGTATGAAGGATAAGTATGTGCATGACCCCCCCACCCCCTTAAAACAATAAAATATATATATTTTTTAATCTGACCATCACAGTGATGAGCAAAGGTAGGATATAGCAGTCCTGATTACTGAAAAGGAACCAGTATGTGCATCAGGTTAAATGGACAGAGCCCTTCAGAGTTGCCAGTGGCAGCTACTGAAATGTTGATGTGAAACTAACAGCTGTAGTCAAGAACACATGGTTTAGACCATGCAGTTGAATAGCATAGTAGTTGTTGCCTTTCTTGTCTAGTCATTAAGCAGGGTATCTTTATACCAATCATCAGTTTGCTTTGTGCCTTGCACTTTCAACTTAATGTTTTGTGTGTTTGTGTTTACAACCATGGCAGACAGCCTTGTAAATTTCACTGCTGACAGTATTTTTCCAGGTGTTTGTGTACCCATGGCAGATGGCCTTGTACATTACAGTTACTGCTGGCAGTGTTTTTTTCAGGTATTTGTGTACCCATAGCAGACAGCCTCATAAGTGCACTTACTGGTGATGGTGTTTTTCCAGGCGTTTCGTGCCCAAGGCAGACAGCCTTGTACATTGCATTTTCACTGTGTTACAGCTGATGTTGTTTTTCCAGGTGTTTGTGTCCCCAGGTCAGACAACCTTGTACCTTGCATTCACAGCTGACATTGTTCCAGGTCTTTGTGTACCCTTGACAGGCAGCCTTGTACATTGTCACTTACAGCTGACTGTCTTTCTAGGTGTTTCACTGTTTGTATACCCATGACAGACATCCTTGTACAAAGCACTTACAGCTGACGGTGATTTTCCAGGTGTTTGTGTACCCACGGCAGACAGCCAGTGTGGTGATGGACCAGGGCCTGGAGTGGGCATCCAAGGAGGGGCTGAACTTCGTGATGTCAATGGTACCCACCAACCAGATCTACATTCTGGCCATGCTCTTTGCCTACAGCTTCCTCACCCCTGGCTTCATCCTCCTCATTGTCCCCCTCTTTGTCTTCTACCTGTCCATAATTGCTCTGGTCATGGCTACCCTGCAGATGTTCTACAAGAAGAAGAAGCAGAAAGATGCCACTGACCTGGCTGAGGTGCTGCAGAAATTTGACGTCAGCATCAGTGTGGATGACACTCAGTCGCAGTACTCATGGAACTCTCTTACTCCTTACTTTGTCTTCTTTGGCACATTGCCTCTGGTAGTGATCAGCTTTGCCCTGGCAAACAAAGCCTACATTCCTTGTTCAGAAATGTTTGTACTAGCCGCGTTCATGGCTGGGTTTTGTTTTATTGGGCTTAGTGATGAGTATGATAAGCTGACTTTTCTGCTCTTGTCCGCTCACACCATTGCTTCCTTGCCTGTGTTTCTCCACAATTTCCCTGACGTGCCATTGGTTGCAACTATTGTGAACTTTCTCACCAAACCGTTCTTTGCTATTGACTTTGGGATTGGAGTCCAGCTTAACCTCAGCATCCCATCCTTTTTCTACATGATTATCCCTCTGTTTTTCATCCAATTGGGTATGAGGAAGTCCTGGGCAGGGCTTCATCGTATTGCCATCCCCCACTTGGTGTGTTATTTCTGGTTTGGCATCATGACGGCCATGTTCCCTTTTACATCCTGGCTGGGCCTTGCTCGGGCCACGATGGGCTATCTCCTCCTGCCTCTTCTTGTCCCCCTCAGCCTTCTGCTCGTGCTGGGTCTTGGAGTGTATGTAATCTACCAGCTCTCTCAAACTCAGATGATTGGTAAAGTACTGGTGACATTGCTGTTGTTGTCTGTCCCACTCCTGTTGACGCAGACCAAATCCCTGTTTGGCAGCAAGGTGGACAAAAAACTGGGAAGCACCAAGAAGATTGTCATGATTGTCTTTGCAATCCTGGCAGTGGTTCCACTGATTTTCATTCAAGTCCCCCAGTTAGCAGCAAGTAAAGCATTGGTGCTGCCCTGGGATGAGTATGAAGTTTTGTGCATTCCTGCAGAAGGAGAAAATGTTCCGTCCTTTCAGGTGCGGTGTGCATCTTTCACTGGTGCTCGAGTTACATGGCAGGGCAAGTTGGCCTGGTCAAAGATCACTAAGGTGGAAAACATTGCTGAGAGTGTGCTGAAGGCATTGCCATCCTTCATCTCCAAACCCTTGTACTGCATCTATGGGGAGGCATCCCCAAAATGTGATGAGTTGGATATGCCACTGAAAACCTTCAAATATTGTCAGTTGATGGAGTCTGCAGGCCGCACATGTGAAGTCAGGAACCACAATGTCTACAGTTTTCAGTTAGGAGTTAGTGTAGGTAATGCAAGTGTTGTCCTTGAGGCTGGCAATGGATTCTATGCTAAGGTCATGGCATTGAAGCAGGATGATGAGGTTGAGTTCACTGGATCATTACTAGATGGACTGGGAACATTGAACCCAAGGCTCAAGCTCAGTGCCCTCAAGGTTCTGAATCGGGAACTGCCTGTAATGCTGTCCATGGAGCAAGAGGAGGATGAGGAGGCCTACTTCAAGGTTCTGCACGATGCTGTTCGGGTCACTCTCAATTTCTTCTTTTTCCCTATATTGGAATACACAGCATCCTCTGAGTAAGAGTCTGTTTGCCTTTCATCCTCACTGTTGATATTAAAACCATGATTGCCAAGTTCAGAAATATTCAGTATGAGTGTTATAACATGCTGTGCTGTACAGGTGTGTACTAACCATGTAAAAATGTATCATTACTATTAGACATGCATATCATGACTATCTTCTTGGCTGCTTGTTAAAATCTGAGGACTAGTTTGGCTGCTTGTTATAGTTAATTTCATGTTACGTGCATCCTTCAGCTTTTAAATTTCTGAAGTTAGGTCCACATGTACTACCAAAAAAGTCAAAACAACAAAAACAAGATGAAACTCCTGTTTTACAGCTAAAGTTTCTGTGAAACATTTTGACTATGCTTTATATGTGTATAGAATATCATATTTAGGTTAAGATGTATCATGTGAGCGCTCAGGGCGTTGATGAGCGCATGATAAATGTACATTATTATTATTATTATTATTTTGGAATTCTGTTTATGGTGTATTTCTAAATCAGTGTTAGGATAAAACTGTATCACACCTTACAATTTTTACTGCTCAAGAAATTGTGTATGGATTGTAGGCCCCATCTAAAATCAAAATTCATATTTGCTTTTTTATATATTTACAACAAAATTTTATGTTTCTTGATAATGGACTGTATGTTTTTGAGAATAAATTAAAAAAATTACGCAGATAACTGTGCAACTGGAGGAAAGATCATGCATGCAATTCATTTGGGGTTTAATGTACCTTTCAACCATGTACAAGTAGTAAGGATGTGAATGAAAGCATAGACTTGTGTTTTTTGCCCAAGCCTTTTGAGTGTGTGTGTGTGTGTGTGTGTGTGTGTGTGTGTGTGTGTGTGTGTGTGTGTGTGTGTGTGTGTGTGTGTTAGAATATACATTTTATTTACGTATGATATAAATAATTGTTTCTAGCTCAGTGAGTGCCTGACCTGTTTAATGGCAAAAACCTGTTGTCTCTGATTTGAATTGAAAGTGATGTGATGAGTTACTATTGTTTCTTTTTCTACTGTGTACCAGTTCTTGTACATGCATTTTATTTTATTTTTTCTGGCATTATAAGTGCATATTGTTTTGGGCAGACCTTTAGTTTACAGAAGGTCTCAGTTGGTGCTTAACTGTTTTGGTGTCCTTTTCGTAAAATTTTACAAGCAATACTGTCCAGTGACTAATAATGCCATTGTTCAAACAAGCAGTTAAGTGAATGTAGTCACATTACACCATTTATGTGAGAATCATTCAGTTCACAAAGTATGAAAAATGCACTTTGAATAGCACTTTCTCTCCCTCTTTCTTTGTGTGCATGGTTGCGTGTGTGACCAGAATGATGGAGTTTAGATGAAATTGTTAATAAATGTGTTTTTAATGATTATTCAAAGATTACACAGAAATCTGTAATTTGGAACTGCTAACACAACAGTTTTAGGTTTGGACTAACAGCTTTTTTTTGCTTAATTTTTTTTTTTTCATTGGTCTACTAGCAAAACCAAACCAAACCCAAATCCAGTAATTACCAGTCCAGTGGAAACTGGTGTGAACAAAATCAACGTAATAAAATTATTTTGACAGCTGTGTCATGATCTGAAATGGGTGATGACTTCTGTGGGATGAAAGTTGTATCTCATTTGCTCCAACTCCAGTATAATCACAGCACTTTGAAAAATATGTATGCAACTCTGATCTCTCTCATAATTTAATTGTCAAATGTATATTTTCCATAGTTTGGGATACTAACCTCACTCTGAACATTTCATATCTTTTTTGTTTAATCTTTTCTTCCAGATAGTGCTTCCATTGTCACCATGCATACATTTTATAATGTAATTCTAAGCATATGTTTACATGTATGTGAAGTACTAAAGGTACTGATGCCATTGTTTACTTGTTAATCTTTCAGTTTTATGGTACTGCTGCTTGGAGAAAAGAAAACATTTGTAATGGCTTGTTGGTAGGCAGATTGACTTCACATTCTTTGGCTTTTATTGTCCTGCGGTGACTCTGTGCTGTTCACAGGATGTTTAAATCCAATTACTAACTAACTCTTCAGCTTAGAAAACAATAATGCAGTCAGACAGGAAAAGTTACTTGTCGATGATCCATACCTGTCAACCCATACAGTTTACCAGTATAAAATAAAAAAAAATCATTAATTTGGGGGGATATGGCCATATTGGAAAATGGATAGAGGAAAACATAATTTTCATGAGATTTTGTTGTTTTAAACTGAGCAAAGAGACTGAAAAACTGTCAAACAAGCAGCTGACGCATGCCATCGCCAAATGTACACTGACTGGCCGAGTGCAATAGGCTAGAAATCTTGTCAGAAGTGAGATTTGAAGTCATGCATGCATATTTAGCACAACATTGCTTCTTCCTTCCACTGCCACATGTGCCGGTTGGAATTCAAAATGTCACTGCTACCAGCAAAAAGACAAAAGACCATGGCCTGCATAAGGGAAATACAGGTTCACAAGCTCTGGACTAAAGTTTACTCCCAAAATGGGTTGACAGCTATGATGATCTCACCTCAAGAGGTTGTGTCACTTGAATTTTGTTTCTGTGATTAGCTGGGCAAAAATTGTGTTACAGGCATGCTTTTCTTCTCTCCCTGTCAATCTGGGTGGAAGAGAGGGGTAGGGGGAGGGTTGACTGTGTTGTTTACTGATGGCCAAATTTTGGAAGTTTTATTTGAAAATGCTTTGTTAGATGTAAACTGCTTTAATCATTTAATGTCAGCATAAGGAATGCCTCTTTTTACTCTGTCTCACTTTCTTTTCAAATTTGTTTTAGAAGGATTAAGCCATATTTTTGTTTTGAATTTTGGTAGGCACACACACACACACACACACACACACACACACACACACACACACACACACACACACACACACACACACACACACACACACACACACACACATTTGAAATCAAGGTACACATGCACACAATGAAAAGGCAGAAAAGACTGGACTTGTGGGGGATAAGAACATTACTGTGATTATGCCCTTTTCTCATTTATGTAATGTGATATTTCAAATTCCAAGCCTCAATTTTCATGACATCCTCCCTGGAGGATGGGTGCCTAGAAAATGAGGCTTAGAATGGTACTATGTTGAGCCTGAGTGTAAATATTGCTTGGAGGCTTTTCTGGCATCCTAGTGAACTGTGATCATAAACTGCTGTCCATTTATTTAGAATGAAGTATATATATATAGGCATATGGATTATGGATATTTGTAGTCAAGAAGCTGTAATTTTGTATGGTAGAATTGTGACTGTTTCATCATGTTTTCAATATTTTTTAATGGTTTTTCTTTTTACAATCTGTACACTTCATGTACTCTTTCAAACCTTTCTTTACAAGAGCAATAAAAAAGAAAAAGACATCACTGGATATTGTGGGTCTCTTAAAAATTCTTTTCAAGTGTTCTGTGTCAGTAATTTGTGGAGTGATTTGTTCATTCATATGGGCTTGCACAGATCAGATATACATCACTTTACCTGTATCACTGTCAACTGCATTCTACTGATTCTTCTCAAATCCTTTGTGAAATGTTTATTTCCACCTGTCTGCCCCTTCCTTCCTTTTTATTTTGTTTTTTGTTTTATTAATGCTTACCTTGTTCCTTGTTGCTATTACATAACTGTGTTGCCTTTGTTGCAGTAGCGTACGCACATGTGCGCCTGCCCACCCACCTGTGCACATGCATACAGGCACACACACACACACACACACACACACACACACACACACACACACACACACACACACACACACACACACACACAGTCAACAGTAAATGGCGGGACTACAAGCTTTATTTATTTCCTCTGATCTGTGTGTGTGTGTGTGTGTGTGTGTGTGTGTGTGTGTGTGTGTGTGTTGCAACTGGAAGATATTTAGCAATAGATGGAAGAGAAAAAGAGCAGACCAAGTCAGCTGCCCTCTTCTTTTTGATTCAGTAATGTCCACCGTCATCATTTTGAGGATTCTGACATATGGGTTTTCACTGTGCTAATGGCAGCAAAGATCGTATACCAAAAGCAAAGATGTAGCTATATAAATTTTGCTGGCAATTGAGTATGTTGGCTGCCCAGATGATCAGCAACAGCAGTGGGGAGCACTGTCTGGCTCCCACTGCCAAAACAAATTTGCAGTGGAGACATGCAAATCCCTCCTGTATTCTGCACAAATCTTGAATTCTCGGTCTTTCGCACTCCATCACAGCTCTTTTGTCTTTGCCTTCAAAACTTGTCTATATTATTTTCTTTTTTTAAACAATGCAGTATAGGCACTCTTCCCCCCCCCCCCCCCCCCCCTTCAATGTCCTTCAGCCGTGTGTGTGTGTTTCACTGAGTGAAAAAGTTTTTAAAATACCATTGACTTGTATGTAGGTGCATTGTGTGGGCTCAGTGTGTGCACTTCCTCATTTAGCAACGCCTTTTGATATTCTTGCACAAATCAAAACATCATACATTTACTCATGCATTCATTCTTTGGAAATCAGTCCAGGTGATGACATGATGAATTGGTGTACTGCTACACTATCAGTCGCAGGTGACGTGATTTCTGCTCAGAAAATCACTCAAAATCAAACCGTCACATTGACTGCCACTGTCCTTTGCACATAAGCCATTGAGCAAAGCATGAAAGGGTTATTTCAGCATAATTATTAATTATCACATGCAGTTACAATTATTTGATGCTAGCAAGCTGCCATAGGTCTTTGACCTTTCATTCTGGCTCCTCTTTTTTTCATTTTTTTTCATTTTGTTTTGTTCCAGTTGTGTATCTTTTCTTTAATGTACACATTACTGGCAGCCGAATTTGAAGACCGGCCATTCTAAACATGTGCATTTACATTAGGATCCGGCGCGCTTAGGCCAAATACGTGAAGGTTCTGATAGATTTCGGTATTAAGATGCAATCTCCTTTGGTAGACGTGCAGGCTTTCACTTCCACACTCCGAACATCGCTTTCCGGCACCTTCTCAAAGGATGTCGTAAACCAGTGCTTGGAATTTGTTTTACTTCCTGTCAAGGATTGGGATTCCAGAGCTCGGGGGGCTGTGTGAAAGTCGGGGGGGCTGTCCTTGGCTCCCCGTCCCTACTATCCATGATAGTCCTTACGGTCTCTATGGACGTGAAGTAACACTGAACTTAAAAGGACTGGCTCTGTCAGAGCGTTGCAAATCTCGCAGTGATGTGTACTTGTACCGGTCTCAGGTCAGTGCCATTGGTGCTATTAAAACCATAGTAAACAACAATTAATCTAAAGTTAAAACTATGATCTTCTTGATACGAGGTTGGGACTGGCTGCAGGTTGTAAAGGCTACGGCCTAGTCATGCTGAACCGAAACACAGAACTTGCAGGTTTTGGTGCCTTTAACAGTTTAAGCTAGAATTCAGTGGCAACCTGGTAGAACTTTACTATAAATTATTTTGCAGACGTAGCCAGTAACTGACTGATTACGACCATCCATCCAGTTCGACCTACGAACCCCAGGAACAGATTAAGAGGGTGCCGCTTTCCCGATGAAATAAAAATTAAACTAAAACGTGAAACTTTTTAAACTACTGCTATATTTCTGATGTAGGGCGTTTGAAGAAATAAGGGAAATGCCACAATGGGTGAATGCATAATTATTTCTTGTGCTGTGAGCCTTTTTTGGTAAAAATCATAACATTTTCATGGCCTCCATTTGTGACATGGCTATGGGAAGGTTAGTTGATTGCAGATATTTCCTTCGAATCGTTCATGATTGAATAAAAACAGGTTTCATGCGAAAGAAGGAGGCTAGTTCTTACATACAAATGGTATTTATTGTGTTGCTTGCTACTAACAGCTCCAAACAAAGGAAAGATAATCAGTGTCTCGCATGTTATTGTTACTGATGGTGTTTTCTGAGTGTGTATCACGATATTGTGACTTGTTCACAACAGAAACCAAAGAACTTTTTTTTCTTTTTCTTTTTCATCAGCGTGGCAGATAACCACATTTCACCTTATTTTTAATGCTTGTTTGATGACATGAGAGTAGATACAAAATAAACTACAGGAATTTCTTCAGGGGTGGTTGACATGGTGTCTTACAATGGTGTAACATGCAAGCACACAAAAGAATTATTTCTGCTTGTACCATTGACTTTCTAATGCAGCTGTTTTGTGGCAGCAACATTTGACCTCTTTTTGTATTGTGTGTGGTGTATTATTTTACTGCAAAAGGGAAAGCACTGTGGTGTCTTCAGAGGTGAGGGATGTAATGCTCGCCACACATATTTGTTCCCACTTGGCTGAGTGTTTGTATGCAACCTTTTGTAACTAAACTTGGTATTTTGATGCACTACCATGAGCTGAAATGTCATGCGAAAAAATTGGATTCTATCTTCAAGGTCAAGGTCACAGTATGGGCTTATATAATCAGAATGTGACGGTTTCTACCATATCTTTTATTAGTTCTAAACCAGTAAGTCTTTTGCAACCAAACTCAATTTGAGTGTAGATAATCATAAGCAAAGAAGTGTTCAATGAAAATGTTGGATTGCTGTGTTCAAGGTCAGTGTTACAGCCAAGGTTAAAAGTTTCAGTTAATGTTAGTTTGGATGATATCTTATGCATTGCTGAACCATTTGTAATCAAACCCAGTATGGTGAGACATCATTATAAGCCAGAGTGTCATATGCGAAAAATGGGTTTCTATCTTCAAGGTCAGGGTCACAGTAACTGAATATTCGGTTCATGCAATGAAATATGACTATTTCTGTTATATGTTCTGAACTGCTGATTTTGTTGGCGACCAACTTAGTTTGACAGTGCATGTTTATAAGCAGGAATGTCTTGTGAAAAGGTTGCTTTGCTGTATTCAGGTCAAGGTCACAGTGAAGGTTCTGAACTACAGTGAATGTTTGCCCAGACAATATCTCTGATCGGTCAAACTTAGTATGGTGATGCATCATCATCAGCCAGAGTATTATGTGGAAATATCATTTTGCTATGTTCAAAGTCAAAGCTACAATCGTTTCTACTAGATCTTCAGAAATATTGAACTTTTGCCATCCAAATTAGTTTGATGGTACATCATCACAAGACAGGGTAAGATACCGTGAAAAGATTTTCTTGTTTTTACACAGGGCATGAGACAGAGAATATGGCTTGGGTGACTGTGGACTAGATTGCTGCCACTCTTGGCTATCCCGATATCAATACTGGTTCTAATCAAGAAAATGTGGAAAGAACATTGTTTTTGTAATGAGTGTACTTGTTTATTAATTTTATTGGTCAATGGTTCAAGTATATCCTTTTGTACTTGGGATGATGACTACATAACATGTGAGACAGATTACTAATTAAGTGTGATTGCTTATTAACTTTAGAAAGCAAGAAACAAATATCCCTCTGACATGTATATTAATTTTGTATATATATAAGGTTCAGACCAAGTTAGTACAATGCATCCCCCCCTCCTCCAAATTACTTTGGGAAAGAAAAAATATATTTAAAAAATAAGGAAAAGAAATACGCACTCTCTTTCATGCATGTCTGTACTTCGAAGAAGACATTTTAAACCAAAATCGTTAAAGAGGCAGGACAATTAAAACATAAATTTTTAAAATGTCAGAAATAACAGACATTCCTTTATTAATTAGGAAATATTGTATAATAAAAAAGGCAAGAGTCAAACTGGCCACTGAGCCGACTTTTTTCATGCATTTCTCATTTCTGGTGTCTTATGTAACATGCAAGACCCTGACCTATGACGTAACATAATGAACAATTAACCAAGTTCCTGTCACCCTGCAATTTATGTCTTATATTTATGTACACAAGAGATGTCAAGCTTTCATTTCCAAATAATAGCATTAAAAAATTCACACTTTGAATTTTTACCCTCTATGAGACTATGTCACATTTTTGTCCAGTTTTCAGGAGAATGACCCATATATATCTGGGTTTTGCCCCCCACCCCCCACCCCTCCAAAACACACACACACACACACACACACACACACACACACACACACACACACACACACACACACACACACACACACACACACTCACACACACACACACACACACACTCACTTTACACTTAAACACATGTTGCTTTAAGTGGCCAGAAGTGATGATGTTAGTTGTTACGAACATGTTTTTTTAATTTGTTTTTATATTATGCTTGTGCCAGTTCAGATCGATGATTCATTGAATGAGACATTCCCACTAAAACTGGGTACACTGTACAACTGTATGAATGTGTTGCTTTTGGAAACTTATAGATAAATGAGAGAGAGAGAGAGAGAGAGAGAGAGAGAGAGAGAGAGAGAGAGTAGCACAGTATTTGAACAACATGCTTGATGTCATTTAATGATGATATATATATATATGTATGATGTTGCCTGATACGACTAGTCTGACGAAAGGGGCATAGCCCCCAAAACTTTACTGAAGAGACAAAAATGATTTAAAGCTGTAAAGGCTATAAGATTTCTTTTTTATACGATATAGTATGAAAGGTATATTTTTCTTTTTATTTACATTTTACTTTAATATCTGGCATAACATAACATGGGGGGGGGGGGGGGGGGGGGGGGGGTAGAACTAGAAGAATGAATTATTTTGACTTGTCTATGAACTTAACCATTGCAAGTTAAAATGTAAGACTGTGTCTGTCTTCAGGGTGTTTAGGATTTCTTGCATCCAGATCTGAGAAAAGATTTGCCATGCCTTGAGGATCTGAGTGAATAACCAGCATGTGAGTATGGGATAATATATGTAATGTAACATAAAATGGTGTCAGCGTCAGACTCATTACGCCTTATTCTTATAACATATTTGGCTGTTGTACATGCCAGGTGAAAGTTACTGCAGGCAACCCAAGTCTCTGAGTTTGTTATGGTTATTGTGATTGTGTCATGTCTTTCGAGCCTAGTTAATTCACTTGTTATGTGTTGATGTGCGAAACTCTAGGTTACTATATATTGTATGTTTATGTCCCTCTGTTTTTTAATGCACTTTGTGTCACTGATTCAGTGATTACATTCATGACTAAACTAGCATTAGTGGCTGTCATTTATTTGACTGCCAAGGTGATAAATACAAACATTTTATATATATATATATAGAGAGAGAGAGAGAGAGAGAGAGAGCTGACTAGTTTCTCTGCTTTTTCAACTCTCTCTCTCTTCTCCTTTTTCTAACAAAATATAGAAAGAAGAAGACGAAAACAACAATAAGCATGTATATTTATGTGTGTGTGTGTGTGTGTGTGTATGTGTGTGTGTGTGTGTGTGTGTGTGTGTGTGTGTGTGTGTGTGTGTGTGTCTCTCTCTCTCTCTCTCTCTCTCTCTCTCTCTCTCTCTAATGTTTTTGGCTTGTGAAAGAGAAAACCCATGTTTCAAGTTTTAACCCCAACACTTCTCCACTAACAGAAAGCTAATAGTTCAAATTGCATTCGTGTCAGTGTTTGTTAATGTATTATCTGTCAGTTTGTTGTTTGAGAATATTTTTTTTCTCCACTAAAAATGTGGACATGTTTTGTATTGTCTAATTAACAGTTAGTGTTCCATTTTACTTTTTGTGTGTTTTATTTTGAACCAACCATAATGGAATGACTCATTGACCCACTACTGACAGTCACGATTTGTTGGCCATCCAGGGCAAGCTTACCAGCTGGTTCAGTGGGCAACATCAGTGGCTGTGTCCACCTCCCATCATGCAGCACCCCTGCTTGCCAGTCTTTTCTGCAGCAAGTGCAGATCACTCTCCAGCAGCACAACATTTCTTGTATAGCCAGCTATGAACCTGGTGGGCTGTACCAAGATCGTTTTGAACAAGCCTTTGGCCAAAGTAGCTGTACCATTGTGCACATCTGCCCACAACTTCTCAGCAAGGCAAGTGATATAGACAGAAAAGATTTGAAGTCTGCGATCAGCTGTTATACTTTTTAGAAAGGGGAATGTCTTGGCATAGTTCTGTTTTCTATAACTTGATACTATATGAAACAAAAAAGAAGAGATGTATAAATTGGACAGATTGGATTTTTTTTATTTGTTTATGCTTTTAATCTTTTTTCACCTAAGGTAAGGAAGAGATGATGGCACCCCCACCCCCCACCCCCCAACAAAACTTGACACGCAAAAATACAATGACCAAACAACAAAATAGTGAGAACAAAAAGGTTATAATTTTTTAATTTTTTTAAAGCCACAACCAGTAAGAAAACAAATCTACTGTTTAATGCCATGCGACAGCTTCACACAAATGCTGAGTGCTGTCTTGGTGTAGGGGTTCAGCATAGCATTAGCAGTCATATACTTCTGTGGTGTTAAAATTAATTTTAAAAATGAAAAACTTTGTTGTATATATATATGTGTATGATGCTTTCAGGTGAAGCGTGTGGAGACAGTGTTGAAAAGGGAGCCAGGAAAAGCCTGGTTTGTGCAAATACAACCACATGGCATTGACATAGATCTTGAGTTTCTTCTGGACTTCAACATTGTTGACATATGCACACAAGATGAACAATCCAAGTTTCTCAAAGAGCTTGTCTCTAGACTTGGCAATAGTGATGCAGTAAAGAGGTCAGCTGGCTCCAAGACTCCAAGGGCGCCAGAGCTGCCAGCAGCTCCACGTCCACATCCAGCCACCATACCAACATTTGATGGGGATGGCTTTCACAGTCTTCCCATGGTGCTCAGGGCTGGAGTCTCTTCAGGACTCCGTGTCAACAAGTTATTCTTCACCCTGGATTCTCTTCAGTGTACTGGTAACCTACCCTTAGGATGTTACTGCTGATTTCCTCTAATGGTTTAAGTTTTTCTGACTATTGGTGTTGCAATCTGCTTTGTCTTCTGCTTTGCATATGATCCTCAAATAATTTTACCCATGCATGATTATTGTGCATGTGATCTTTGCTTAGTAGTAATTATGATAATGATAATGAGCCTTGTGTTCTTTTGTGCATGCAGATGACTCCTCCCAGTTTACCCATATTGCAATTGGCAACCTGTGTAGGACTAGGAGACAATCTGTTTGTGACGCCAGAAGTGTCTGTAAATTGTTACATTTTCAGGGAAAGGGTTAGTTCAATTAATTTGTGTTGCTATGTACTGCTTGTTGATAGCAGCAGAAGTGTGCAGGTGTAGTCCGGGAACTACACAGGTTCTGTTGCAGGAGCAAGACAGTTGAACTATTTTATTTTACTTTTATTTTTAGAAATCATGCATGCTTCCTTATCTATTATTTGAATGTTTGATATTGATGCCAGGGTAGAGGCATTGTAAGAGTTGTGGAATGTGCATGCTTGTATATATGCATTTGTGTGTGGGGATTTGTGTGTGTGTTTTTTTTTTTTTTTTTTTTTTGTCTGTACTTTAATCTGTTTATAGCATACCAGTCTGTATTGTGTGAATGATTATTTTATAATTATGTGTTACTGTTAGCATTATGTCCATCATCTCACTCTATTTATGTCTTTCCTTTCACTCTAAGGTATAAGTGTTCAGGAGCTTGCTCAAGGAGGTCATGCCATAGAGAATCAAGCATACCTGAGCCAAGTGATTTTACCTGACCTACATGCTAAAGGGGAACTTGTGTCACTGGCACACGTTGCATGTAGTCACCATGTCCATTTGCGCTTGCAAGCTCTGCATTTCATTATTGGTCTGCTGCTAGAACAGCCTCCAGATGCTTGTTCAAGGGAAACGCTAGAGAGAGTAGAGGTCATTCTGTTTACAGCCGTGGAAGAACAGTACCGGACAGATTCCAGACATGAGACAGACTTTGTCAGAGAGCATCTTGACTGCACTGAGTTTCTTGCCATTTGCTATCTCACACTGATGGCTGTCTACATTCTCAGAGTGGAAACCACTGATAGCAGCACCTTTCTCCACGCTGTTCTACAGAGACCTCTGTTTCAAATGAAGAGACCAGGGTCCTTAAAAAATTTGCTGAAACCACGTAGCTCTCAGCATTCTGGGCTGGTCCCTGGCTGGTACAAGGCTATCAAGGCTTGCCTGACAGAGTGGAGTGCCCCCAGAGCCTGTGAACAAACAAAGTTGAGGGTTTGGGGCACTGTGCACAGTTCCGGAGGTACCACTGACCCTCAGTCTCCCTGGCACAAAGTCACAGGATGGAGACTGGGAAGAACACTCCTTCTGCTTGTTGCAAGCCTTGTCAAGGTTTGTAAAAAAGAAAGAAAGAAAACAAAGGAAGCAGTTTGCTGTATTTTCTTCTCTCTCTTTCTCTTTGTTAATTGATACTCTGTTTTGTTTTGTGAAGGTAAACATCAATCTGTCTCTCTTAAAAGGAAACTTTTAGTCTTCTCAGTTCCAGTGGAAAGGAAAATTGCATGATGTAAAAAAATCAATAAAAAAAAAATCATTATTTTTCAGTAGCAATATCTTTTTCTTTTGCTGGCTAAGTTTAACAAAATATGACCAGTAATGTAGCATAAGGTTAATCCAATAGACCACCCCTTTTCAAGATTGCTGCAATACATCATTAGAGGTTCACAGCACAGAAATAAACAGTACACAATAAGAAAAATTTAAAAATGTTGATGAAAATTAAAACCATATGTATTTCTTCTGTGACCTGCAAGCTGCAGTGAGAGCTTCTAGTGCTCTCAGCATGATGTCACAGAGTGCTACCAGTACACCACTTCTGTTGATATTAATAATACGCACTGTAAAAGGATACAGTCACTCATTCAGAATCGTGCGCATTGAGTCTGCTCGAGAGCAGAGAATAGCGCTATATAAAAGCTATGAATAATAATAATAATGTCAAGAACACTGGTGATATCAAACTGAAATACAGGAAAAGTTGTGAAATGCAGGAAAGAGTGCATAACAAGTGTTGGTGACACTGACAACTTATCAATATTAAATCAACAGTGTCAGTGTGCTCAATTACATATATATTAATTATTATATATATATTATTATTTTGTTACTGCAAATCATGTTCTTTTCACCCATTGCAAACACTCAAGGAGTTATTTTTTAATTTGAGATGGCTAGTTCCATTAATCGTTAGTTAGTGCTACAGCCTCTAGTGACAGTAATAAAAGTTCTGCCTTCAAACATAACCCCCTCCCCCTCCTCCTTGCACCCCCCACCCTCCACCCTTTGCCAAAAAAGAAGTGTTTACTTTAAAAGATAAGAGATGACAAATTTGAGGGTGTAGTAACTAGATCAAGAATCAATTTAGAAAGTTATGAAGGAAACAAATTGCGTCCTTCTATAACCTGAAAAAGAAGAGGGGAAAAAAACAACAACCTTGCAAGATGTAGCTTTTCACAATGATTAAAAGTAACACACTCGTATATATATCCAATTTAGTCATTTTGCTGTATTAATTTCTTGACATCTCAATGAGTTAATCAGTAAGTTTTTACAGCATTTAATTAGCTGACCTGATCTGTACTATATTTTGCTATTTCAGATGTATTGTGAATTTTATTTCCCCATTTCCTTTATTCATCTCCAGTCATTCAAAGACTCAAAGCCAGGGTTTCTGCCATTCCTGGAGAAGTTTCAACCAAAGATGGGAGTAAAAGTAAGAGAAACTGATAGAGCTTTACAGAGAATCATCACATCACTTCTCATTTTTGGCCTGTCCAGCTTTTTGCAAGACCGATCAGGTGAGCTGATAATTGGTTTTGTTTTGCCAGTGTTTGTGTTCATTGTGCAAGCCTTGGTGTTTATGTTGCCAGTGTTAGACCACCAGCTTGTGTGCATTGTGCAGGCCTGGGTGTTTATGTTGCAAGTGTTGGACCACCAGCTTGTGTTTGTTGTGCAGGCCTTGATATTTATGATTCTAGCTGTTGCCAGCATTAGACCTCAGCTTGTGTGCATTGTGTAAGCCTCCATGTTTATGTTGCCAGATGCAGTGTTGAACTTAGTAAGTTAGAGCACCAGTTTCTGTATGTTGTGCAGGCCTAGGTGTTGCCAGCATTAGATCACCAGCTTATGTCAAGGTGTAGTCTTGGAGTTTATATGCCCAGCTGTTGCCAATGTTAGACCACCAATTTGTGTGTGTTGTGCAGGGCAAGGTTTTTGTTGTTGCCAGTATTAGACTGCCAGCATGTGTGCATTGTCAAGTGCTTGGCATTTATGTTGCCAGTTGCCAGTGTTAGAGAGCTAGCCTGTGGGGTGGGGGGGGGGGGGTGTATTTTGCTGTGCAAAGTGACAAACCTTGTTTTGATTTAGCTGAGCTTTGCATACAGCCTCTTTTGTGATATAGCTGAGTTTTGAATACTCTTTTTTTTTCTTTTTTCTTTTTTCTAATGTATACAGCTGAGCTTTCTATACCTCCTTTTTGAGGCAGGTGAATTTTTTGTACTTCTCACTTTTTTCAGGTAGCTAGAGTTTTGTATTCCCTCCGTCATTTTGATGTAGCTAAGCATTGCATACCTCCGTTTTTTGTGATGTAGCTTAAAGTAGTATACCTGCTGCCTTTTTGATATAGCTGAATTTTGTAGACATCATTTTTGGTGCAGCTGAGTTTTGTATACCTCCTGTCTTTTTGATGTAGCTCAGCTTTGTAAACTCTGTGTCTTGTTTTGTACATCTGAGCAGTGTGATTACTTATCCTGTGACGGTTTGCATTAACCGGTATTTTCCAGTACTTTACTGTTTAAGACCAGCATATGCTGAAGAAAAAATATCAGCAGTCGGTCAGGCATACCAGCTTTATAATGTTTGACTGGTTGAGGGGTTTTCAATGAAAAAGACAACAGCAAGCATGGAGTGAGCAAGAGTTTGTTCATGGCATGTTATGTGTGTGTGTGTGTGTGTGTGTGTGTGTGTGTGTGTGTGTGTGTGTGTGTGTGTGTGTGTATATGTATGCATGTATTTGTGTGTGTGTTCTGCTTCTAGACAGGGAAGGGAACAGGGCATTTGTTAGTTGAGCTCTAGTAGTAGTAGTACAGACAGCCGTGCAGTATTTGACCAGATAATATATATAGTGATTATCTGACTTGTTTCTGTGAACCACTTTCACCACCTTACAGATGTCACACCAGTTAAAAAAATGTCTGGCATGATCATTGTCCAATCTTTTTGATGTGGCTGTGTACCTCCTGCCTTTTTGATGTCACTGAGATTTGTATATCTCATGTCTTTTTGTTGCAACTGAGCTTTGCTTACTGAGCATTTGATGTATCTGCTCTAAGTCTAAGCCTTGTATACCGCCTGTCTTTTTATGTAGCTGAACTTTGTAGGAATTTTGTCTTTTGGTTGCAGTTGAATTTGGTATGCCTTCGGTCTTTTTAATGTAGCTGAGCTTTGTATGAATCCTGCCTGTTTAATATATATATATATCTAGAGCTGAGCTTTGTTTACTTTCTGTGTTTATGATGTAACTGAGCTTTGTGTACATTCTGTCCACTGAACCCTTTCCCAGCCGGGGAATTTGTGCTGCCAGGTCTAATTTCTCCTGAGAATGGTTGCGAAAAGAGTCTGAGTAAACCAGAAAAGTTAAAGAGATGATATTTGTTCTACATGGGGATGAACAAATTATTGGAACTCAAGCAGGCTGTCATACGACATCACATAAGTAAATGGGGAAAAGCTCTGTCAGTGATGTCATGCAGTGTTCTCAGGGCAGGGAAAGGGTTAATGTAGCTGAGTGTTGTATACCTTCTATGTTTTTGATTTAGTTGAGCTTTGTACACCCACCTTTTTCATGTCACTGTCACTGTCTTTTTGATGTGGCTCAGTTTCATACATGTCTCGTGAATGTAGCATCGTACACATCCTGAGTGTTGTATACCTTCTATGTTTTTGGTTTAGTTGAGCTTTGTAGACCCACCTTTTTCATGTCACTGTCACTGTCTTTTTGATCCGGCTCAGTTTCATACACGTCTCCTGAATGTAGCATCGTACACATCCTGTCTTTCAGACATGGACAGTCAGTTTTGGATTTTCTTCTTTGAATGTAGCCAATTGTTGCATGTGGTCTTCTATAGGTAGATGAGCATTGTATGTTCACTGTGTTCCAGAAAAACTTTCATCTTATGACAACTTCCTGCAAGTGTGCGGACAGTCCATAGACTGGCTTGACAAAGTGGTGTCTGCACTGGACAAGCCGAGTCAGGTCATCTGCAATTTCCACATGACTCCACTTCTCTTCAATGCCAACAAGACCATCCGCCAACACACTGCTGTCCTTCTGCGTCGGCAGTTGTAGGTTTTCTTGGAAAAGGAAACAAAATACACATCTTTTTCAAAGAGCTAATCTTGCTGTTGTGTATATGAGCCTGTGACAAAAGGTGCTCCCGCTTAACCCGGGTATGTTTGTATACTCCTATTTATTTTCGTCTTACTACAGTTACACGAAACTGTGGTTGCTTTTATTCAGTATGCATTGATGAGTAGTTAAAGTGAAAATTGGCAGCTTTGGTCACCAAGCGGAGGATTAAAAACAAAAATACTTGACGAAAATCGACGAAAAGCGGCTTCCGGAAAGTGGGACAACATGGGTTGTTTGACTTCAGCTCAAAACAGCAACTAACCAGCTGAACTATTCTTCACAACTTGTACACCATTTGACTACTGAATAAACTAAATTTAGTATCCAGTCGAATTGCAAGTCATGCGTGACGTTTCATAACCCAAAAAACGAAATTGAAAATACACTGGCCGTTCGTAACGGACTGTGTCCAAATTTCCCGTAAGTTTAAAGATCGTCTGCTACCGTCCGCCACTGCATTCACTGCGGACCTTCGCTTCTCTTATTTGCATATCAATCGCGCACCAAAAGCAGTCGATGTTTTTACTGGGGGCATTTCCGTGTTCCATTTTTTTTACCCAGACGTAAAAAATCTAAAACTTTGTCCATTTGTTACGAACGACCTTTTGCAAATTTTATCGGCATCGCAAACATTTAATTACTGCTGACTGCTTCTAAAACTACCACTGGCCTTCCTGTTGACATCACATGGCTGCTTGTCGCTGACAATGGTTTCGTCGAAGGGGTGGCGGTGAGTATTCTGACTGTGTCCGGTTATTTTGTTTTGTTACGAACGTCCTAAATGTTACAAACGACCCACATAATTGTCGAATTTCTGTCCTCATCATATATTTTCCCAAACAAATGCTTTCTTAGCCGCTAGTAAGTGATATAAATGGCACTGGTAGTGTGCTTTGTTTACTTCATCGTATTATGGCGGGAAGGGGGCAGTTTCAGATTGTGGACACAGTTTGTGACTGTCTGTGTTACTTGTGTCCAGATGTCTTTTGTTACGTTAGTCTGCAGTCCGTCTATGTCTGTAATTATTGCTGATTTAGCTTAGCGGTCGATTTAAAAGTTGAAATGGCTCACAGCTTACCTTTCAAGTGGTTGTTTACAAACTTTTACGTCCGACTGGAGGCTTGTGCATATTAAACAAGTACTCTGTAAACTTTGTAGCAGGTGAACGTAACATGGGCACAGTGCTACCCCCGTCCCCCTTTCCTTTGTTTTGCAGTCTTAATTTTGTTTCCTTTCCGCATTAAATGTAATAGTTGACTTGCCACTGTAAATTTATTTTTGTTTTTATTGATTAACTGTGCATGAAGGCCGACTTTGGGGGTGGGGGAAGGGGGGGGGGGGGAAGATTGTCTTACAATTAAATTTATTATAAACATTTTCACTGCTCTTGTATAAATAAAGACCTTTGGTATGTATGGGCACTTTAGGATTGTTACAGTCCAAAGTACATGTATCATTTTTCTGTTTTCCTTTTTCACATACTGAAAAATTTAATACAGGTATCTGACTTAAAGATGCCATACTTTGTGACCTGATCGCATTTTTAATGTGTTGTTGTTTTTCTTTTAGTTTTAGTAAGCATACATTAGATGACGTCTGTCTGTCCCTGGTATTCAAGTCTGTATTAAATTCTGTTACTTTTGATAACTGTGGCAGGTTCTGGAAGTGTGCCAAGCAGACAATCATGTATGGATCCAGTTCTTCACACACAAAAAGGAAGCATGTTCTTCAGGCCCTCACCACCAGACATATCTTATTGGGATTTCTTGATTGCAAACAGAAAAAATGTTTCCCTGACACTGAGTGCAAAGTGAGGCAGCAGTTTTTCACTGACAGTGATTGACAGGTTTAGTTTGAAAGGATGTCGTTTTGTGTGTGTGTGTGTGTGTTTTTTTGTTTTGTTTTTTGGAGGCAGGTTGTCCTAAAGTTTTAATGTGATCTGCATGTTCAGAAAGTCGCTCCTTTAACCTGTCATATCATACTGTTACTGTGCCTAGATTCACTACAGTTGTGTACTGTTTGTTCAGTCTGGGTGAAATAGTATCTTGGTTTTCATAGACTGTTTCCACTGCCATAGTGTTACGTTCGTCCCCTTAAACAAGTCGGAATGTGTGAATATGCCTCCTGCCTTGCATTTTTTTTGCATTTATCATTACAGTGTATACTATGAAATAAAGTGTTCCTTGTTTGAAAACTTTACTGAAGTTGTTCTGTGTTTGAAATGATTATTTGTAGAACTAGATTCTTGAGCGCAAAATTTGGACACAGTGATTACATAATACTTACATTTAAAGCAGAATTTGTTTGTCCTGCCTGCTCTGATTTTATTACTAGCAGCTACTTAAATGCACCAGAAGCATTAAAATTGCATACAAATGGTTTTTCTCTGTATTATTATGACATTCACTGTGTCCATTGTTACAAACGTCCACACCTGACCTGACCCCAGTTTTGATGCCATACAGCGCACACTTGGATCAAAACCATTTTTTGATGATGGAAATAGTTACTTGAAACATACCACTTTCTAATGGTAAGACTGAAAATAGCTTACTGGGAGTTTGATTTTGAGGCAGTGTGTCCCATTTTAGATCACGACCTTTTGTCACAGGCTCATATCTTATTACTGGAAATCTCGTTTGTGGGAGACACAATTTGGAATGTTAAGACAGTGTTTCACTCTAGTGAGTCTTGGTGACAAAGCAGTTCCTTCCATTATAACTTGACAGCTTATGTGTGGGCTTCCTTTCAAACTGACTACTGCTCCTGGCATTATATTGGACCATTTGTTTACTTCATGTTTTGGCATGGGGTCTTTTTTTGCATCAGTGTTTGTGAGCAAATTGTTGCATAGCTGTAGATTGGTGGCATGTGCATGCTTTGCAGGGGTGAGGGGCAGGGATACTTTTGCATGTGTGCACATGCTCTTCAGTGTTGTGTCCTTGTTTAATGTTTTTGTTTTGCCTTTTGGCTTAGCTTTTGAAAAAAAGTGTATGGCTTTTAAAACATTTTTTGTTGAATTTCTTTCTCTGTGCAAAGTGCACAACACACTACAAGCATGAATTTTAACTGGCTTACCTTTTGTCTCTGCCATGTTTGGCTACATCACAGCTGGTCCCAGACAGTTGCCTGTGCCATGGAGGCTGTGATGTATAGATACAAACGGTGGCATAAGCAAAAGGGTGGTGTGTGAGTAGTAGTAGTAGTAGTAGTTGTGTGTGTGTGTGTGTGTGTGTGTGTGTGTGTGTGTGTGTGTGTATGTGTATGTGTGTTACTCTTATTTTTACAAAGCTCCATGAGTAGTTTGTTTTTAGTTTCAAATAGAGAATAAATGCAGTGCTGAACAAATGGACGTTGACAATTAACATGGAGTGTGCCTGTGAAATTGTAAGCACTCTGGTGTGTTTTCCAGTTTCTACCATGAGCGCTTGTGGGAGCTGCTGCTGTTGGAGACTTCCCTGATCATGTGGCCATTGCTGGGTTTCACTGACACCAGACCAGGCAAAGACGCCAGCAGTCACCAAAGCTGGATCGTGGTTCAGTCAACGTTCAGTGGACACAATGTTCAGACACACAGCCACAGGCCTACTGGCACCCATCACCTGCGCCACAACAGAACTGAGGACAAGAGCATTTTGCATCATGATCAATATTTCAGGGAACTGGGTTTCCTGAAGGAGCTGAAACATGCCAATGTGCTTCAGCTGGTTGCCTTCCATGACACATGCTGTCCTCAGTTCTACATCACAGAAGATTATGTGACCTCTGCCCTGCAGCCTGTTCTAGTGAACAAAAGCAGAAATGGACATCACTTTCCTTTGGAACGGTTTGTTGCTGCTTCCTGCTTGTTTTTGAATGGATCTTTTTGTTATGGATAGGAGCAGTGGCACTTCACCCCTCCCTGATTTAAATACAGCAACAAAAAGACCAGTGGCCTAAAACAAATAAAGTAACTAAACAAGTAAAAGGCAAATGGTATGAAATGTTGTAGCATTCTCCAGTGCATAAAGACCAATGGCCTAAAACAAACAAAGTAACTAAACAAGTAAAAGGCAAACAATACAAAATGTTGTTGTAGCATTCTCCAGTGCATAACAACACTTTAATGTAGTGTTGGTGTTCTTGCTGGTTACAATGTGTTGTGACAGCCCTAGCCAAGACAGGAATAGGAAATAAAAACATTAAGGGTATATCAACCCAAAACTTTGTGTGCATACTGTTTACATAAGCAAGCACAAACTCCTGTATGCATTCGTGCACACAAACACGCACACACCTATGCATGCACGCATAACACAATGTGCCACACATAAAAGCACACAAACACACATCCTTTTTCTGGCTGTCTCTTTCTTGGCTAAAGATTGCTAAAAAGCATGCTGGCTTTACCTGATGGTGATCTCAGATCCATTGTCAGAGGCAGAAAATAAGGTAATGATAATGTGTTTGTATAAAAATGAAGCTAACTTGTTTTGTACTGATTTCAAAATTTGCAGTTTGCTGATGATCCTAGTGGAAGCACTGAAGGGAATCCAGTACTGTCATGACAAGAACATTGTCCATCGAGATTTGACTGCTGCCAACATCTTCATCACTGCTGATGAGAAAATCAAGCTTGCTGGCTTCAAACATGCTCTTAAGCTTTCAGGAAAACAGTACATCAAAGGTATGGTTAAACATTTTGTACATTCTAGGTGTTATTTGTTCTTTTTTTAACTTTCACATGTTTCAGATTTGTGTGTGCTGGGTATATATAATATTAATAGATTTAATTTGATTGCATTGATGCATATAGTCTGTGTTAGCATGTTATAATGTTTTCCCCTGTGATTTAGATTTGCTGATATATGGCAGTTTGTCCAAAGGTTATTTCATCCAGAACTGTTTTTACCCAAGAAAAACTGTATATATTTGGTCATCCTTTGCATACATTGACAGAAGAGGAAAAAATCCAACCCTTTAGGATGATTTTTTTTTTTTTAACACAGTTGATTCATGTTGTTCTTTGTGAAAAGATTAGCTTCCTTTTTGGAAAGGTTGAATTGTTGTGGTGTATGTGATGTGTGTGGCACTGGGTGTGTTAATTCTTTATGGTTGCAGACTTTGACCTGTTGTTCATGGCAACTCGGTGGTCAGCCCCAGAGTCTCATCAGCACTGCTGCTTTTCTCTGGCTTCGGACATGTGGATGGTGGGTCACCTGATGTATGAGGTACTGACTCATGGCAGGTTGCCGTATGCTGATGTCCCCTGGCCTGATGAACAGCTCATGCCCATGGTGAATACAGCTTCATGCTATTAGTTTTAGAAGATGTATCTTTGGTGGAGTGAAGAAGATGCAGGTGAATACAATTGCCACAAGCTAAGTTATGGCCTGAGTATGACAACACTGATCAAGTTATGACATTGGTAATGACTGTTTTATATTGAAAAAATAAATTCTGATTGCAGTGAGGCCTAATTTGACAGGTTTGGCACATGTTTTGTGTGAGTCATATAGCATCAAGCAATATGCCTCCAAACTCAGAATAAGGGCTTAAAGAAGGAAAACTATTTATTTTGACATCTGGTTGCCAAAGGGGGAAGGGGGAATGGGAGAAAGGGGGCATGGTTACCTCCTGCTGGTTTAGTGTGTTCTTTATGTGTTTGTGCAGTGATAGATTGGTTGATTATGTTGCTTCATTCTTGTGCAATGATTATGATATAATATGAACTTTGTTTTAGGTAAAATGGTTTTTATTAACACATTTGTAAATTGGAATGCTTTGTTGGTTTCATGTTGGTTTATCCCTTCTTCTCCGAGTGTGTGTATGTGGTGTGCTGTTGTGTGGGTGTGTAAAATGCTTGAACTGTTGATGTGTTTCTGTTTGTTGTGATTATTAGGCTACATGATACATCACACCCAGATTTCCTTGTAGGCTTTATAGGGACAACAGAAATTGGCTTATTTCAGGTTGTGTGTGGAAAGAAGACATTGTGCAATGAGAGCTGTATCCCAGGATCCCTTCAGCAAGTGATTCAACAGCTGAGCTCCATCAGGGATGTACAGCGTACCATATCTGCACGAGATGTGGGAAGCAGACTACAGGAGATTTTGCACAGTGCAGGTGGGATTTTAAAACTAAAAAAGGAAAGAAAGTATTTTACCTTTTACGGTTGTATTAACGAAATGTTCATGTAGGAAGAGTCAGTTTTTTTGCACAGTGCAGGTGGGATTAAAACAGGAAACAAAGTATCTTACTTTTTACGGTTGTATTAACAAAATGTTCATGTAGGAAGAATCAAATGGGATGTGCAGTTGTGCATGTTTGAATAGCAAGGGTTGCCTGCAAGAATTTTAAACTGAAATGTGTCAGGACCTATCTATGCCTTTCCTTCAGTTACTGTGTTTTCATGTGTTTGTGTGTGTGTGTGTGCATGCATGTGTGGTGTGTGTGTGTGTGTGTGTGTGTGTGTGTGTGTGTGTGTGTGTGTGTGTGTGTGTGTGTGTGTGTTTGTTAGAGACAGAGAGAGAGAGAGGTCTGTGTTTTAAAGAATATATTGCCCCTAAAATGCTCAGTGACCAACATTGATCTAAAAAGCTAAATAACTCACAGACTGACTGAAACTAAAACCAAAACATGTAGTGATTTTCTTCTCATTTGGTTATTTTTATTTGGTAAGAAATTAGAGTTGCACACTTCTGGATTGTATCTTGGTTGCTTTGTTCACTCCCCTTAAAAGATTATAAAATAACAGTGACAGTCAGTGCCTCTCACATTTTATGCTTGGGTTATATTAGTGTGTGGAAGATGATGGGTGGCCCTGAGATCAGTTTTTGCTTGATTTAATCTCGTTTAGCCTCATATTAATTATTATCCTGTTTGCAGAGTGGTCTGAAAGTCTTTGCCGCTATTTTCCTGACCTCAGATCTGATGAGCAAGCTGCAACTAAACATGCCAAGGTTGGACATTTAATTTTGATTTGGTTGGTGTTTTGGGTGTTGCATTTTTTTTTTTTTTAACTGTATAATTATTTCTGCTGGTCTTGTGATAAATACTCATGTGCCAGTAGCATTTGAAATCTTGTTATGGTTTTTCTGTAGACTTTGTAATGCTCATTGACAAAAGAGAAACAACATACAGATAACTCGTATTCAGACAAGTACATGAAATGGAAAGGGCTGGTAGTGGGTATATTTGGCCAGTCTCTTTAGGTAACAGGGATGGAAAGTGTCCATTCACTCACATGTTTCTGCAGATGTGCATGTGGTTAATATTCCATGTGTACATGTTAATCTGATTTTCTAAGATTCTGAGGGGTGGGAGGGGGTGATGTTGGTGGCTCTGTGTCCATTTTGCAGGTTATGCCTCTTAGGCTTTGCCACTCATAAATTTCCTTCATCTCATCTTTGACAGTCTGCTGACACTAGAATATTTATCCTCTTTACATTTGATGAGACAAATGAAACTTTGGGAAAAAGGAAGTGAAAAATTATGATGAAGTAGCGATTACTGGTATAGCAAAGGAGAAAAACAACAACAAAGCAATAACAGAGAAGCAGAGCAAAACAAAACAAAAACAGTTCTTTTGGCAGCCATGTCTGATGTGGGTGAGTTGACCACTGTGGCATAACTGACACCACTCTGTTGTTGTTACCTGTGCAGGGTCCAGTGTTGTCTCTGATTGACGAGTACCCTGGAATTACATGTAAGTAATTAATAAACAGCAGGAGATTTTGGCTGGAACCAAATCACAGTATGTCCAATAATGGCGAAAATGAAAGTGAGAACAGTAATGTGTATTATAATGGCAGTGATTATGACGGGGTTTATAGTGTTAAAAAAATTGGGAAAATTAGGGGGGGAAATGCATTTTTGGCCTAGTGATAATGGTTAGCAGATAACCTGCAGAAGGGGGACTTGGAAAAGAAAAAAAGAAAAACAAGACAAAAAAACTGGGAGGGCCAGATGATGGAAGTTCAAGAGAAAGTACAAAACAGGGCATTATGGGTGTTTTTATTTAGTCTATGGACAAATTAACTAATAGATGCTGTCCATTTCATTAGGATATGTAACAGTCTAACACTCACATTATGCGCCCCAAGGAGGACTAGATGGTGCTGTTTTTGTAGCTGCTAGAACTTCATGAAACTTTCCTGCAAGGGACTGACAATGATTTAACAAACAAAAAACATGAAAGGATACTTGGTGACTAATTATTAAATATTTTTGTGAAAGACAATAGTTTTAATGTGTTATTATAGGATTATCTGGCAGTTTTAATACAACTATACTGAGCATATGATTTGATTGTCCAGCAGCTTAATGCATCTTTTGTAGATATGTTTGACAGCTGAGTAGACCTTTGCATTTAAGTTTTGAAGTGAGAGCAAAATAACCTAGTTTTACTCATTCAGTTAATGTTTGTGTCTTTGCAGTGTTTGCCCATGAGGCAAATGATGAAGAAGAGGAAGCAAGTGGCTATGTAAATTGTGGACCAAAGGTAACCAAGGGTGTGTGTTTAAATATGTGGGTGTGGAGGAGAGAAGTGTGTCTTTGTGTGTACAAAAGGGGTGGCGGAAGGGGTAGGAAAAGAGTCATGTGATAGATAAGTTTTTAATGCCCATCAGGTTCATGGGTGTTAATATTTGTGTGTGTATATTTGGAGCAGATACAGATTTCACGTATTAATCCTGCAAGAAAATTTAATGTGCACTGTTTTGACCTGGTGTGTGTTAGCTGCATTACCGCTGCTCTGTTTGTCCACCCAGAAAGGCCCTATTCACTTCGTAGAGCCATGTCCAGACAGCTTCACCATAGAGGAGTGGACCACACTGAGTCAGGAGGACCTGCCTCTAATCACCAAGCTCATTGGACGACCTGCAGTCAACTCCTCTGGGCAGAAAGTGCTGGTCAGTCAAAGCAAGAAGACAGAACAAAATGCCAGGTCACCTTTTCAGATCTTGACTGCTTTTATGTCTTGATCAACAGTGTGGCCTTCTGCGACATGTTTCTGAAGCATCTAGATATTTTAGGTATTAATTAGTTCTTGGATTTTAAAGTCTCATCAACTGCACAAGTGTGCCTCAGGATGAAGACAAATATGGATATGTTTGATACTGAACACCCTGTTAACAGTGAAGGTCATCTGTTTCTGTCTGTCAGACTCCCTCTGTCAGTTCTTTCAGATCTTCCATGAAAACCGTTCTCTTTTGAAAAACTTTTCCTTCAGTCCCATGGCCCTGATATAAAAGAGTGTGTGTGTGTGTGTGTGTGTGTGTGTGTGTGGATGTGGATGTGCATGGCATCTTTGTTGTTAATATATGTATGATTTGGTTGCAAAGTTCAAGGATTTTGGTCTGCTGCTGAACTGAAAACTGTTTCTTGCCGTCCTTCTTGGTATTAGATAAAATTTGTAGCTAGACTCTATGATTCACCTGAAAATGGAATTTAAAAAAAAAAAAAAATCTCTGGAATATACAGATTACAAGCTTTTAAAAAGTTTTTTTTTTCTTTCTCCTGGATCACCCTGAAACAGTCTGACAGAAACAGAAATCGCATACCTTGGCAAACTAATCAGTGAAAATTTGCTAGCAGGAGTAGATTTTAAACAGATAGGTCTTTAGAGCAGTTTTATATGCAGTGGTTGACTGAATGTGTCTAGTTTTTTGAAGCATGGAATTCCAGACAGATAGGTCTTTAGAGCAGTTTTATATGCAGTGGTTGACTGAATGTTGTGAAGCTTGGAATTCCACACAGAAGGAGCAGCACAGGAAAGAGAGCAATGTCCAGATGTTTTGGTCTTAAATGCATACCCCCCCCCCACCCCCACCCCACCTAAGAAATCAGCTGATTTTGGTGCAGTCCTCACTGATGTAGCACTGGCAAGGGAAATGCTGATTGAGTATCAACCCATTGCTCATAAATGTGCATACTTTTGTAGCAGCAAACTGGTTTCATGCAAATGGGATTCAATGCCTGTGGGTTCTGCAGGTGCTGGGCCGAATGATTCAAAGCATTACCGAGGAAACCTTAATATAATGATAGCTCTGGGTTCTCAGCAAAGAGGACCTGATTGCTGCAACCATGATACACACCACAGTGTGTCCTCTCATCTCCAGCATGTTTGTGTTGGTTTCTGTGTGGCCCCTTATCTCCAGTGTGTTTGTGTTGGTTTCTGTGTGGCCCCTCATCTCCAGCATGTTTGTGTTGGTCTCTGTGTGGCATCTCCAGCATGTTTGCGTTGGTCTCCGTGTGGCCTCACATCTCCAGCATGTTTGCATTGGTCTCTGTGTGGCCTCACAACTCCAGCATGTTTGTGTTGGTCTCTGTGTGGCCTATCATCTCCAGCATCTTTGTGTTGGTCTCTGTGTGGCCTCTCATCTCCAGCATCTTTGTGTTGGTCTCTGTGTGGCCTCTCATCTCCAGCATCCTTTTTTTTGGGTCTATGCGCAACTCTACCATGTCTTCTACATCTTATGGGCATGTTTGTTTTCTTACAGGGATGCAAGGATATTTATTAGCCAGTGACATTAAAATGTGCACAGCAGTGCATCCTTGTATATCATTTCCACCTGTGGTTATCATTTTCTCCTTGCAGCCTTTCATGGTGGCAGCTAGATCCCTGTGCTCGCTGAAGGACACCATTCTGTTCAGGTGGTTAGGGAAAGACCTTCAACCGTATGTGCTGTGTCTACGGCGGCTTGCCTGTGACATTTCCTATCTACACTCACGCCGGATCATCCTGCGTGATTTTGCTGCTGACACCATCCATGTGGAAAAACCCTCCGAGGATATCAAAGCCATAAAGGTTAGATACCATATCACCCCCTCCACAAACAACCATCACCACCACTACTGAACAGCGCCAGCAAACCTGAAATTAAAACAGACAGGCAAACAAAAAGGAGAAAGTGCAAGATCTAGATTTAGTGAATATGAGAAAGAAAAATGTTAGAATGAAAACTGTCTGGTAAGTTACTTTTTGAGTTGAATGTTTGCAACCTTATTGTTATTCTAGTGGTTGCATGTTTTTTGAACTGAATATCAAGCCACTGAAAGTGTGAGAAGTGCTGAAAAAAATATGCCGCAAGCAAGGCTTTCCCATGAATGTTTAGAGTGCTCCACAAATTAACAATCATCATCATCCTAATTTGTTTAATGTAATAATACATTATTTATGGCACCCCATGTCATAGGAGCCCAGGGTGCATAAGGATATGCTCATTTCATCACACACACATAAGGATATGCTCATTTCATCACCCACACACATGCACACACACACAGACTTGCTCTCTTGCTCTCTGTCTTTCTCTCACACCACACACACACACACACACTACAGAGTAATAATATTTATGGCAACCCATGTCATGGGAGCCAAGAGTGCTTATAAACACATAAGGATATGCTTATTTCATGACACACACACACATTCACACACACGCATGCACGCACACTACAAATACATGCATTACTGGTGATGGGTTGGTACAAGGAGAAGAAAATGACAGACCAGTATGCAGCAGAGATGAGATGGGTTTTCAGTTTTGACTTAGGAGAGGAGAGTGAAGATAAACGCCTGACAGAGGAAGATAGTTCCAGATAAGAGGTCTGATGTAGTGAAAGGATCCCCCCTCCCCTCCCGGGTCCTTCTGCTCTTCCTAGGGACATGGAAGATTTGAGTATCTGAGCCTGAGTGAGAAGGAGAGTAAAGGTGAAGCAACTGGGAGAGTTGAATTTGTTATAATTATGATGTATTGCCTTGTTGCTTGTGTAGGTGTGGGTGACCTCACTGCCATTGGTCAAAGTATTACCAGAGGCCAGTGAACCAGACCTGCATGTTGATCTGCACTGTCCTCAGAATGGTGATGAACGTCGCAGGTACGTACCAACATTTTCAGGTTAGTTACTTGATGCTTATTGGGATGTGTGTGTGTGTGTGTGTGTGTGTGTGTGTGTGTGTGTGTGTGTGTGTGTGTGCACATGTGCCCTTGTGCCCATATGAAAGTTAGTTTGTTTTGACTATGTTTTGATCCTTTATTTTTTGCTTTGAAATGGTGGTGTGATCCAATTTTGAGAAACGGCACATAAAAGAATGTTATTATTTTAATTATTATTTAATGCTTGCTCAGCTGTGTACATGTGGGGTGGGGGGAAAGGGTGGGGGGGGGGGACAGCATGAAAATATAAATTTGAATGAATCATTGGAAACCCATAACACCTGGCAGCAGGCAGAGCATTTAAACGTATATTCTGACCTTATCCAGGCTTAAAAGATAGTTGTGGGTTCTCAGAAGAGGTGACCTTAATTTCTGCATCCACAATACCCCACGTTGGGACCTACATTTTAAAACCCAGGTACCTTTCAAAACCTGTTAATGTGGTCATCAGACTATGCTGATGTTGGTACAGATTAGCCACCCTTGGTTTCAGTCTTGAAAATAAAACTAAGTTGTACCCTGTCCCTTTAAAGTTGCAGAGTGCATGGGGTAAAGGAAGTAAACAAAGTGCTTAATGTCCACAGAAACCATAAAGCTTATCAGGGATGGCGTGCATGGGGGTTAGTGGTTTGATATTAAGGCTTGTATGTGAGCTGGATTTGCTTAGCCATAAAACATTAGGCTGGTGATCAAAAAAGACCTTAGTTCTATTCTGCTTCGACTTGCCTCTCTCTTCAGAAGTTGTGGATTGTGGGCACTTCCATGTGTCTTTGTTACTCCAAATTAATGAAACATTAAAATGGCTGTCATCGCTGCAGGAGTCATTTTGTTGGTGACAGAGTAGCATCAGGTACAGTCTATACCCTTCCCCCATCTGCTGCAATCTTGGTCTCTGACAGTACCACTTTAGAGATGAGTCAGCACTGAGCAAGTCTAACCAACCAAACCAAGCTTCATATTTTAGGAGGAACTGAAATGATCAAGTTGAAGCCAAAATTCTGATTCGCCACTGCAGCACACATGACCATGTTGAGGATTTGGGAGAAAAGTGAAGTTGAATGAACTGGGAAGGCTGAAATAATTTGAAAAGGAGAAATCTTTTTGGCAGGTGAAACACAAAACCGTGTCCGATATATGTTTATAGCAATAGTATTACGTACTTCTGTAGACAGACCTCTCTAGAAATTGAAAAGAATTTGTCTTTGAAGAGGGGTGATTCTTTGATGAAGTGTTTATCTGCACAGAAATATGTGCACTTTGTTTTGCTAGCCTGATGAATTACCATAATTTTCAGACTGTAAGGCAGTCCCCCCTCAGATTTGACCCCTGGGCTGAGTCATCTCTGAAGTAGTACCCCTCCTTTTCCCCAAATCTTGTGGATGTGTGTGGATTTGTGGATGTGCAAGCGCGTGTCAGTGTATGTGAGTGAGTGAGTGTGTGTGTTTGCTGTACCCATTTATTTTTATTTTTTCCTCTAGCTTTTGTTTTGGTTAATGATCTTTCTCTGTTTTTGTTTGTTTTTTGTTTTGGAAATGCGTACGATTTTGTTTTTGTTTTTGTTGCTGTTTGTTTCTTTTCATTGTATGCACTTGTATTTTATGTCTACTGCTGTGTCATACCAGATGTTCTTTCATTGATGTTCTTTCATGTACCCCACTGGGGATTCTGAAATAAATCACTTGACTTGCTTTTCTTAAGAATGATAATGTATCCTGAACCTGAAACAGCATGACAGAAATAGAAATTGCATACCTTGGCAAACTAATTGGTGATATCTTCCAGGCAGTCAACAGACCACGTGATTGCAGAAATGGGATTTGGAATGAGCAGTTAGTCCTAGTTGTACTGTCAGCGTATGACAATATTTACTCATTGCTGGAAGCTAGATTATGAAACAGAAAACAAAATGTACATTGATGCTGAATATCAATGAGAGAAAATAGTGGCAGCTTCAGTTTCTGTTTTATTTTGTTAATCAAGTCCTGCAGCATACAGAAACTGGGTTAGCCAACATAATGTCTGCTACATTGTTCATGTCCAGAAAATTATGCTGCATACCATGTCCAATCAATTCCCAGTTTTTGTGGATGACAAATTCTCTGAACAATTCCACTTTTCTGTATCATGCCATATTCCTTTGTGTAATTTGTGTGTGTCCATCATGATTTGCTTTGATTGTTATCTGTGGCAAAACTAACTTTATGTCTTATGTTAGAGAGCACTTATCTGTGGAATTTTTCACTTTTGAGGCAAATTTGGAGGGATATACCTTGTGTCCAGAAATACCTTGTGGTCTGGAAATTGTGGTTTAAAAAAGTGTGACTTTACTGTACTGCACAGTGGTTTTCTGTATGTGTCAGTTGTGGTGCCTGTAAGTGTATGCTGTGTGTTGTTATTGTCGTTTTATGTAGTTGTGTCTGTCTCTGTGCTAGAATGGAATAGAGTCCCCACCTCTTCTGGAAAAAGCACATGGAGTAGTGTTGTCCTAACCATCGGAAGTGCACTCCACCAGAGTTGTTAATCATTTTTATTATATGTTGATTTACCACACATTTTGAATGCTTGTGTACAGAGCTGCTCCAGAAGTCCTGCTGCATGGCCAGTATTCACCTGCATCAGATGTGTACTGCTTTGGCATTCTGATTTGGTGGGTCTTCAACGCCTTTGATCTCTCCTCCACTGGAGGTGTGCAGACACCAGATGAACTCTCCCCACTCAACAGAGTACCGACAAATGAGGTGCATGCCTTTGCCTGTGTGCATAGCAGCATATTTGGCCTTTTCGATGTATTTTGACAGAAATGTGGGGAGCTTGAACTAGTTGAAGAGGTTCTTGACTAAACATGTATTAGGTAACTATCTCTTGCACAGTTGGGGTCTTCAGGTTTAACTGAGGTTCTGTGCTGCACTTTAATCCTCCTGTCTGGCTTGATTTGGGTTCTGTACTGTACTTTAGCCCTCTAGCCTGGCTCAGTTATGCTGCACCTTAGTCCTGTTGTCCGGCTCAGTCCAGGCTCATTGCTGCACTTTAGTTGCCCAGTCTGGCTCAGGCTGAGTGCTGTGCTGTTTTTTGCCAATCTGGATGAGGCCAGGTTAAGTGCTGTAATATAACCTCTAGTCTGGCTCTGTCCAGGTTTTATGCTGCACTTTAGGCCTCTAGTGTGGATCATTCTAGGTTCAGTGCTGCAGTCAATAGTCCTCCAGTGTGGCTTAGAACAGCTTCAGTGCTGCAGTGTAACCTCCTGACTGGCTCAGTAGAAAAAAAGTTAATCTGTTATGGTTGATGGCTGAACTTCAAAAAAAGAGAAGAAAAATCTGAAACAAAATGACTGCTAGCATTCTGAAACAAGATCCAAACATAAAAAGGTTCAAATGAATGCTTATTAATTTTGCTCATTTTTGACCATTATCTGTTGTTTAAGTGTCATTTTGTGGCTTAATAAAGGGGATTTCCCTGAAATTTGCATTCTGTGTGTCTGTATTAAAATAAATAAGCATTTGTTTGAACCTTTTTGTGTTTGGAGCTTTTTAAAAAAGATGAAGATACATTATTTTTGTCATAGTATTGAAACTGACATGCTTCATTTTGACTGTTTATGATTTTTGGTGAACTTTGTTACTTCTACAGGTGTATGAGAACATAGCTGAGGGTTTGAGAAACACTACACTGCTCCCCAGACCTGACTGCTGCCCCCAGCACATTTATGACCTGATAAAGGAGTGCTTGCAGGCCAAGATATGCAGACCTCGAATGGATAAACTGAGAAGACACCTTACCTTGTGGGTTTTTCTCCATAAGAGAGAGAGAGAGAGAGAGAGAGAGAGAGAGAGAGAGAGAGAGAGAGAGAGAGAGAGAGTCTCCATTCTTCATGTTGGGGCAGAGCTATGTTTTTGAAGTGGAAATATATTTATTGCAGAAGATGTAGCAACTTGCCTACATACACATGGTGTAGTCTTAACATGTATTTATAGTGTGGGGTGTGTATGTGTGAGAGAGAGAGAAAAAGAGAGGGGGGGGGGGAAGAGAGAGAGAGAGAGAGAGAGAGAGAGAGAGAGAGAGAGAGAGAGAGAGAGAGAGAGAGAGCGCAACAAATGCACACACATACACACACACACTTTGTGTGTGCACAGCTAAGGTCCTTTGGGACCCCCCCCCCCCCCACACACACACACACACTACTGCTCATCACACATAAGCAAAAAAAGGAAGAAAAAAAGAAGAAATTACAGTTGGTGGTGCTTAAGTGAAGTCTTACTGCCTGTAAAATGTTTTTTTCTTCTTCTTTTCTTCTACAGAGACAGGTCAGAAATAGCTGGTGGTGAAGATGGCTATGAGCCAATCATGAGTATTGCCAATGCTTCAGAAGAGACAGACTCCTTCAGTGGGCGTAGGCCAAGCATTTTGTCTTTGGGCAGCATTGGTATCCCTTCAGAAGTGTCAGACACTGAACTTGAAGATGAAGACATCTACATGCCCATGGACTCAGATGAGGAATGTTACTCTGATCTCAGTATGTTTGGTAATGTGGAAGAGTCTGACATGTCCACATCCACAGTGAAGGATGAGAAATATGATAATGGAGTTGCAGACCAGGAATACTTGAGCCATGGTAGAGATGAACATGCCTACAGCTGTAAAAAGACCGCAGAAGCACAAAGAGGTGGGCTTCTTGCTGCTCAGGCCCTTGGTGATGAAGGTGCAGGGGAATCACCTTTTGGGCAGCAGTCTTTGCAGCATGGTCATGGCAATGTCTATGCAAATACCCCACCTCCTTTGCCTCCTCGCAATGGATACGGCATGAATTCCCAGAATGGTGTGGAAAAGTCAGGAGAGCTCATGAAGCTGTCTTGGCTGGTGCCAGAAGGCACTGATGTGGATCCAGATGCAGAAACTTATGATTATCTTGATAGGGATAACAATGTGGAATGTCCATACATATCCCCATTGATGGTGGAGGACAGGAAATGTTCTGATGGAGTTGCAGCTCAGGCAGGCTCAGGCTATCATGGTGGAGATGAGCATGCCTATAGGTATAGAGACAATAGAAATACCCCGCCTCCTTTGCCACCTCGCAACACGTATGGCAAGAATTCCCAGAATGATATGGAGAAGTCAGAAGAGCTGCTGAAGCTACCTTGGCTCGCATCAGCTTCTCAGTCACTTCCATCTGTGAGTGATACTAGGAGTAATCTGCAGAATTCAAGCAAGGGAGAGATGCAGAAGGGGAGCCAGCCACCACCTTTACCACCACGGTGTTTTCATCATGAAAAGAAAGGTTTGGGCAAGGTGGAACTAGGTCGGGGTCTCCCAGGGCCACGCCCAGTCCTGCCTCCCACTCCACCTCTTCAGAGACAAAATGCCTTTGATGCCAAACAGCTGCCACCTCCACCTCTGCTGCCAGCCACAGGACCAGACTCAGCATTCTCTGTGCCCGCACCAAGGGCAGACAAAGCAGGTGGGGATACTAAGGGAGAGCCACAACAGCCACCACACACTGATGCTCTCAGCACATGTGGAGGTGTCACTTTGGTGGGAGAACAGCTCCAGGTACCAGCAGAACCAGCAGCACACAGAGTCTGTGGTTCTTTTGGTCCTGCGTCTGCTGTTGTTGCTGTTCAGTCAGGCCCTCAAGGAGTGAGAGCTAACGAGACCATGGAGGAGGGGAAAGAGGAGAAGGCTGACACACTGCAGGGGGCAGAGCACCAAAGTGAGCATCCAGAGCTGTCATCTGCATTGCCAGGCTCATCTGCCCTGTCTTCCTCTAAACATGCAGCTGGTGCTGGTGAGGATGGAGAAAGCTCTGATGATGATTTGCACAAAGTGGTATTTGTGTAAGGGTAGCTTAGCACAAAAGTGGTAAGAATATGTGCAGGGTAACTTGGCACAAAAGTGGTATTTGTGTAAGGGTAACTTAACACAAAAGTGGTATTTGTGGAAGGGTAACTTAGCACAAAAGTGATAAGAATATGAAGAATATGTGCTGGGTAACTTAGCACAAAAGTTGTATTTGTGTAACGGTAACTTAGCACAAAAGTGGTATTTGTGTATGGGTAACTTACCACAAAAGTGGTATTTGTGTACTAGGGAGCTTAGCACAAAGGTGGTATTAAATTGTGTGTGCTGGGTAACTTAGCATAAAAGCGTTATTTGTGTGTTGGGTAACTTAATTTAGCACAAAAGTGGTATTTGTGTGCTGGGTAATATAATTTAGCACAAAAGTGGTATTTGTGTGTTAGGAACTTAGCACAAAAGTGGTATTTGTGTAAAGGTAACTAAGCACACACTGCGGGAGAAGGGACTGATGAAGAGTCTGATTCTGAAAAAAAATGAATCTTTTAAAATGATCAGTGCTCAGAGCTTGACAGTGACTCTTTTTCTGCTCTTGAGTTGTTGTTTTTGTGAAGGTCTAAGACTATTGATTGAACAGAAATATCTCAGGTTTGAGTGCACCTGTTCCAAGTTACGGCATTCTGCCCAAGTACTCTCCTTTGGTACTGATGCAGTGTAGAAGGTTCCAGAGCCTACTGGAAAATGCCTTAGGCCAGTTATGGGACTCTTATTTAGGGATCATTTTTAGTTCTGGAATCACCATTTGGGCAAGGTTTTGAACATGAGAAAACTTCTTTACAGCTAGTTTGTGTTTCAAGGGAGGAAAGAGCTAGATGGCACATAGTGCATAGCTGGGCCAGTATAGTGTGTGGGGCAAGACTTGGACTTTATGCTGACTGGCATTCTCATGCAGAAGAATGGTATTCTTGGTGTTGGTGATTGGTTACTGGATGCTGGTTTTTTGAATGACTTGTCTTTGTGTAAAATTGTTTTTGCAAAATATGACCCTGTGATGATGCTGTCAGCAGGCTAAACATCAGCTAGCACAGGCCCTGGGTAGTTGAAGAAAATTGTAAAATGCTCTCCCCATTTTGAAACCTGGGCTTGCAGATTTGGCATCAAAATTGCTGAGTAGGTCATATAGTTATGTTCATTAGTCAGCTTATTGGGTACCCATTTTGCAGCCAGCTTTCAAAAGTAAAGCTCTTTACAGAGAATTCTCTGAACTGTTCCAAATTAAAAAGAAAGCCTCACTTTTTGTGAGCTTGGCCACAGCAACCACGTTTTTCTCATTTGAAGGGCTCTTTGGGTGTCTGTTTGGCTTGTCAGTGTTGTTTCCCCTTTCCACACATTTAAATTTGCAATGTAATCTTTTGATTGTGGAACATAAAACGGCCTTGACTCTTTCCACTGCCTTGAAATCTTTGGAGATTTTCAGTGCATGCTCACCAAGCTGCAGTCTTTCAAATACATGCAATTTTCACAGTGCTCGTTGAAATCCTCTATTTTGAAGCACCTGTGAAAAAGGATGTGTTATGAACCCGTTCCATTTCATGATCCAAGAACGTGATGAAGTTATCAGTGAAAGGAGCAAAGCTCAAGTGCTAGCCTTTCAGATGATATATAATGTATGATCAGTGTGTTAGAGTCCATTAAAATGGTTTGATCTCTGGTTTTGGGTCAAATCTCATTGTGAACCCACTCTTCACTAGGGCAGCCACATTCAGTCTTCAAGGGTTGACCTGAATTAGTATGTGCTCAGTTTTTGTGTGTTTTAACAATGGTGTGGCTGCCATTGCTTAGAATTGTTAAGATGTGCACAGATGTTAGTGCGTGCAGTTGCACATGAGGGCTGTACAAGCACTGCAAGAGTCTGCATTAGAAGTTGACCCTGGGAGAAAAATCCCTTGTGGCTTGCACTGGGGAGTTGTTGATTGCCTTTATTTTATCTGGCACTATTCTCAACTCTTGAGCAGACTCACTGTACTCTTGTCATATGTAATTCTTAACGAGTGACTTGTGCTTTTTATTGCGTATTTTTAAATATCTACTGAAATGGTGTACTTACAGCACTATTCAGTTATGTGGGTGGTGCCATGTGAAAGTGCTGATGTCTCACTCTTAGCACATGTTCTGTGTATACCATACAACCATGCACCAGTTTACAGTGTCACTTAATTCCAAGCCACATATGTAGGGTGCATGTGTGCTTAGGTGTAGCCTGCCACCTGCACTTTTGGCAGAATGGCCGGGGTCTTTTACATGCTACTGTGGTAACATAGAGGTGGAACAGATACTGAAATGAGAGTCAGCACAGAAAGTTGACACAGGACTGGCTGGAAAAGAAGATTTGTTTTGCCACTCCTGCTGGGACTCAAACCTGCGACCTTTTGGTCACAGAGTTGAACCTGTGTCAGCGGCTGGCCATACTTGAAGCATGACTGAGCTACATTCCTGCCCACTTTACAAACACTGAATGAGACAATACTTGCACCTCCTGTGCCATTCAGCATCTGCCTGTGTCACTTGCTGGCCGTATTTGATGTGCCCTTTTTAGAAAGACTGTGTGAGATGATACTTGCACCTCCATTGCCATTCAGTGTGGAACTTGCAAGCTGGAAATTTCAGTTGCTCAACCCACAACTTACACTGCATTCAGTAATTCAAAGTGCGTTTCAGTAGTAATAACAGTAACTGAGATATATATGTGGTTCTGTGTAATTGATGTAACAGCCTCATTGCTCTGTAATCAGGTGAGCAGCTTCACAGTCAAGTGTGAAATAATGAAACTTGTATCTCTTCGTCCCACATTAATGTCCTTTTTTTGCAGTTTTTAGCTGCATGGCCTGTCATTGGTGGTTGCTGCCACAGTTGGAGACTTGCAGCTGCAAAATGCATGTTTACAAGTGCAAGCTTGTGTTTGTGGCTGCTAATTTGTACTTTGCAGAGACAAATGTTTTGCAAATGCAAGTTTTGAATTGTGGCAGTGACAGCTAGTGATGATGGCCCTTCATAGCAGACCAAACTCAAAAGTTCTGCATTATTGCAGCTTTGTGTTCATAGACTTCCTGGCCCCTTTGCCTCACACAGTTCAAAAATAAAACCAAATCGAGCAGTGTATACAGAAAGTGCTTTCTGTTTCAGCTTATGTGTGGGAAGTCCAACTACCTTCTTAAAGTCAACATAGATCAAAAACACAATAATGTACAGGATTAATGCATGACTTGTTTAACTGATTGCAATAACCATCTGTGTTCTAACATTTTTTTAATGAAATTGGTATGCATGTACTGTTACGTAACAATTTGTCAAAGTGATGTTTTAATTATGTGATACTTTATTGTTGCTTGTTTTTCAAGCAGTGCTGTCTGTTGGTTGTACCACTAGGAGTTATTGTTTTATGCTACTAAAACTACAACATTTTAAGAAAACCAGTATTATATCTGCTTTTCTATGAATTTACACGAAACCATGTATAAATGCCCTGTCTTCCAGTATTCTGGCTGTATTTTTTATATTCAGAACTTTTTATGCTGTTTGTTACAGGCAGATGTGTTCAATTTGCCTGCATTGTCCATTAACAGGGGTGGGGGTGGATTTTGATAGGTAATATGTAGCAAGCAGCTGATGAGAAGTATAGAAATAGCATTCCCTGTGTATTTATACCCCCATGTAACAGAGTTGGGGGCAGGGAGTGGGGTGTTATACTGGAATCATCATGTCTGTCTGTTCTGTTCACCAGATCTTTTCTGCATCATGCACCTTTAAGGTTTAATGACTATTTCTACCATGTCTTCAGAAGTACTGATTTGTTTCCAACCAAACATATTTTGATAGTAGACCATCACATGCCAAAGAGTACAGTGAAAATATCAGTGTTGGCTTAGTCATGTAAATTGTGGCTTTCCATCAGTACACCATGTGAACTGTTTCTGTCAATACCCCAGTGTAAACTGCATCTCTCCATCAATGGCCCCATGTGAATTGTGGCTCTCCATCAACACGCCGTGTGAACTGTTTCTATCAATACCCCCATGTGAACTATGTCTCTCTGAATACCCATGTGAATTACGTCTCTCGACGATGTCCATCAATACATGTACTCCCAGGTGAACTCTGTAAAAGGTCTGTTGTTAAAAGCTGTGATCAGGACTGCCCTAGCAAGAAAGAGGGCAGGAACACCGAGGCTGCAGTTGCTGTGGCCCTTCATGCTCAGCTCACAAGTTGAGCACAAAGGGCCACAGCAACTGAGACTTCTTTTTTAAAATTATGTGGTAATGCTTGGTATTGAGTTCTGGTGGTGATGTCTGTTGCTTTGAGATTACTTAACATGGTTGCAGACCACACTCATTGTTATGGTATTTCCTGGTTTGGCCATTATCTCATGGTCTGTGTTGTTGGCCAGGTAGTTTGAACAATGCATTTGGTCCTATGCAATAATACTATTTCTACTTCTAGATTTTGTTTTTGTAAAATGCAACATTAGTATGTAAATTTAGAATGCTCTGCATGTATGCAAATATAGCTGTAATAGGATCTTTATATGTGTATTGTCTCCCCCACCTCCCCAACTGATATATTTTAATTATTTAGGAAGGCTCTTGGGTTGTGGTGGGATAGTGCACCACCTTTACTTGTCAGCTTTAAGCTTTCTCCCATGATGATGGCGGTCATAACTTCTTCCGTGTTTTTTCTTTGTTGGCACTGGTCTAAAATCTTCTAACCACTATGTGCTGGTGGTCACTGATGACATATTTGGGCAGCAAAACCAGTGTCTAACCAAGACAACATAAGGCAATGGTCCTCCCCGTGTTTGGCTTTTGAGGATGAAAAATCTGAATCAGCTCTGGTGACAAGTCAAATTTTGACTCTCAGTGTCAAACTGTTTTAGTCGGGGGCAAGCATGTTTCAGATTTGGTACAGTGCATCCTTCCGGCAACATCTTTAAACAAGAATTGTAGGCGTTATATTTTGCAGAACATGTGTGTTTTTTCCCTTCTTTTTTTCTAGGACATCTTAGGGTGCTGAACAAATAAAGTCATTCAGATTAAACAAAATAATGTCACACTTGTGGCCTACTGCGGCAATATCACTGTTTGAACTAAAACACTTGAAAAGTAATAAGCTCTGACTGCAAGGGAGAATACTCTCAACTAAGACACACAAATATTATACACCCACCCACCATGGTATAAATATGTGTATCTTTCAATATTTATATAAGTGTGTGTGTGCATGTGAAATATATAGAAAATGCCTTTGTATTCTAGGTTTCCCAGAGCCAAATCAAATTTAGCATATCCTTTGTTGTTGTTGTTGTTCAGCATGCTTGATTTGCATTGGTCAGTATCCCCCCCCCTCCCAATAATATTCTTTTCTTATGTGAAACCCACCACTATTTAGCTTTTTACAAATTTTAGACTCTCAACTGTTATGGTGGCACAAAGCAGTTACTCTCTATGAGATACTCATTAGTATACTGGAATGGCGGGCATTGATTCTTCATACTGTGATTTGCCATTGAAAGGTTTTGATACATGAAAAGCCACAGGTATAGAAGAATAGACTGCTCCAAAAGCTGTCTCAGTGAAGCCACCACACTGCCATGTCACCCCCTAAACTATCACCCAATCTGCAGCTGTGTTGCTGACTGAACAGAGAATAGTGCTCTTACGAAGATTTGTGTGTGCAGTCTGTGCAGAAATCAACATGTGCATAAGACACACAGCATGTTTTAACAGTCCATTAATGTTACCAGAAGTCTCTTGTCCGATCAAACAACATAACTGATAATATAAACAAAGAGGGATATTCACTTGAACTTGCGTATGCTGTTGTATTTAATTCTTTTTTTTTTTTTTACTGATTGTTCTTCTTTTTATTCTTATTGTCTATTATCTGTAATAAAATCATAACAAACAAAATGAAAAAGGAGCAGAAATGTGCTACATTATTGTTAAAGTTGAAAAAAACTAAGGAAACACTCAAACAGGAGTGACATTTTGACTCAGCTTGCCCACCAAGGAACAGCAGAGAAAGAACAAGAAAAAACTAAAGGAATTGTTGTCAGGATTGGTTTCTCATCAGTGCTATGTGTGTCTCTCTCTCACGTTGAGTAAGGGATTCTAGATGTGGAGTTCCTCCACATCTTACGATTGAACAAGGGTGAAGGTGAGAAATGAGCAAACAAAACTCAGTACAAAACTGCTGAACTGAACCAACCAAGGTTAATATGGCAGAGACTGTGCATCAAGATGTGTACAGCATGTCAAAAAGTTGTGAACTGCACCAAATTCCTGTAGGAACGAAAGGGTTGTAGCACTTGAAATAATAACTTCCTGATGAAAGCTAAAATTTTTACTATGTCAGCATGATGAAGTTTATGATTGCAGGCTTGATCCAGAGCAGTTGCATGGCACAGCTGTAGGGGGGCAAATGGTGACCCAAGTGTTGCGCACTGACTTGCATAATGACTAGCAATGGCCGATAAGCATTCTATTTATATGTCTGTGATGAGAAGCAGTGTTCAGAGTGAAAGTTGTTTACCTTTGGTCACACTGCCGGGAGAAGCAGTGTTCTGAGTGAAAGGTGTTTACCTTTGGTCACACTGCTGAGAGAAGCAGTGTTCTGAGTGAAAGGTGTTTACCTTTGGTCAAACTGCCGGGAGAAGCAGTGTTCCAGTGAAAGTTGTTTACCTTTGGCCAAACTGCTGGTGGACTTGCATTTAATTTGACTGACATGGCAGTTGCCTGCTACTTACTCATTACTTCCCCCCAGGGAGGCTGGAGATGTCCGATGTCTCTCTTCAATCTGTCTGGAATCCAGGGCTGTCATTTGATTTGATCCCCATTCCTGTCTACTCCCCTGTTCTTCTACCTTTTCCCGTTGCTTGTTCTTCTTGTCCCTTTTGTGCTAATGGTCCAGTCTTTTTTCCTTTCCCCCCACGAAAATTGTCCAATATATTTTGTGAAGAGAGGCTTTTTGGGGTATCACTCTTGTTGAGCAGTCGGATGGCAGCATGTGACCATACGGCGTTCGTATTTGCTGTTATATTTTACTTTCCTTTTTATCATTTCTGGCCTAAAAACAAAACTGCACTTTTCTTTCATCCAGTATTTTTTTTTTTTTTAATCCAGAATGGTTGAAGATACCAGCACGTTATAGCCTTAACCCTTGTATACTTTTTTGTTTTTAGTATTAATAAGGGCAATATTATAGGGACTGACTTGAGAAAGGGTTTACATGTGTGAAGTTTTAAAATGTGCATTTGCTTGTGGAGTTCAATCATCCTGAGGTGATTGTGCAGTTGACAGGACATTAAAATCCAGTTACTAAGCAATCCTTATTTAGTTATTGTTTGGGTACAGAGGCAAAATCATGAATGGCAGTTGAAAAATTTGCAGATTGAAAGACTGCTATATCGGTGTACTTGCATTGAAAGGACATCATTGTAAATATTACCAACTGCTATATCGGTGTACTTGCATTGAAAGGACATCATTGTAAATATTACCACATCATTGTTAGCACCACTACATATTTGTAATTATTTTTATAACATAATTAGTAACTAATGATCACTCACACACCACTGTAAATAATATTTTCTTTTGACACTGCTGGTACTAAAGCATTGGAAGTAGCACCCAACAAACATCATCAATGTTGTAGTGATAAGTACTGGTGGTAAATATGTAATATTGATAATGATGTCCTTTTGATACAAATAAATTATCTGAAGTAATCCACAAAAGACATCACAATCATGAGGTGATCATTAATAATGATCACTACATAATTAGTAACAGTACATACTTAAGATATATATACATACACACACACTTGAACCTGCTTGTGATGTCTTTTTAAGCTGTTGGATGCAGCATATGGTGATCAAGTCAAAAGGACATCATTAGAATGATGTAGTGGTAATAACAATGATGTAGTTATACTTGTAATAATGTAGACACATTTACAACATGCTTTTGATTTTGATGCTCGTATGCCACCATAGGCTGCAAGCATGTTGATATTGTGTCTGTCCACGACAAGTTAGTAACTGGATTTTAATGTTGTCAACCACTCATGGTCACCACAGGACAATCAAACTGTTATAAGCAAACACACATTTAAATATTCTCCTCGTATATACAAACCCTTATTAAGTCAATCCAAAAAACCTGTCCCTACATAAACCTCAAACACAATTTTTTGAAGAATTAGTCTGTTATTTTCATGTTTGCGAAGTGATTGGTTTTGTGGATTGACTTGACAGAGGGTTGATATATATGTGAGAAGAGTTTAGAAATGCATAAAATCCAATTACTACCACTACTACTACCTGTTAAGAGAGCACATAGGGCTAGGACATGCTGGTATCATCAACCATTCCATATAACAATACCATATTAAACAAAAATCTAAAAAAGGAATGGGCAGAAACGAATAAAAAAGTTTTTTAAAAATATAAATGCTTAACAGCAAATACCAGTGCCAGATGGCAGAAAGCTACACATACCACCTGCCACACCCTAGCTACCCAACAAGAGCCATAAAAAAAAAAGCCAAACTCTTAATGAAAAATGTTTGAGAATTTTCTTTAAAAAAAAAGTCCAGCGAATAGACATTTGGCAGAAAAATAGTGAGATAGAAAAAGCAGAGAACTAGGCAGAAAAACAAAAGCAGATAGGAAAAGGGGAAACAAATAACAGCCCTGAGATTCCAGACAGGGGAATAAATCAGATATTCCCAGCCTCCCTTCAGGGGTGTCCTTGGCAGCATGTATTGCCCAGACTATATGTGACATTACAAATTTTGCTGGATCACCACCACTGACTTTAATACCTTTGTATCAGTTTTATTTTGGGTGATCTCAACCTAATTATAAAGGCCAAAGGGGTATGGGTAAAGTAAGAAGGCTGCTTCTGAGTATCTCTATGCAATTTCAACTGCATAATATTTACCTTTTTCTTTTTTAATAATATATTTTATATGCCCATTCAATTAACAATCGGTTATGGTTAAGTTTTTTTTACCCTTGAACCACCATTAGTTTTTGCCCAGAAAAATGACATTCCCCTTAAAAAGACAGGTGGAATGTGGTATATATGTATGCACATGTACATAAATGACCTGTTACATATATATATATATAGCATCATACTATCTTTTATACACATATATATATATATAAAAACTAATAAAATCAAAGATTTTTAAATATATATGCAGACGTAGTGCTAGAGAGGGTACTACTTTCAGCTTTTATATTCAATTCTGCTGTGGCCTTTAAATTTAGCAAAGGCCAGTGGAACTGCAATCAGAACTGTCAACTATGAGGTAGTTACTGCTGGCTTATGGCTGGACAGCCACTGATCTCTTCAGAGGTAGGATTATATACTGAAGACAACTTTAACATCCAGAAATGAACCAGGACCTTCAACTTTCTCTTCCGAGTGTGCCGGTAAGCATTTGTTGATACATGTATTAATACTTATGTATAGCAATACAATAAAGCTGTAAATCAACTACAGATGTTTTTGTTTTATTTTTGGGTTCTGGGGGTTGGGGTTCATGTATGTGTTTGTGCATATATCTGTCTGAGTGAGGAATACATCTGCTTATGCCAGAACAGAACACACACACATGAAACACCACCAGAAATACTTAATAAGGCTCAGTTTCAGGTTTTTATTTTATTATGAGACCATATGGCCTTGTGTAGACTAATGCAAATTTGCAAAGACATATTCACAGTTACAATTTTATTGAAAATACGGTGACAGAACCGGGCACATTGATGACAATTTAATCAACTGCCCTATTTTAATTCTTTTTGTTACAAGCCTCCCCCCCTCCACTGAGTGAATTCCCCAAATGTTGAAAAGTGTTACTTTTTTGGAAGAAGAATACTCGCACATGGTTGCACTGTCTTACAATCTCACAAACACTTGCACACACACACTCTCACAACACTACTTGTTGACCACCTGACATGACATTACTGTCATACAGTTCACTGCAACAATACGCATGCTGAAAATCAGTAGGGCTTTGGCAGGTCTTTGATGCCTGACACACACTCATCAAAACTGTCTTTGTACTCTTCATGGCACCTGATCAACACCATGCATGTCTGGCGTTTGGAGCCACATGCAGCACCCAGGTCCTGCAATGGAAATAATTTACCATAAGCAACCTAAAATGTTAATAGTTTTCTGTGAACAAACTGCAAAGCAATGAGTGATTCAATCAAGACCTTTTTACACTCAAATACAGTATAAGATTAAGAGTTTACTTGAAATTTATTTTAGTATTTTTATGAAAAGTCAGAGTATGGTAGAATATTTTTCATTTATTTTCAGTTTGATTTAGTTCTCAGTCTCAGTTAAAAAGCATCTGAAAATAATTTGAACACAGCTCCCAGAAAAATGGCAAATGCTTCTACTTTGCAGCAGAAACACACACCTCTTCCTGACCTGTACTGAAGATTATGTCACTGTTAGGGAGTGCACAGCAGAAAACAAAAACAAAAAACTTCTTACAAACAAACAAGCACTGAGTTTTGAGCATCCCACTCGCATTTCACATCTCCACCTAGGCCAATCTGGCTACCACAGCAGTCACTGACAACAAACCCTGACTGGCACAGCTCTTGCCATCATCAACGCTATTTATCGGTGGGGAAGGGCATACAGGATACTACGCATGAGCTTCGCTTTGAATGGCCAGAGAATTAAGTGCTGAGACCACACAAAAGTGCAATACCTAAACTGCTACTATGGCAGCAAGAGGTCATGGGACTTATACTTGTGCCACTGAAAAACCAGCTGGGGATATTCTGGACTAGAGAACAAACAAATTGCAAAATGTGTCAAGAAATATTTCTGTATTTTCATATGCTGAAAATTTAGGCATACAGAATGCTTCCAAATCATACGAGTAAACGGATCTGGAACCAACAATCTTCAAACCCACTGTCCTGAGCACTTACCACTACCTGATGGGAGCTAGCGCTCCAACAGTTTAAATGCTGTTTTACTGTGAGCAATGTGCAATTTACTGTGACAGTGTGAGCCACTGGCATGTCAATAGCTGACTACAGTAGGACAGAAAGACAGACTGATTTCTAAAGCCCAGTCAACCACGACTGTTATGTCAGGGTGAAACAAGGACTATGAACAACCAGCAATGTCAACACATTTGAAGTTTACTGTGACAGTGTGAGAAACCTGAACTGTACACTTTCACATTTAGTTTAGAGCCAAGCCAAAAAACAACAAGTTCAATTACCCCTTTAATAGCTGATGCAAGGTTAAAAAACCACACACAATGGTTTCAGCTTTGGCTACACCACCACCTTGTACCAACGAACATGTACTTACTTTTGTGCGTAATATGTGATTCTTCAGTATGTGTGTGTGTCAGTACTGTCACTGTGTGTGTGTGTGTGTGTGTGTGTGTGTGTGTGTGTGTGTGTGTGTGTGTGTGTGTGTGTGTGTGTGTGTGTGTGTGTAGTAGAAATAAGGATGATAGCATCTCACAATGACAGTCTCACACCTATTCTGGTCCTGTCAGGTAGTCTAACTTTAGTGAAATTTTTATTCTTTTTGGTGTGGATGACATGCTTGAAACTGATTGAGTACTTGATTTGATTATGTTACTAGCAAAATTTCACACACACACAAATAAATGAACATATTATATGTAAACTACAAGGGACCACACCCACAAAGTACAAAAGTTCTTAAACAACAATATACACATTACAACTGGTCCAGCCACCTGCAAAGCAAAGCCACTCTTTGATTTGAAATGGTTTTCTCAGTATGGTTTGATCCACAGTCAGGAGTAGCAACCCACACCCTTTTCTTTAATTTGTGCCAAGAGTGAGACTGAGAGCAGCCCCACATCTTTTTCTTTAAGTGGTGCTGGGAGTGAGACTATGTTACTTGTAGTCTTAGTATGTATGATGTACAAGTTTTTTTTATTTTATTGTTATCTATCAGTGGCAGCACATGTGTTACATTTGCAGGTGTCCTAGACTGGCTAGATTGTGGAATGTTCAAATGAGAGATTATTCAACCTTGTTCTCTCTCTTCTTTACTATTTACTGATTGAAAGTCTTGTACAAGTTGTAGGACTAGGAGTTAGCAAATATGTGCATTTATGATTCAAATGCAACTAGTTGTAGCAAGGCATGATGATGATGAGGTGTGTGTGTGTCCCTGTGTGTGTGTGTGAAGTGCTTGCTTGTTCTGTCTGTGGGTTCTAAATACTACTATGTACAAGGATGAAACTACCATATGTAACTCAATTGGGCTATGACTATGAGTATCAACTATATCATGAGCAAAAGTTTATATTGCAATTAATCTTTAAAGGAAGGATGCAAAATTTTTCAAGTAAAAGCTCCACACTGATGTACATGGAACCCCCCCCAAACAGCAACAACAACAAGATTGAAAAGAGGTGTTATACATGTATATATATATTTATATATATATATAATATGAATGAATGAATGTATCACCTCCTTTGAAGGTGTGTAGCAGTATGGAATGCTCTTCTCCTCACACAGGATGGGCATGTGGGAGATGACATCGATGGGACTGACATCACCAGCAATCACCACTATCCTGAAAAAGAATGCATTTAAAAAAAAAATTAAACAGAAGAAAAAAGAAAAGAAGAAAAGTTGATAAAAACTTGAAGTTTAATGTGAACTTTTGAAAACAAGATACACAAGAAGTGCAACTGCTCAATTTAAACAACTCACATCAAAATACATATAATTATAAAATATACAGTACAGTTGTGGGAGCCAGACATTGCTTTTAGTTTAACTTTCATAATAATATTAACAATCATGGTCACAATAATAACAATAAGATAAATAGTTCAGAGAGAAATGGTTTCTAATGCACACACTGGCACCATTTAGCAACTAATACACTGCTTTTAATTTTATACTTACAAAAACAGGAATGGATGGAACTCAAAGAACTTGTGCTAACACACTAACACTCGTCATTATGCAGACACATACTTTGTCACTCACTTTTTCAGCAAGTCCAAAATAAAGAATAAACCCTTAGTTTTACTTAAACTCATAGAATATGTAATTAAACTTACCCTTCTTCTTTTTTGCGGATGTATTTCTGAACTTCACGAACACCCTTCCGTACATAATTTTTCTGCTTGCAAGCTGTATACAAGAAAGAAAACCAATGAAATTACATGATTATCTTACTTTTATTAGTTTTAATTACACTTATATTTTCTTTATTTGAAATTCCTGAAGAACTGAGTGAAACCATCCAAAGGTGTCTGGTCCTGATGGCACCTGGAATCCCCTGCTATATTAAAATCTTCCTTTTATTTGTTCATGGTTTCAGTAGCAAAGGGAACCATAAACTATAAGTATAAATATGATTTAATTTTAATTTTCGAAAGCCTGATAAAAATGAGTGACATTAAAATTATTAAATGTACCAAAATTGGCAAAAACATGGTATGTATAAGTGGGTTAGATAAATATACTAGTTTAGTATAGAGTCCAATCAAGTACTCCCATTACAGACATGTTTTTTGATCCATACTGGGAATTTTACTGTTATCAACTTTTGACCTTACTGCTAATGATAGTTCATACAATCATAGTACCAGTTCTGGAGTATAAAATACTGTGGTTACTCCTGGCTGTTCCAGACAATAGCACTTTTGGCAGAGGAGATCACACCAGCAGTAACCTTCCTGTTTAACATGCTCCACAAGTCCCTCCACTCTGGAAAGATCCCAGCAGCTTGGCAACATGCCCCCATCCACCTGACATAAGAGGGGTCACAAATACACCAACAAACTATCATCCCATCTCTGTCACCTCCATCTGTAGGAAGATGATAGAACATGTAGTAAGGCCATTGATGAGTGCCCACTTTGACAAACATTACATTCTGAATGACACTCAACATGGATAACCTAGCAAAGGAACTGAATCAACAAAGCCAGACAGACACTATCCTGTCAGACTTTGCCAATGGCTTCGACACAGAGCCCTGCCAATGTCTCCCCATAAAACTTTAACATCTTGGCATCTGGGGCTCCACTCTCCAATGTATATATATATATGTATAATACATAATAGAAGCTTTCTCCAGAACAACATCAACAACAGTCACAGCTGGGCCATGTCACTTCAAAAGGGGAAATTCCTGGGACAATGCAAACACCATATTGGGTAATAAATATATCATCAGAATTGTACAAACGGAGTCAAATCAAGCAAATAAAGCTAAAATTTGCAACACAAAATGAGTTTGATCACATGTGTGTCTTTTAGTGTAGGTATACCCATTTGACGTTTGCTCTAGATCTAGTTTCCAATTAATCATAATGATGTGCACACTTCCTCTGTGGGGATGTCCCCAGAACAATCAATTGTGCTGATGATTCACCTTTTACAGACTGTAACCAAACTCACTTTTGTTGCAATTTTTGGCTTCATTTGCTAGATATAAAGCTTTTTGTGTGAGTCTGATAATAGTTGTGACCTGACATGGCATATCATCCATATGAAATGTCCCAGGAATTTCCAACTGCCTCCTTGGACATTACCCCCCCCCCCCCCCCCCCCCCTTGGCCTGACCTCTTCCTTGCCTACAAAGATGATTGTCCCCAGAGCCACAACATTAACACCAAGGTGCAGATGGTTGTTTTGGGGACACCTGTCCCATCCTCTACAATCAAATTCAATTGAAATTTTGAATCCACAATGTCAGTGAGTCTGACACCTGTAAACATTAGCAGGAAGTAGACAACCTCAACAAGTGGGAATGAAAATGGTATATGAACTTCAGTGATGACAAATGCCACATACTTAACTTACCATCCTCAAGAAGAAGCAACAAGTCATTAACTACTCACTCCAAGCCCAAGCCCTTGAGAAAGTGAGCAGTGCAAAACACCTTGTGCCCACTAATGAAAGATCTGCATCAGGGTGCCCACAGCACAAGCAATATCTGTGAAGGCAAATAATATCAGTGATTCTGCATTCAGAAACATCAGACTGTCCCACCACAGGGGGCACAGTTCACACCAACTGCCTTGTCTGACATGTAATTATAATAGAGCATTGCATGCCATGCTGCTACAGACTGGGATCCCCATCAACAAGTGCTGTTAACAGTCCTGAAAAGAGCTGTGAGGTGCATCATGCAGGACCTCAGCCCCACCACAAGTGCCTCTGGACTTGTCTACAAGTACAAGCACTTGGTGATTGCAGGACTGTAGCCAAGGCTATGACTGATACAAATGATGGTAGAATATCGTCAATCAATGGTCTTGTACTATTCCAATTGCCACCAAGAGAAGGCACCCTGACACAGTGATACTGATAGTGATACTCAACCAGATCATCAAGAGGACAGTGGTCAATGGAAAAACAGAGCCTCTCAGTCTCATACTCAGACACCTTCTGGCACTTCTTTTCCCCCTCTGCCATCCACATCTGGAACTCCATTCCTTCTACTTCTATTGTTCTACCACCTCTTCCTCCCCTGACTGCTGACACATTAAAATACTGTCTTGCTCTGGGCCAGGAAATTCCCTCACCCTAATAACCACCTACTAGTAGTAGTACTGCCTCTGTCAACCCCCCCCCCCCCCCCCCCCGCCACCTGCTTCACTACCCTTTATCCCATTCCCACTGCCAGCCATCCCCACCCCTGTGACCTTTTTCTCAAACTGTTGGGCATACCACCATAGAGTTCTGTGAAGAACTAGGAGGATAGTCATGTAGTGTTACTAAGTGCTATTAGTAATACTAATAGTACTACAGGCGACTGGGGTTATAAATAGTGAAATACTCAGAAAAACAATGTTTTTGAGTTTGATGCAAAATAAATCCCTCTCACACAATGGCTTTAAAGTTAAACCCCATGCACTTGCCATTTACTATTACATATATATATATATATAATATGTGTGACCAAGCACATTTTGCAGCTCAGCATGTCATGAAACACAATGCAGAAAACCCTGGCCTTTATTTTCCATAGTCCTGATGATATTGATACTTGACAATTCTGAAAGTGAAACAGTTTCTTCCATTAGATCTAAGCCAGCTGACAACAGGCTGCCTATTCAAGAACTGAAGAAGGCAAACAAAGCAGCCAGGAATCTTTAACAGCATGATTATGAATATCAGTGACAGTAAAAGGCCAAAATCTAACCAGGCACTGTTGAAAAATGTTGACTGCCGTGGAAGGTCTGAGGCTCAATGATACCTAATAAAGCGCTGTTAATATTATCCATCAGGGTTGCACAGAATTCTGCAGTAGGCACAAGGCAAGAGGCTGAATTTTAATACATAATGGTTATGGTACAGAATACTTTATTCTTATATATTCAACCCATTACACAGGAAATTACAGTGTCAACTCACACATAAAAGCAATAACCAGCAACCAAAAATAAATCATCACACTTCAGTGTGTAAAAATGATACAGAATCAGTCCCCCCCCCCAACCCCCCTGTAAAAAAAAGAAGACAGTATCACTCATCCAGTCTTGTTACTTGTATTTACTTTCTTATTAACAATAACAGTTAACACTAACACTGTAAGTGTAACAGTAACTTAACAATAACATTAACACAACTGACATTTTCTTAATAATTGTAAATTAATACAACTGACAAGTGACATTTTCGTTCCAACATTTTATTCTATTGTGAAATATTACACCCAAGTACGTGTACCAAATCTCTCAGCCACTTCCTCAAAACAATGAATATTAGTTATTAGTTACCCAGGTTTTAACTCATTAAGCGCAGGAGTGTATTTAAAAATAATATTTTTTAATCGCTGCCAGTATGTCATTGTCAATGTCACTGTGTAACCTCATGTTTGGCTATGCACTTTTGTACGACCCCCTGCTACTAACTTACTTACTAAGTACAAATTTACTAAGCATTAGTCGACTAGAAGTTATTGCGTTATGCGTACGGTTTTCTCACCCTTTTTGATGGTTTTTAACAGGCGTTTTGTGAGTTTCTTGGACGCAAGAGGTTTAGCAATGGCACAGAGATATCTTGTCTTTTCTTCCCACGTTTGAGTTTCTGCTTGTTCACCATCCTCTGGTGCTTCAGAGTCCCTTCTCTCTTTCTTGACTTTCACCATTTTCCCAAATAAATCCAACACGTGTGGTGCGCCTAAAATCTAGTTGGTTTTTACAAAAACATACACGGGCTCAACACTGGAGTTGAATTAAGTAAATCTAATGTTTTCCAACAATATATTTCAATGAAAAAAGCAAAACAAATAATAAAAGCAACTGGTTTGTTATTTTATTAACAACTGTAACAAAAATGATAATTGATAGAAGAAAAAGTGATTCTGTTCCAGGGTAACTTTTTAATGCACTGGACGCAATACACGATGGAGGCTGTGGAAGCTAAAGTGGAGGGAGGAGATGTCAATAACTCCGTCCCAAATGGTCAAGTTAACGAGGAGGTACATGATATTTTTAACATTTAAAATGTTAGCGTTTTGAAATCGTATTCTGTATAGAGGAATATGTATGTAATTCCGTGAATCTGAGAAAGAAAATGTGGCCTTGTGTAAAACAAACTGTTCGCCATCTTGAATTTTGAGAAAAGTGGAAGACTGCAATTTGTTATGCGTGTTTAATTCTATTTACCCTGGTTAGAACATAGTTGAATGCTCATCTAAACCATAACTTCTGTTTGATTGGTATTTCTGCATACATTTTGTCGTCGTGTAGCGTTCATGTGTCGGACCTGATGACGTTGAATAGTTACTCATTTCGCTGTTAATGTGGTGCCCAGTCACGTGCCCATCTGACCGGATCAAGGGAAAGAACTGTGTCACGGGTTGGAACAGCGCAATTCTTTCACACGTGCGGGACGACTACAGCCATCTACCTCATTCTGTTTTTGCAGGGGCCTACATTGTAATTTTTATTATTGTACTTGGTAGTAATAATAACACCTGGTACTCGGCGTGAACACTTCGGCAGAAAACAAAAATCGAGTTGTTGCCAGCCTAAAGCTATGGATTATTGGAGTATGTATGTGTTTACGGGTATTTTCAAGTTTAAGTTTTACGCCTGAGTGAATGCATTTTTCTTGCAAATTGCGCACAGTTTCTTTTCGTTTCATAATTTGAGGTCAAACCAGGGCTTGACATTAACGTTTATGCCCCACCTGCCCTGTATGGCAAGTACAAGAAATGTCCCAAAGCAAATGAGAGAGGGGGAGACTGGTAGTTGGAAAAACATCACTATAGCACTGTCTCCGTCTCACTGACCAGGGTGAGCACACCATGCTTTACAAGATCAACAAAAGTGCATACATTAGATTAGAACCTCAAAAATTGTAATTTGTACACACACAGAAGGAGTGTAGTGGGGGGCATGTTAAGACAAAATTTGAAATCACTTGTGGTATTGTGCATATAGGTGAGTTTTTAATGCAGGTTTGAAGGCATGTGATGGGAGTAAATTTCATTGCTTTGGGGCACAGTAGAAGCAGTGTTGGCCAAAGTTTTATTTTGCTGAAACATTGGGGATGTGAAGTATCTGCGTGTCAGCAGAAGGACAAAGCTTACATTGAAGGGGTGTGCACAGTGAGATGGTCAGAGAAACTGGCAGGGACAAGTCAGAGAAGTGACAGATAGTTGAGAGTTTCCATTCTGTTCTGGCTTGGACTGGTAAACAGTGAAGAGATTGCAGGAAAGGTTGCACATGATCACATTTGCTTGCTTTAAAAAACTGCTGCAAAACCAACAACTTGAATCAGAATGAGAGTGCTGTTGTACAGATCAGCCAGCAAAAGCGATGTGTACAAAAGCAACCCAGTGTTTGCTAACAGAAACAACCCACCATGTACAGTTATTACAAATAACCATCACTGCAAGTGCCTACTCTGTAACTTGTAGTTGTACAACTTTTGTGGACAATATGAGCAACAATTTTCTTATTGGCTGATCAACATTTAAGCAGCCAATCACAAAGTATGTAATGTTGATAGAATTCCTAAGGGAGATAACAGACTTGTGCCAATTGAAGTTTGTGTGAAAAAAGTAAAACCAATTTGCTACATTAACCCACTTGGCCCCAGACCAGCCGCAGCCCTTTCACTTGAAAATCCCATGCAAAGGGAAGTAACTATGTCAAATGATCCTGGTATACAACTTTAAAAATCAACAATAAACACAACACAAAAGTTTCAGTTTACTTTGTATTTTTCCTAGTTTGCAAGTGGTTTTCTTGTCTATCCAACAGCTTTTGATTATTATTTTTTCACTTGAAAATGAAAGCATTAAAAAAAATAAGAAGTCAGAAATCTCCACATCTGAATGTCAGGTTTTAGGGTGCCTACGGGGTAACCGACTGAAAATTTCCAGTTTGAATTTCCAAAGATGAAGCTCTGTGAGTGTGTTAGTGTGCCTATGGTTAATGACTGAGCCAGATTTGCATTTCAAATCTCAAAGGATGAAGCTCTGATGCCATTGCTAACAGTAGGGCTTTTGTTTATTTTCGGGCATCTATCAAATATCCATCTCGAAACTTTGGAAATTCACAGCATCTCTCAAACTCCACTGAACTTTGAACAAAGGACATTGCCGGAAGTAGTAGACAGTAGTAGAAACAAGGCTACAAGTCATGAGAATCCCATTCCTGCTTGCATAAGCTGTGTGCTAGTATGGAGTGTCTGCTAGCTGGGTGGTCTGGGGTTGCATGTTAAGGAAAAAAGAGTGGGCGGGTTAAAAAAAGAAGGAGAGAAATGGGTGGGGGAAGAGAGACTTGCAGTAGTTACAACTGAAAAAATTGCCTGCCCCATCAGGCAAATTCACTGTGAAGATGGGTTGCCCAACTGCTGGGTCTACGTGCCCCAGAGGCGGTGCTTAATGTCAAGCCCTGACATTATACATTGTTGAATTTGATGGATTGTTGTAATCAGAAGTGGGGTGTTTAATGAATAACTGGCTTCGTTGTATGAATTGAAAAAGAGAATGTAAGCAGTTTGCATGAAAAGTGCGTACCTGATTTTAGATTTTTCCATGCTGAGGCTAAAAGGGAAGGGGAAAACTGAAACTAATTCCTAAGTGCAGTCCAGCTAGCTCCTGAAAGCAGGCAGAGATGGGGGCAACAGTTTAGATAGTAACGAGTTCCAGCATGTTGTTAACTGAAGGGGAAAGACATTTTATAAACCTAATGCCCCCTGATACATCAAAGTGAGTTGGGAACACTTGTTTTGAGGTAAATGTTCATTCTGAAAATATAAAAAAATCCATCAGATGTACTTGGAATGTTGCAACTTAGACCAAACATTAAAATGGGGAACCTCATCCAGAGTTGATCTCTGAAAAGGTGTATCAGAGCTCCCCATGGATTGAATGGTAAACAGACATTTTCATCTGGGGAGAAAACAAAACAAAAAAACTTTGAAAATTTTAGCACAAAGACTATTACATTGAACCAATTTGATAAACATCAGAATGATGCTTCTTGAAGGAAGTAGTTCATGAACTTCTGTTTGAGGTGGATCATAGGTATGGCTCAAAGTGAAAAGTAGGAACTCTGTGTTCAATGGGCCATGCTGGGTGATTCAGGGACCACATAGCAGCTGCTAGTGGGCCAGCTTAAGCCCGTTCTTAACTGGGTGAATGTTTGTTTGCCAAGCATACTTCAGACAGTTCGATGAACAATGATTTGTTTTTTAATTGAACTTTTAGTTCACCAAACATGGTTCGGACAGTCCAGACTTTACTTCGTTCTCAAATGGCTTGTAATGAGATGCAAGCTTTGGCCCGAACTTGTGGCAGACGTGCAGCAGACTGCATGATCACAAATGTAGGTTAAGTCAGTATACTTTCATCATCCCTCACAGGGTACTTTAACTGCTATCTCATTCTGGGTCTCCGAGACAAGGCTGCGCTTCCCACAAGTCAACAAATGAACAAATTCCCTCCGAAGCGAATGAAGAACCTAGTGACACCGTCATACATTTTTATTTTCATCCACAGGAGAGCTCTGCTCTCAGCCAATCAGAGGCAATGATCGTCGAATAGGGCGAATGTTCCCAGAACATGTTGAGCGAAGCTTTTTGGACCCTGAATATAGCTTTGACGAATACTTCCAACTAGGTTCGCGAAGAAAAGTTTGCCTAATTAAGAACCAACTAGTTTTGCCGAATACTTCCAACTAGGTTCGTGAAGAAACATTTTCCCAATTAAGAACGGGCTTTAGGCGTTTCAGGGGAGCATTGGGTTTATATGGGTAGCATGCATTCCCAAAGTTTTACACATGCACTTGATTCATATTCTGGAGAAATACTTCCTCATTTCGTAAAGTAATGACAAAACAATATATTAGTCCTGTAAAAGTTAAATAGTGCATAACTTTTGTCTTTTTAAAACTGGCCTTTGGTTATTAACTTATTAAGTTAACTGGCTCACTTTTTTCTATCTTGTTTTTTACTCAGTCGTCAAACAGCCCGAATGCTTCTACAGAGGAGTCTGGTGCACCAGTGAAAAAGCTGAAGCTGGAGAATGGAGGAGGTAAACTTTAACCTAGACAGAATGCTGCCTCAGTAAGCTAGCTTCATCTTCATAAAATTGACCTGTCAAAGAAGATGCAGATAAACTACTGAGTGCAGTTTATTACTTGTTTGAAAACTGATATTTCCCTTATTAAATAAGTTGTGTATTCTTTCATGAAAATGCCATATTACAAGATATTTATCATGCTGTTTAACTCCATTTGATTTTGTTGTTGTTTGTTCCTATTATTTGCACGTCATTGTACATCGCATGAAGACGAACAGGTAAACTTTTCTTGACATTCAACAGCTTAGGACAAATAGCATGTCATTTTCAGACACTGTACGTATTGAATTGGTACTTGTTTGCTTTTTGTATTTTGTTGTTGATGAGTATTTATGTGCTTATAGTTCTAAGGAGTTGTTATAATGCTGGAAGGTGTTTCGCAGCACCTGCGTTAGTTTCATTTTCAGATGAGATCTAGTAGGTTGTTGTATATTGACTTTATTCCTTATTGTCAGAATAAAATGGAGTTAAACCTTCTTTGTTTTGTATGTTTGGTATGATTCCAGCTTTTGAGTGATGCCGCTGTCAAAGTGAGTTTGGGTCAGAGCCAGCCTGGCAGTTGTACGCTAGCTGTTGACAGGCCACGCCACTTGTTGTCTCTTTGTGTGTATGTGTGTGCATTTGAGTGGGGAGAGAAAGTGAGTGGTTGATGTGTGTTATGGTTGGTGAGAGACATGAGGAATTGTTCTCTTCTGTTTGCTTTGTCTCATGATTGCTGGTCAAGATGAAGTATGAAATTGAATTATCCTCTGTGAAAAAGGAATAGTGAGTAGAGAAGGATGGTGTAAGTAGGAAAGCTTTGTGTAAGTATTGGTGTTACAGACTTGCTTGTTGGGCTTGGGCCAAAAGGTCAGCGGCAAGATTATGTTTTGGGCTTACAGTGCATACCCACAATTTCGACTATCTGATTGCTATGAGAACAGCTAACATTTTAGATGGGACATACTCTCTGTCCCCCTAGTCTTGCTGACAATGTGGAGACTATTGACACCACCATTAATGGAATAGACCTTCCATTAAACCTGTCTTTTGGAGAACAGAAGTGTTCTTATTGCCCATGCAGTGTGAACTGTTATTCAAGGCAGATGTATTGGCTGAAGAAGAAAAAGTACTAGTTTGGATTTTAAAAGGTATGAATTGTACGTACGGACAAACTGAAGGGGAAGTCATTTCCAGTTGAGAAGTAGCTTCCTCACCCTGTTTCATGCTGTGAATTTGAATAAATATGGAGTGTTTCTGCTGTTCATTACACAAGTGCGTCAGCATCTCACCAAGCAATGAAGCCTTTTGTGTGTTTGTATGATCCCAGGGGTGCACTCAACCAAGTTGCCATGGTGACCGTGCTGTTACAAGACCGAGATTTTGACTGCTGGCATTTCATCCACCCGTAACATTGGTTGGCGTGCAAACTGTTCTTGGTAGGGAGGGGTGGTTATATTACTGCCTCATCAGACTCGAACATGTGAAATTTTATTTGTTGAATTGTTACATGTACATGTACAGTCTTCTTCTGAAATCTTTTATTTTAGGCTTTTTGCCTGTTTTATTTTTATGCATTGCTTTTGTAACATGCATGGGAATTTGAAAGAAGAAAACGAGAAGCAATAATTGGATTTTTTTTGTGTCTGTCCATATTCCATGAATATGAAATGAATTTGAACCTCAAAGCTCCAAATTCAGCATTATTTTTCCCATGCGTGGGTAGTTCAAAGAGTGTACTGAGTCGTGTTTGTTTATATTTTTGTGTGTGCTTGGCAATTTACTGTTGCAGAAGAGTGAGAGGCTCCATGAAGTTGGCACAGGTCTGAGAAATAAAAAGCATTGGTGGGCGCTGAGTGGTTGATCTGTACTGGGCGCCGCATCTTTTCTTCAGTTTATTATACCCATATTGTCCATTGTCAAATTAGTTATTCATTTATTTTTTCAGTTGCCTTGTTAGTGAAGAGATGTTTCAGCAGGAACACTTCAAATTGTGTAGTTGATTTTAGAAGGAACAAATGGCATCCAGTGGCTTTTTTTCTTCCTCCAGCAAGCAAGTGCATAGCAGAGTAAAATGCACTTTTCCTGCTCTTTGTTTCTGGGCTAGGATTTTTTTCTGTGTGTGTGAATTCCTGGTATGACTTGTGTCTGATTTAACCCTGGTAGCGCTATTTCCAGGCTTATTCTGGGTTACCTCGCCTTGATGCTGTGGGCTGTCCCTGGTATATTTGGAATCCAGACATGATAGAAGTTACAGATAAAAGCCAGTAGAAGAAATGTTGCATCTGAACAGTCCACTCACATGCGTGGATGCAAAGGAAGCTTAGTCGGCAGTTTTTTTGTTTTTTCCCCATTGGTTTAAGCTGTTGATCATGCATTGAATGTATGCTCAAGTGGACACTGATTGTGGGCGATTAAACCTTGGTTAATAACAGCAGAAGACCTCAGATACTTCAAAATTGTCTTATACTGGTCTTAATTTTTCTTTTCTTTTTTAAAATTATTTTTTTGCTTTAATTTTCGAAGGAGGATGTCTCGGAAATCTGAGAACAACTTTGGACAAGTTATTGAGCAAGTGGTAGAGATGTTGGTGGGAATGACCAGTTGGGCAGTCAAAGCATATGTGTAAGTCTCCAACTGATCATTTTTACAGAGTTAGTGTGGCACAAGAATATTTTATTCAGAAGCTGTTTGTAAATGTGCAAGTTGTGTGAAAACGCCAGTTTGTTTTTATTTCATTTAAAAAAGAAAAAAGGACACAACCATGCTCTTTGTAGTAGTTTTGCCTGCATGGCGGTCTGTGGTCAGTGGAAAATAGTGAAAGAGTGTTTATTTACCATATCAGCTGTGGTGGAGACCTGAAGAACCAATGAAAGAAATGGTGGGTTTTTTCCCCACTTGTTTAAAAAAAAAAAAGATGCATGAAACAATCACAATCCTTCAGATTTTTCCCACCCCTTTCACAGTCAAAGTTACATAACTTACTAGATATTTGTAAAACAATACGTTTCAGTGGAACACTGTGTAAAGCTGTTTCAGCTTTTTCATGCTTTACAGCTTGTATTTTTTGAAATTCTGTTGCAAAAATGCTTTGTCCAAACATGCAGTTGGTACCTGCATCTGAGAAATAATTTATTCAGCCAGTTGAACTAAACCCACAGAAAACAAACTTGGCACTACCAGGGTTAATGTCCTTGTCACATCCATTTACTTTTTGCATGGATTTTGAAATTAAGAACTGTTGATTACAATGTTTGGACAATAAAAAATTGTTTTTACCCATGGTGATACTTTCAGATAAATTACTAAAGTTGATGATTTGATAAAATGCTATCAGAATGGTTTCTTTCTAACCCAGCTCATAACCACTGAAACATAGACCTTTAACGGTTGACATAAAAGTGCTTTGTTTTTATTTGAAGAAATTATTTTTTCAGATAACAATGTAATAGTTTTCATATTTACTGAATTAGTAAAGTCTTTCTGTGGCTGTTTCAGAAATTTTTAGCTATTGGATGTGATTAGGACATGCAAAGAAATGTGATACAAGTTGTTCAGCTTTTCTAAAAGTCTGCCTTGGAGATTGCTAAACTTACCAGTCTTGGACTTTCATGCATGATTTTCAGTCTGATGTATTGCAAATTTTCATTTTAATAAAACAAGTCCATTAACAAGCTGTAGAGATATTTTTTTTCTAAGTTGGGTTAAAATGAAAGCCATAAAAAGTTACTGGGAATAATTATTTTCTCAAAAAATCAACTAAAAAGGGGAGTTTTTTATATTTTATTTTTTATTGAGGAACAGCATTTAGCTAGGGGAGACCCCCTCCCCTCCGAAACATGCACACACCAAAATTGCTGACAGAAATGAGCTAAAGGAAGGAATGGCTCCACCACAAGCAAAATTTTTTAATATATTTTTGTTATAGGGAAAAGGTGCTGTGGTGTGTTTCCAGCATTCACAGCTGAAGTCTCTCGCTCAAAAAAAAACAAAAAATACAGAAGAAGAAGAAAACTGTGTAAATTACTAGATGATATATATTAATGTGGCCTTGTTTCTTCTGTTTTTCTGTCTGTTTCATAGCAGTATTGCGCGTGCAAATTCGTGTCCTCCATTCTTCCTGCCATATTTCGGAAGGCCTCTAGCCCAGAGAACACTAGCCTGTTTAAGGCCTGGGCACCAACTTTTAAAAAGATGGAACATTCGGTAAAGATTGCTTCCTGTGTATAGAATGAGCCGTTGCAGACATTTCTATTTCAGTATAGTAATGGTGCTGGTGTCTTGGTGCTGCTGCAGATGGCCATCCTGTCTGTCTTCTCTGGCTGGAGCAGGACCTACTTGCGGCATGATGACCAGAGGCTTCAAAGATGATTCTCGTCTGCTGGATTCTTTTTTTTGTTAGATTGAATGCATGTCCTTTAGGGGTTGGGGGATGTTTTTTGTTTATGTTGCAGTGACCATGCAAAGATGCAGAAAGCAATGAGTGAGAGGTGTTTCTGTCTCAGTCTTGGGTCTGTTAACCCAGTTTGGGGAATGTAGATTTGGAATCTGTGGATGACAGTTTCCTCTGTTTTGACTCGCATCACATGATTCTGTAAATTGGATCTGCCATGAGCGTTATAGCTTTGGAGATGCGCATGCTGGGACCTTGTCTTGAAAGCAGTTGTTAACTGTTCTGACCAGTGGATTGGAGTGGATGGCATGGATTTTGTTGCCAAAGTGAAGTCTTGGCAGTGTTTCGGATGAAACACTTTGTTTTGAAAATGGGTGCCCAGTACAATTAAAAAGTAGGTGAGAAGAGTCCAGTTGGAACTCACTGTAACTTCCTGACAAGAGGACAGTTCTTTGGTTTCATTTTGGTTTGTAATAAGCTACACACATGCAGTTTGCAGGTGTTTATTTATTCATCTCTTTATGTCAGCAAAGACAGGCTAATTGTCTAATAGTGCATCACATTTTGCAGTCTTAGTATGTATGCACAGTGTGAAATTCTAGCCACAAAATGACAGGACAACCAACAGCTAAAATATCTAGAGAAAAGGTGAACCGTGCTGTGTTTGAAGAACTTTTTGTCAGGGATGTTATGTGAGAGCTTTCTGTTCGGTTCTGTGCTTTAGAGGCTATATCAGACTCTGGCATTTAGAGTGTTAGCCTTGTTTATCTTTTTGTTTTGTTTTGCTATTGCAGCACGACCAATTGTGGTGGAGGCCGGGCCGCAGTTGGATCAGGATGGGCCAGTGGTGGAGGGGCCTGGTGCCAAGCGAGATGTAAAGCCCTTTGCACCCCCGAAGCTGTCGTCGTCACAGGAGGAGGACATCAAGCGGGCCAAGAAATATGCCATGGAACAGAGCATCAAGAGCGTCCTGGTGCGTCAGACCATCCAGCACCAACAGCAGGTTAGTTGTGTTTCATGCCTGGCTTTGGTTGCACATGGCAGCATCATGTCATTACTGTCCTAGTATGATGTACAGCTATATGACTGTTGGGCCATGCTTACCAATCCAGTTCCAGCCCCTTGGGTATTATACTGTTGTTATTTTTAGCTACTTTCAGCATACGTATTAATCATTAATGTGCTTTAAAAGTAAATTTGAATAGATGTGTATTGAAATATGTATGAAGTTTATGGTTTTAAATCGTTTAAGTCGGTTTATTGTTTTTAAATCATTTTAGGCTAATTTTAAATTAGTTATATTATGTAGGTCTTGAAATATTACATTTCTTGATTTGTGCAGCATTAAGAGCTCATGAAATTGTTATGGTGCTTTACAGAATGACTTACAAAACATTTTGTCCCAGGTTGGATCATATTTTTTTGGTGAAATTTGGTAACGCACAGTTTCAGATGGAGAAGAATTTATTTGATATACTTTGGTGTAGGAGATAATAAAGGTCCTAGGATAGAATGGGACATAAATATGTTACTTGTCAGTAAAACTGTCTTATTTGCTGTGGGGGAAATTATAGTAATTTAAAAATAAATAAATTCAGGAACAAGATGTCTTGGTATGATTACAGTGCAGCATAGATCAAATGTCAGTGGTCAGAAATAGGTTAATAGTAGATGTTGCTACTTGTTTAATAAATGGGACAGATTGGATCCAAGTGTGTGAGTATGGAGGACTGAGTGTGCAGGCAAGGAGGGTTGACAGTAGATGGACGTTACTAGAAATTTTGGCATTTCTATGTTATTCCCATGCTTTGTTTCAAGTTTGTTACAGATCATTTTCCAAGGCCGGTTATGAAAGCCAAGCTTTGCTGTTGCATATGTCAGTCTGTATGGACTGTAACTTCAGTGCCATTGTTTGCTCTTTATCCAGCGCTACACTGCAGTATGTACTGTACTTACGTGGAGGTTTTTCTTTTTCTATTGTGTATTTACAGCAAATGCAGAATTTCCAGAATACTGTTCAAAGACAACAAGCTTTAGCCCTAATGTGTCGGTGAGTTATTTTTAAAGTTTAGTGTGCCTGTTTTATCAACATAAGATTACTGTTTTGTGTGTGCTTAAAGAGGACTTTTGTAGTTCCACTTATTGACAGGGTTACTGTCTGCAAGCAGTGCTTGCAGTGATGTTGAGTTGGTATCAGATTTCACAAGGAGTGAAGTTGAAGCTTGGCATTTGTTTAGGACTTTGATTATAAAGAAATGGTTTAGAAAAGAAAGAAGAAAGGAGCAGACCATATTACCATACGCATGCATACCAAGTGTGCAAGTTAGTGATCCCATTGATATAACCTGGTCATACCTTCCAGCATCAGTGACAGCCATGCTTGAGTAAATGTGTCAGAAGTTAAAAATGTGGCTTACAGAGTGTATGAATGAATGAATGAAAATTTATATATAGTACATAAAAAACTTCCACACAAAACCTTGTGTTCACAGCGCCAGAGAGGAGCTCAGTACATACTGATTGTGGCCAGATTTGGTGACATAGCAGCTCCTGAAATTTCCTACTTTGTGAACTAGGTCTGTGTTGGCAGTAATGCTAAAACAGTTGTATTTAAAAATAAAATTTCCCTGGATGTGAATTTGCTCAAACAGAGCCCATGTTTAATGAGATCCTTGAAACTGATTTGAACATTTTGGATCGTAAATACACTGAGCTGGTACAGTATTGTCTGTCAATTTGCAACCTGTTCTGTGTGGAGGGATGATTTTTGTTTTGCAACCAGTCAAGTTCAGTTTTTGCAACCAGTAAAGTTCCGGTGGGGTGGGTTCTCAATATTACAATATAATTTATTTTTTTATGTGTCAGGTTCTTTCTCTCCCAACTCCTTCATTCACTGCTGTTCCCCACTTACCTTTTAGCCTACCCTCTCCCACCAACTTTGCATTGCAGTCTTAGCCAGGCACTGACTTGGGAGTTTGCTTCCATACCAGATGATTAAATTGGTGATGATTCTCAAATGTTTGTGCAGTACAGTGTGTTAATGTGTCCAGTAGTTGAACACAGTAAAGTTTAATGGTGCCTAAAATTGCGGTTGCTTTCACAAAAGAAACCCAGTTTTTGCCAGGCCCTGTGCTTTGTTTTTACCTGGTACAGAAACTGGAAAAAGGGTGGGGAAGAAGATTACTGCCCATACCAGAATTGAAACCTAAAGGCCATAGCCCACTGTCCGGAGTCAGTGCCTTGACTACTCGCTCAGCTATGCTGCCTCCCACTTTGTTAGTTTTTTCATGCCATTGCCTTCATTTTATTTAAATGTACCAGTTAATGTTAAACTTTGTTACCCATATTCAGTTGAATGAATTTGCGGTTGTGTGTATGCACAATTGTCTGTGCAGTTTGTTGTGACTTTATGGGGATTGGGGTTTAGTATCTGGCGATGTGTAAAAGGCATAGATCATTGTCCAGAGTGGGTGTCTTGACTACTCCATTGGCTGTGCCGCCACCTTATTTTTTTCCAAGCTAATATGTTCTTTGTTGAAAAAATGTACCGGTTAATCTTAAGCTTGTTTCCCATATTTAGTTCAATAATTTGTGATTGTGTGTATGCGCAGTTTGTTTTTGTTTTGACTTTTTATGGGTGAATAGGGCTGAATCACAAGTCTGGTGATGCCTCATAAGTTGTTTCCTGGGATCTGGCAAAGATTGTTTTTTTGCAACTATGAACATTGTAAGCCATTTCTCTTGCTGTCATAACACTTTTGTAAACCAGAAAATGCACTTCCCTCACACATCGGTCAGAAAATCATGACAAGTAAGACACATCTGTTGTGCACAGAAGTGATAAGTCATTCTGTTGTTGCCAGTTTTGATCTGTCAGTAATAATGCCACTCGCTCCTCTAATGAATAAGTGGGTCTATCCATGTGTATACACCATGAGCGCGATTGTTCTTGCTGGAGCTGGATTCACAAAGTTGTGCCTTTTTTTCTTTCTTGCATGCGTTTTGCTTGAAGTGACTGAAACATTTTGTCAAAACATCCAAAAAGTATTTCTGCGGTCAGCCATTTTTGTTTAACCTCAGAGTAGTGTAGGCAGCATTCAGTTTCATCTTGAAAATTCTTAGAGAACATGAAAGGGAGTCAAAGAAGTGGATAGCTTTGTAAAAACAAAAAACAAAAAACAGGTGGTGAAGCATGAACTTGAGTGCATATTTTTGTTGTGGATATGGAAAATTGATACTCCAGGTGCATCTTTGTGTATTGTTTTTAACCAGTTTCTGCAGAATGAGAGTAATGGCAATTCAGAGGATGAGATTTGAAAACCACCTGTTACTACTGAGATCCTAGAAAAACACAAACTGTTCCTGGAGCTGAAGAACGCATGGTACCATGTTTGAAAGTGAATAAGATTGCCTGCTTGAAAGCTGTGTTGGGCAGCTTTATTGCAGAAAAAGTGCTTCTGTTCCCAGTTCACACCCTAATAATGTAGAACACTGATGTCAGTGGAACACATTAATATCTAGTTCAAACCTGGCTTATTTTAATTGTCTTCATGATGACTGAGCAGCACAATAAGGACTTGCTTTGCACAGCATAATCTTGGACACCCTGATTCAAGTGGCACCTATTAATAGCTAGTTTGGTAACTTGAAACCTGGCTTTATATGTTTTAATTGTCCTTATTGTGAATGTAACTGAGCTGAACAGGTGGGATTTGTCTTGAACATGCTGGTCCAAGTCGAACACAATTATAATAGCTCAACAAGAAGTTATCATGCAGTGGAGACAAATGGCAGTTTTTGTTTTTCCACACATTCTCTCATTAAGTGTGTGTGTGCGAAGTAACAAGAATAAGAGATTTTGGCTGTTAGTAGGTAGTAATGGATAAAAACAAAAGTGCATAAAATTGAAGTAAAGTGAGTTTTTGCCTTGTAATTGTGAAAGAGTTGTCGGCTTCAGGGGGCTTTTGCCTCATGAACACCCACCAAGGGCCACTGCCTCTGGACCCCACTGGGGGCCCTCAACCTCTATCTTTTAGGATTGGAAGAAATCCCCCCCCCCCCACCCACCCTCCCAGCCCCCCATCCAGGGTACTTTAATGAAAGATCTGGTTACAGAGTAGATGCATGTATCCCTGTAGAAGTTTGTTGCACAAAAACAGCATCTTTGTCATATCCCATGGAACAAAAACATTGTTGCATAGACTTTTAAAAAAATATATAAAAAAAGGGGGGGGGGGGGGGGGGGAGAGAAAAAGAACTTGGAACAGTATGATTGATACTGTGTTCATGAGTTGCAGGAAGAATCAAGTTGGGCTGCCTTGAAAGCTTTTGTGTGTTCCTCATCTTGTCTGCTGAATGCACATGCACATATATTGCTAAAACTGGTCATGTCATGTCTCCAGGTTGTTTGAGTACAGTGTTAACAAAAACTGGTAAAAACTGTGTATTAGAGTGTGATAGGTTTTATTAAGTAGTAGTCATTTGTATATTCCTTGTATTGGCTCATTTTACAAGGTTCTTTGCACATTAGATGGACAAAATGTTTTTTTTGTGCATGACACAAGATACTTCATTTTTGATTCAGATGAAAAAAATGTGATGGTACTGATCTATTGTAGGCCTTTTTACAAGCTTGTTTGAGCCTGAGAGAGGGACAAAGATTTTTGTTTACACATTATGTGTGAAATAATTTCCTTTTGATTTGGGTGAGAGGGAGAAATGTTACGTGGTGGCAGTATCAGATGTGCTGACTCCTGACAGGACCTGCTTGAAATGTGAAAGTAATTTTTGTCTAGAACATCAGAATTTGTGATTTCTTTACACAGAAACTGGAAGTTTACATCATTTGAGGGGGAATGTCAATGCAGAATTGAATGGCGTAGCAACATATTTTGATATCGATATTTGTGCCATTAACCCCATAAACCCCACATGCACGTTGATTGCATAAACCCCACATGCAAGTGTCCCAGTGATTGGGCACACTACACACAAATGGGTTTTCCACCTTTTGACGTCCCTGCATGCAAATGGGTGTACTTTCAATTGGTGAATTTAGCATATAAGAGATAATTGATGCCCTTCTTGTTTTTGCCAAAACTGATAGTGAATGAGGTTTTCTCAGCTGTTTGAGTAAGTTCTTCAAAACACTACTGATAACATCCGTTCAGCTTCATAGTTGATGCAAACCTTTTGTATGACTACTTTTAAGGACACAGGAGAATTTTAAAAGGTTTCGAATGTGAGTTATATGGGCTTTATTCTCATTTTTTTTTCCTGCAAATATTTATATGCAGAGGAAGTGCTAATGCTGGTTGCTGCTGTATAGGATGCAGATGTATGTAAAAACAATAGGTGTTGGACGCAAGACATTGCTTTAAACAGCAGTGCTAATCAGTTGCCTGTTTCTTGTGTGTCTCTATTTGCAGGATCTATGTAGGCAGTATAAACTTTGAGATCAAAGAAGACACGATCAAACAGGCCTTCCTTCCCTTTGGCCCGATCAAAAGTGTCAATCTGTCTTGGGATCCGATCACAAACAAGCACAAGGGCTTCGCCTTCATCGAGTACGAGGTGCCTGAAGCTGCCCAGCTGGCCCTCGAACAGATGAATGGCGTCATGATTGGCGGCAGAAATATCAAGGTGGGAGCTATTTGTACATCTTGCTGCGCATTGCCTTTTCCTACCAGGACCTTTCTGTTTGCTTTATTTCTTGCATGATATGTGGTCAGAGTTTTTTCTTTCTTGGACACCAAAATGGTAAATATGGTGCTAAAAGAGTAAAGGTTTTGAAACCTTACGAGCAAATGTTAGATTACCGTAAGATGGGGGAGAGGGGAGCTTTATTTGTGTATATAATCTGAAAGTTGGACTTTTCCCAGTTTGTATCAGATGTCTTGTAAACTGACAATTGAAAATTAGTTTGGTTGGATGGGGTGGGTAGGAGAAGGAAGGAGTCTGCAATGGGCTTATTGGTACTGACATGTTTTAGCTCTATTACTTAGTATGATATGCAAATAGAAGACCACCCTGTGTACTTGCTACTTAAAAGAATTATGAATTTTGTCATTTTATTATGCTGTTTGGTGCAAACTTCACAATGATATTGCACAATGTCTGTGTTGGTTGTTTTTCTCTTTTTTGTTTCATTTCAGCTTGGCAGATTGCAATGAATGCGAGGAGTTTGTAATACTTTGCCCTTTCCGTCATAATAAAAAGCTGACTGACTAGCTTTGGGTTTGCTAAGATACATTTTTTTTTTTTTACTTGTGAACCATTAGGTTCCACATTACTGGCAGTTTTCAGTGTAAGTAGTTGTCTGTGGACAACTTCGGTTTAAAACCAGTTGACTGCCTGCAGTTTTTAATGTACATTTACTTACATGTGTATAATTTCTTTGAGTCTTAAGGTTTTCTGCAGGTCTTTAAAACATTTTTAACACTCTTGTATCTGTTTTGATAACTTAGTTATTTGTTTAAAATACCAGAGGATAAAGTATAGTAGTATCTTGTTTTTGAGTTTGACTGCCAGTCTGTTTTAAATGCAATTGTAAATGCTCACAGGAATAGTTCTTGATTTAGGCCTGGCATGATACTTTGATGTCCTTTGAATAAGAATACTTTCTGAGGATGAAAAGCACTGGTGTAAAAAATGTCTCAGATCAACTGCTTTCCCCACAATCACCAGTTTGTTGTTTGCATTGACAGTGCCAGGCCTAAAAGCTAAATTAGGAAGTAATCTTAGGCAGTGTGTGCATGAAATTGTTTTTCCATAATCTCAGCATTGGTGAATACAGCTGTGTGTATGAAATTATTCATGATACATAAATGAAGATAGTATGTATTGAGGACAGATTGGAGCATAAGGGTTTGTTTTTGTAGACATAGTATGATGCTTGTTTTTGTGTTGTCTTTTGGGCAACCTTGGTGGTTTGGAATCCTTTGAAGAGTGCAATAAAAAGGTAATTGAAAACAGACACATTTGTTTTTGTCCGTGAGGGTCCTTGAAGCACTACAGATAACAATATGTAAAACTTGCCTACTGTTCTGTACAGTAAAAGCTACAGAAGTGACATAAACCAGGTTACAAAATGGATGTTAATAAAAAATATAAAAAATCCATGAATGGCTCTAGGAGGAAAGGGAGGAGGTTTAGAAACTTTGTTTTATTGGTATTACCAGCATTATTTGAAATGGTAAAAGGGTGGATAGGATTCAGCACTTGTGTTGGGAATTTAAGGATTCCAAACCACCTTGGGGAAGAAGGAAAGAAAGTTTGGTAGATGGAGGAGTTGGGCCAGTGTGAGTGGTTGCTATATGGGGGGGTGGCTGATGTGTCAACAGGTGGGGCGACCCAGCAACATGCCACAGGCCCAGCCCATCATTGAACAGCTGGCCATGGAAGCTACCCACTTCAACAGGATCTACGTCGCCTCCATACACCCAGATCTGTCGGAAAGTGACATACAGAGGTCAGTAGACTGATGCCACCAGTGTGACCCTTTTCTGTTAAAGATGTTACCCTTGAAAAACGTATGTTGGATTTAGGCATGGGAACTCCTTGTATAACAAAGTTGAACACATTGTTTGTGTTTTTTGTTGTTAGTGTATTGGAAACTTTATAAAAATTGCTCTCCAGACTTTTTCCATCAAGGGTACCCCTTGCTTCAAAATGTTGCCATATGCTTGGGGGCATAATGGTTCAGTTTTCTCAGTGTGGTTTTGTCTGACAGTCAATCTTTGCATGAATATTGTAGCCATAGACACTGTCAGAGTACCAGGTATATAATTTCGCCTGGTTATCTGTATAGACAAATAGAAAGTTAACCCACTTGGCCCCAGACCAGCCGCTACCCTTTCGCTATGAAATCCCTTGCGTAGGGAAGTAACTGTGTCAAATGATCCTGGTATATAACTTTAAAAAGCAATAATAAACACCAAACAAAAGTTTCAGCTTACTTTGTATTTTTACCAGTTTGTGAATACAGTGTTCTTTTATATCCAACAGGTGTTTTTTTTGGTTTTTTTCACTGAAAAATAAATCATAATTTTTTTTAATCCCAAGTCAGAAATGTCCGCATCTGAATGTCAGGTTTTTGGGGGCCTACGGGGTAACCAGCTTTGCAAAATTTCCAGTTTGAATCTCCAAAGATGAAGCTCAATGAGTTTGTTAGGGTGACCACAGTAAGCAACTGAGCCATATTTGCAGTTCAAATCTCAAAGGATGAAGCTCCAACACCATTGGTAACAGTAGGGCTTTTGTTTATTTTGAGGCATCTATTGCATGTCCGTCTTGCAACTTTGAAAATTCATGGCATCTCTTGAACTTCGCCGAACTTCAAACAAAGGACATCACTGGAAGTAGTAAACAATAGTGGAAACAAGGCTACAAGTCTCGTGAGAATCCCGTTCATATCAGCATAAACCAAGATGCAAGTATGAGTGTCTGCTAGCCAGCCGTTACCGGGTGGTCTGGGGTTTCATGGTAAGGCAAAAGAGCGGGCAGTATGGGGCCAAGTGGGTTATGTTACCTACATACATTTGTAGGATTTAGTGATATAAAATGCACGATTGTGATGCTTAAGAGACCCTTGGGATATGCTCAATTTGTACTTAGAGAAAAGATTTTTTGGAGTTTTTTTATTTTAACCAGTTTACATTCCTGAATGTTGGCAAGCAGTGCCATGGAGAATGAACGAGCTCTCTTCTATTTCAGTGTTTTTGAAGCATTTGGCAAAATAAAAGTGTGCAAACTGGCACCCGACCCCAGCAAGCCTGGAAAACACAAGTAAGTATATATCGTTGCTTGTTTCAGCCTCCATGTAAAAAGGTGATGCCATCCATTTACTATGGCATTGTTATACCAGTTTTGATGTCAGAAGTGTAAATTAAACTTCACTTTAGTGAACCTTTTGATGAGGTTCATATGAGCAGAGCTGCCAACCACTATGTTTTGGTTCTTTTTTTTACTACACCCAAAGGGCACTGCACTACACTGCTATGCTCATGATCCTATCACTGTGCTCTCCTCCCAAAAAACAAAAATTGCTTATTTTTGATCTCATGTGTGGGCGTGTGCCTTGTTCGTGTCTGTGGTGTTGGTTGTGCCACAGCTAGTTGGCGTTTGTGTTTTAATCCAGTTGACAAATTGTAGTGTTCGGTTCAATTTCCACTCTTACGCGTCACTTCCTGGCAAGACGACTTCTGTTTTCAGTCATTTCAAATTGCCATGCTATGCCAAAGTGAAAGCTGAAAGTGAGCTCCCAGGTGATAAGTCTTGTCAAAAAAATGCACACCAAACTTTCCGGGAAGAATATATGTACAGAAAGGTTTCTGTGCATTGTATGATCAGCACGAGTACCCAGTCCATGGTGGAATGTACAACATCAAACGATGGGGTCAACTGGAAGCATCACATTAACAAAGGAAAAAGGAAGTACATTGAAGATTTCCCATTTTATGGGTTGTGAGATGCCATCTAAACAGTATTTGGATGCAATTTGAGTGGAGCCACTTTTCACAAATTTCTTTGTAGTGCACAGCATCACCATTGATCATGCTAGGCATCTGGCGCATGTTTCTGGGAAATTGAATTTTGAAGGAGGACTATATACACTACACTCAGAATCAAATTACTATGCTTAAAATCTGATTTTGCTGCACTTAGTCTATTGAAGGGTTGGCAGCTCTGTACGAATTACTTGCTTATTGTAAAATATTTGTTTGATCAGTTTATTTTGTCAGTATCTAACTTGGATGTGCATAATTGACCAGATCATGTAGATAAATCATATTTGGCTTTGCGTGTATTTAAGGGAGCTTGGCTATGCAAGAGCTTTATCATGCTTATACCTAAATAGTTCTTTGAATGTGTTAATGTTCAGGGCTGGTCACCCGAGTACCTCTTGTTTGGTTTTTAACCTGCATGCATGAGAAATTCCTTCAGAATATCTTATTTTGTTTCCTGTCTGATTGCATGAAAATGATTACTTCATTATTGTCATCAGTCATGAGACTAACTTGTGCACTCACAACTGTGGTATTTCAGAGGCTACGGTTTTATTGAGTATGAGAGCCAACAAGGTCAGGTGGATGCTGTGGCCTCCATGAACCTGTTTGACTTGGGTGGGCAGTATCTCCGAGTTGGCAAGGTGAGTTGAAGATGGATGACAGTTCTGTATTTGTCCTGAAGTATTTATTTTGGCATTGCCCATTACTAGAATCTGCATTTAGAGTTTGAGATGATTTGACATGGAAAACAAAAAACCCTAAAACATAAGACCTTCATGAAAATGCTTTTGTGATATGCACAGAGACATGAAAAACAGCATATGGGTTTAAATTAAAAGGTCATGTTGGGAGAAATTTGCAGCTTAATTGAAATTGCCTTTTTGTCTTTCTGAAAATGGGCTTCTTGAAGAGAGTGAGAAGCAAGGCAGCTGTTTTGCCTGGTTTTGAAGCATTGTGTTTGGAAATAAAAGCTTCCTTTCGCCTTTTATGTCAGATGCAGAGTTTAGAATTGCCTGCATGGACTTTGCATTTCATTGCCATTCTTTTTAAATTAAAGTTATGGGTTGTGTGTTGTAGGCCATCACCCCTCCAGAAACGATAGCACCAAGCCATGGTCCATCCAGTATGCCTACAGCTGCTGCCGTTGCCATTGCTGCCACCACTGCCAAAATACAGGCCATGGATGCTCAACAGCAGCCAGCAGGACTGGTCAGTACTATAACTTTATTCTAGGTCGTGTTGGCTTTGCACAGGTCAGGTTTGTGGCCACTTTTATGCTGAGTACAGTGTTTGTCTACATGCCATCAGAAGATATAATTAGGGGTTTCTTGCTGATTTGTTTGAAAGTATTTCGGGTATGAATGACCAGCATTTTTGTAGTTGCCAACTGAATTTGTTTTAGTTGCATTAGTGATCAAAATAATTACCGCTTTCAGAACTGATTTCTCTTGTGGGTTGTCTTAGAATGGCGTGTGCCTTGATGTCGTTCATTTTATTGGGGGGCAGTGTCTGTTACATGGCTCACAGGAAGTGCTGTGAATTGAACAGCCTGGTTCTTTTTATTGTAAATTATTTTTGCATACAAATATGTTAGACATTGCCCTTTTTGATGATGATGTTCTTTTGTGCCTAATATTTTGCATTGAATTGATCCCAAGATTGAAATACCTCTGTAGTGTTGCAAATACATTGCTGCATTATTTGTAAAAAGTTTGTTATTATCAAAGTATTATTATATCTGTAGCATGCATTTAAGGACTTGAGGATAACTTTTCTTTTGAGCTGCTATGATTGCATGTGCATAGGTGCAAAATTGCATCTTCATAGTTCTGCATTGAAGATGGGATGTGAACTTTGCAGGGTCCACCTGGCCTGGCAGTCCCTCAGCTGGGTGGTCCCCCTGTGGTTACCCCCACTACTCTGGCCACCCCTCCACAGCCTCTCCCTGCCTCTGTGACAGCTGTGACAGCCCCCTTTGCTGCTGCTGCTGGCAATCCCATGCAGAACCCACAGAACCTGATTCCAGCCACCATGTCTCCAAGTGGTATGCCCATGACACCCAATGCTGCTGTGTCCCTCTTGACGCCTCTCCGCCCGGGTATGCCAGGTCTGGGTCTTCCTGTAATGCCACCCCCTATCATGACCACCAATGCTGGTGAGAATATCGGAAGATGGTTGTGTGTGCTGTGTTCATGTGTACTACCGCTGTTGCTTTGTACCCCGGCTTAACCAACTTCAGAGAGGGAGGGGACTCTGTAGTCCTGGAGCTTTAAGACACTGGCATGTCGCCAGTATGCAAGGGTAAAAGTTGGCCCCCAGGATTCCTAATTATTTTTAACTTACCATACTGTAAATTCCTGATTTGACTGTGGACATGTCCTTCCAGATGACATGATGTGATCGCATTATATGTCTGACATTGGTTGCATGCTGTTTGATTGGGCATTGCACCATTGGGAGTGTCGGGTAGTGGACCTGAAACAGGCATGACAAATTGGAATGCTAGTTTATGTACTCAGGATTGCCGTAAGGTTGCTGCCACACCTTGACAGCTGGTGCAGCCCTTGGGTCCCCAGGCATAATTTGTAGAGTTAAAATTGTCGGCTTTCACGTCTGAATGGGACTGCCAGCCCAGAAGATTGAACTCGTTTGAACAATGAAACTAAGAGAAAAAAGTATGAAGAGGGAAAACTGAATGAAAGTCTTGTAACATTGAGGGAACCCAGTTTTTCTGAAGTTATAATGTAATTTTGTTGGGTTAAAAAACAAAAAAACAAAAACGCACACGCACACAAAATATATTAAATATATATAAAAAGTCTAGTTTTTTGCCTCTGGTGACCAAAGACTAAATCGAAATTATTTTTCACCATCCACAGTAGTGTTTAAAAATAAATGAAGGATTGGGATAGCCAAGAAAGAAATTGAATAATGTAGTAACACTGCAAATGGGTGGATTTGTGGAAAAAGAAGAAGGGATATAGATGCTAATATGTGCCAGTGCTAATAATGAAATTCCATGCAGCATTGTTTTTTTGCTGACAGCATACAACAGGTAGAAAACGGTGGATATGACTTTTTAGTGCTTTATTTTTAATTGTGTTACATTAGACAAACACGGTGCTGGTGTACCTATATACATGCATACTTGAATGCAATGCATATTATTTGCGAGTGTCCTGGTGCAAATTTTCTGGCTTTTAATTATTTTTTAGGCCAGTCCATTTGCCATGTTACAAACTGAGTTGGTTTCGCGGAAAGAGTGTATGACCCCTGGTCTGCTCTCATTTTTAAGAACAGAATTGTTTGAAATGTGAAGAAAAATCTGCTGCAATAAGGTTTGGTAGTACATAGGTTGTGCCCATGCCCAGACATTTGTTTTGTTGCCCACGGCATTGTTACAGAAGCCTCAGCTGTACTGTGGAGTTTTCACAGTTTCTTTTCTAATGAAGTTTAGGACCATGGCTAATGCATCAGGTGTAAAAAATCAAATTGAGAAGAAAACGTACATCACATGCACACACACATACTCTGTTTCTCTTACAAGGGGGGAAAAAAAAAAAGAAGGAAAAAAGATCATAGATCCTTTAAACAAGTGTGATAAAAAATAAATGTTTCAAAGGAACACATTTTTAATTCTGTCAGTTCTTTTATGACTCCTTAGGTTCAACATATTTAAATCTGCAGTATCTAAACAACATGCAGCTTTTGTTTTGGCATCTGTGGCCTTTGCAACACATGACCAATCTTGTCACTCTTCAAGTTCATCACATCTCTGATGTCTTGCCCTTAATAAGGCATTTCAAGAATTTAGTGTAAGTGGTTATCGTTAGTGCAGTTTGAGTTGCCAGTTGCCAAGTTAGTTTCAATGACAGCATTGCTTGTTAACTATATGTGCAAAAGAAACTCGAGTCTGGCTTTGGCTTGCATCTATGCTAAGTTATGTATATTTGTTATGTAATTGATAAGTGTTTTGCCTGTGCTCAGGAAACATGGGAAGAGGTTTTGGACCTCAGTGCAGCTTTGAAATGTTTAACAACAACCTGGCTCAAAATATACTACAACGGATGCCGCAACCGATGGCTCAGGCGTTATCCTCTTTCAACTTTCCTGGCGTATTCATGGGCGGTACGTTTGAATATTAATAGTTTTTTTTTTTTTTTCCCTCTGGTTTCCGTCCTGTGGGCCCAACTTGCGCTTTGATTTGTTTTGGAGAAAGGTGGGGGTGGGTGTTTGGGGAAAGAAAATTATTCTTATGTCCATCAAAAAAAAAAAAAATGAAGACACATGGTTGCCGGGGTCTTGCACAAGTAAAGCACATAAGCACAGACATGCACTGTGTGTGTTGAAAAGATTGTTGTGATGTGAGCTTGTCTTGTACTGATGCTTCTCTCTTTTTGTCTCAGTATTTTCAGATTGAATGTGTATGACTGAAAGCGAATGTTGTCATTCATGTCTGTGTGCTAGCGAGAGCAAGTGTGTGAAACTTGGGACGTTTGTTTACCAAAGAGAGGGAGAGTGAATGTGTGTGTGTGTGTGTGTGTGTGTGTGTGTGTGTGTGTGCGCGCATGCATGGTGTGTGTTTGGTGTGTGTGTCTGTGTGTGAGTGGGGTTGTGTGGTGAGAGAGAGCTGCAGTGCGTGTGTGTGATTTGGAGTGTCTCTCTCTCTTGTCTTACAGCCACAGCAGCAGTACTGGCAACAGGGCTTCGCCACATGTTGGAGCAGAAAGCGGCAGCAGCAGCAGCTGCCCAGGCCCCACCGCCCCAGCAGATGCAGATCCTACCTCCCCAGCAACAGCAGGAGGAGGAGGAGAAAAAGGAGGAGGAGTTGCCGCAGTCCCTGGATCAGCAGGAAAACATGAAGATCAGCGGCAGCAACGCTAGACACATGGTCATGCAGAAACTCATGAGAAAAGCTGAGGTAAGGCACCTGGTGCAGTGCTGGTTTATAGCTGCAAGTTGTGGGTATTGTAGCTGTTTTGTCCTACATTTAATTTTGTTTGTTGAATTTTGTTATACCAGATGTTATAAGGCAACAAGCCTTTGCTAGCAGTTTAATTTTGCTTAATACAACAGTAGTACTGCTGAATAACCCACTTGGCCCCAGATCGCCCATCACCGCCGGCTCTTTTGCCTTACTGCGGAACCCAGACCGCCTGGTAGCAGCTGGCTAGCAGACGCTCTATGCTAGCATCTTGGTTTATGCAGATAGGAAAGGGATTCTTGCGAGACTTTTAGCCTCGTTTCTGCTATTGTTTACAACAGATCTGGCGATGTCCTTTGTTTGAAGTTCAGCTAAGTTTGAGAGATGCTGTGAATTTTCAAAGTTGCGAGGTGGACATGTGATAGATGCCCCAAAATAAACAAAAGCCATATTGTTAGCAGTGGGGTTGGAGCTTCATCCTTTGAGATTTGAACTGCAAATTTGGCTCAGTCGCTTACTATGGGCACTCAAACAAACTCATGGAGCTTCATCTTTGGAGATTCAGACTGGAAATTTTGCAGACATTTCTGACTTGGGATTTTTATTTTATTTTTTTGTGAAAAAAATCTAAACCTGTTGGAGATACAAGAACACTGTATTTGCAAACTGGGAAAAATACTAAGTGAGCTGAAACTTCTGTTTGGTAGGTAGGTAGGTAGTGTTGCTTAATGTCCTCAGATGTCAGTTGACATATTAGGGACAAGCTGAGACCAATTCCGAAGCATGGTTCAGTATAGCTTTACGTCCATGGAAACCAGAAGGCTTGTTAGGACGGACAGCCCAGGATGGCCACCTCAACTGTCACATAGCTCCTGAACTGTGATGAAGGTGTTTATTATTGATTTTTTAAGTTGTATACCAGGATCATTTGACACAGTTACTTCCCTTCGGCAGGGATTTTGTAGCGAAAGGGCAGTGGCTGGTCTGGGGCCAAGTGGGTTAAAGACCCCATTGGAAATCAGTTATAGTTAGTGATAGGTTTTGTGGGGTGGTGGTAGTTTTGCTGCACAGCACTCAAAACAGACATTGCCTATGTTTTGGGGATTGGTGACGTTAATAATCAGGCAAGAGTGTTGGTGAATTGTAGGTGTTTCCTGGAAAGTTTCAGTTTTACATCATGTACATGTCCCTTTTATTTTGATTATGTTTTACTGTTTTACATCATGGACATGTCCATCTTATTTGATTATGTTTTATATGTTACTGACCCAGTTTTCAGAAATACTTAATCGTTTCTGTGAAAACTAGTCCGGTGGTGGCAGCAATATAATTTTGTGATCCTGAACTTGACAAAACTGTTGTTATTTCCATTGTTTGCAGTTGAGGGGTAGGCACTCATTTGGGGTTATTTGGTGAAACAGTAGTCAGTAAAGGGGGCTTAGTCTGCAAACGGTGATTCTGTTTGTTTTTATTTTTCCATACTATTTTGCTTAGGAGGGGTGAATTCTGATGGTAGGTTTCCTTACCACAGGCACAGAGGAGCGCATGTGTGCTCACCCAAACGTGCAGCATTCAAAGGGTGGAGGCTTGTTACTGAGTGTGGGCAGTCGGTGTACTGTAGCATTCAAAGGGTGGAGGCTTGTTACTGTGAGTGGGGGCAGTCTGTGTGTACTGCAGCATTCAAAGGGTGGAGGCTTGTTACTGTGTGTGTGGGCAGTCTGTGTGTACTGCAGCATTCAAAGGGTGGAGGCTTGCTACTGTGAGTGTGGGCAGTCTGTGTACTGCTGCCTGTTGTAGTCTAACAGAAGTTGTATTCAGGGTGCAATGTTGCAGTGCACGGTGCTGGTGTTGCGCAACATGGTGGGAGTGGAAGACCTGGATGACGACCTGAAGGATGAAGTTACTGATGAGTGCGAAAAGTTTGGCAAGGTGAACCGTGTCATCATCTACCAGGAGAAGCAGAGCGAGGAAGAGAATGCTGAAGTCATCGTGAAAATATTTGTAGAGTTCTCGATGCAAGAAGGTGTGTATTATATGAGAACGTCCAATTTGTACCCATGCAACAGTGTCGGAGATTAATAAATTTCTTGAACATGAAAGTTTTTTGCCAGGATTACTCTTTTGTTGTTGTCTTCAGTTACTGTTTTTATTCCCCTGCCTATCACTCCTAAACACATCTTTGGCTGTAAACAGGTCTGTGTATACTTTTGACACTTGTGTGCATTACAAATGTATGATTTGTTTTCATCAGCCTGTGGCCAAAAAACAAACAAGGAAAAAAAAAAAAAAAAAAAACCAATTACATGTGCGAGGACATAATTATCTTAAAACAAGGGGTAAGAAGATGTGGAGATTGTAGTCTGCTTTGCACATAGTCGGTGAACTTTGTTTGGAAAATAGGGTTTGGTTTACACAAAGTACCAAACTATAGTCATAAGATCACAGCAGTGCTTAGTGTGCTTTACCTTTCTCGTCTATATATGAATAATCTTCATGTTTTTTTGCTCCTGTGTATGTTTCAGAGGTGGAAAAAGCAATTGCAGCATTAAATGGCAGATTCTTTGGAGGTCGCGTTTTGACAGCGGAAAAATACGACCCAGAAATGTTCCATGCGAATGATTTGTCAGGTTGAGAGGAAGAAGTCAGAAATGTTTGCGAGAACTTGTGACTATAAGAGTGAAACCAGGACAGCTGGAGTTGGATGGGATTTTATGGTGTACTCGAGCAGTGGTGGTGATCTGAACTGTACTTCACAATTTCTTTTTGGTCTTTGAAGAATATTCCAGTGAAAACTGATGCAGTTGCCCTGGGTCAAGAAAAGATGAAGCTGCATAGATACTGTAGACATACAGTTACGAGTTGATCCATCCCCTCTCCCAGTGATTGCTAGCAAAAGGTGTACATGAGGTTTGTGATGGATGCGTGTGAATGCGGGTAACTGCGTTCGTGATTGTTAATGTTTTCTCATGGATTTCATGAAAAAAAAATGATGAATTTGTATGTGCATGTGTTTGTCATCACTGAATTTGTTTTGGGTATGTGTGTACGTTTGGTTGTGTGTGTATGTGTGTGCATCTTTAAGAGTATGAAGTGTGGAAAGATTTTTTTCCCCAAGTGTATTCATTTAGAGACGTCACAGTCCAACTAAAGCATCAAATGCATGTTTATTGGAGGTAAACAAGTCTGAAACAGAGTTGACTCCTAGTGCTCAGGAAAAAAAGATGGAAGGTTAAAAAGGATGCTTTTTTTTTTTTTGGCAGCACAATGCAAATTGATTTTATTGTGTTCTACATCCACCGGTTTGAAGCTGAAGCATTGACACCAAAAAAATTTAAATATTAATTTAAGATGCTCACCATCACATTCATCACCCACCCACCCCCTGCCACCACAAATCCTAATTTACATTTGCGTGCACTCCCAACACCTGCACACTCGCACACGTACGGCAGCATCTATCAGGCTTGTGATCGTCGCAACATTGACATTGCACCTTAAGATGAGTGCCTAAAGGAATGAAGCTTGACTGAAAACGTTTTGACAAAAGGGACTTTGAAATCTTGTGTCCGTTTGGTTGAAGTACTGAGTTTCTAGCAGAATCTTTCGGCAGACTGACTGAAACTGTTCAAGTAAACCAGAACAATCAGTCAAAGGAATAATCATTAGAAAACTTGATCATTGAAAGCCGTTTCCCTATATTGAACTTTTGAAATGGTTATTTGGTAGATCAACGTTTCAAAACTTGAAATTCCTGGGCCTCAGAACTTTTGCAATGATGGTTTAAGGGAAGGGAATCCTTAAATTCTTTAACATCAGAATGTCAGAATTATTTAGTCACACACACCCCCTTGTTCAAACGTCCGGAATTTACCGCATAGTATGACGTCACTTGTTTCGGATTTATGCGAACTGTTCAGGAAAATATCGATCTTGTGACACATGGAAGTAACTGCTTTTGTTTAAAAGTCTTGATTTACAAGAGTCCTTCCCCTTGGCCTGATAGCAAAAAAAAACCCCAAAAAATGCGCTCGCAAAATCTACAGCGCTATTCCCCGCTGAGCGAGCTTAACGCGCTTGTTCACTTACATGTACATAATATATACCATTTACATTTACTAACATATATATAGAAACCATACTTAATAAATTATATTAATATAAAACAAGTACTTATAAAATGGCGCATAAAATAACTTATAAAACAGAGACGTTACAATAATTTATAACGTACATAATTATAAAACTATACTAATTAATTAGTATTATTACTGCGCTAAAACGTACACACACACACACAGCTCCCCGGCATTTCACTACTAGCAAAATGCATCTTAAAAAGAGATCAAGAAATAGAGACAACTTCACACACACACACATACACAGGCGCCCGCACTCACAAGCATTCTGATTATAGAAAACTAAATATGTACAGCTTAAAACGGGCAGCAAACTCCCCGGATAATTGGAATGGACACACGGAACAGAAAACATGGCAGTCCTACAATTTTGGGAAAAGTAATATTTTTAGATTAGATTCGAATTTGATCATAAAAAGCCGTTTACCTTAATGGAATTTTTGAAATGCTTTCTTTTTTGCATTTTTAATAGATCAACATTTCAAAACTGGTTGAAATTGGGCCTCGGAACTCTTGCGCTGATGGTCTAAGGGAAGGAAATCCTTAAATTCTTGAACGCCAAAATGTCCGACATTTAGTCAGTTTCGTCCCTTGTCCAAACATGTCAGTAATTCACCGAGTGACGTCACTCGCTCGGGACATTTGCTCACCTCCGGAAATAACCGAGCGGTTCCGGAAAATAGCGAGCTTGTGACACATTGGAAGTAACTCTGCCTTTGTTTAAAATGTCTTGATTTACAAGAGTCCTTCCCCTTGGCCCATAGCAGTATAGCAAAATGTTGTAGAACAACTTCAGCCACAGGCAACATGGCATTTCAGTGGAGTCAGTGACAGTACCCAAGGGTACTTTTTCACATCCGTATTTTCCACTGTTTGGCTACCTAAGGTACGTGGAGCTAGCCACAGGCAACTTGGCATTTCAGTGGAGTCAGTGACAGTACCCAAGGGTACTTTTTCACATCCGTATTTTCCACTGTTTGGCTACCTAAGGTACGTGGAGCTGGCAGCTGGAACGGAGAATGCCTGAAGTCGATTGCCACCAACTCAGCTGCATTCAGTCGAGACATTTGATTGCACTGAGCTTGCCGTACCTCAGCGAAATCTTTAATTTCATATTCAATAAGTAAACCTGACCAATCAACAGTGGAAGCATCATCAGAAAACTTGATCAGAAAAAGCTGTTTTGAAATACTTTCTTCTTTTGCATATTTCAAAACTGAAATTCCAAACAAAAAACATCCATCAAACGGGGAGTGAGTGCAAGGTTAATTTAAACTGCAGTGAGATGTGACCAGCGGGGGAGAGGGTTGGTTGTGTCAGTGGGGTGCGTGCAGACTGAGCATTGTGGGCATCGACTGAGAGGAGGATCGGGTGACACTACTACAAGAGAGGGGAGGGAGAGGAGTAAGACGGGTAAGGAAGGAGGGAGCGGGAATAAATGAAGGCTGAAAGCGGAGTGCATGAGGAGTGAGCCGGTTTGGCCTAGCGGTAAGGCGTTAGGCTGGTAAGCGGAAGGACCTCGGTTCGATACCGCTTCGGCTCTCCTTTCTCTTCAAAAAGGTTGTGGTTTGTGGACACTGTCTGGTGACTTTGTCCAGCACTTCCTACTGAAACATTAAAATGGCTCTCATCGCTGCCCATCTCAGTTAATGCAGAAGTCATTCTGGTGGTGACAGTATAGCGATAGGTTTATAATCTCCCTCTCCCCCCCACCTCCATACTCCCTTTCCCCCCTTCTCCCCGACCCTAATAAGCCGTACGGTTTCTGTGGACGTTAAGCACCATGTTTACTTACTTACTTAGTGCATGAGAAAGTGGAGGCCAGCTGCAGATCTCAGCGCGCGCGGCAGAAAACTGACAACATAAAGACTGAAAAAAATTGGTGTTGAACTTTCACAGTGATGGTCTAAGGGAAGCAAATCTGTAAATTCTTTAAAAACAGAACGCCCGACTTATTTTGTCAGTTGCGTCCCTTGTCGGAACACGTCCGGAATTGACCGAATAGTACAGAGTATGACATCACACTCGCTCCGGAAATTTGCGGATTCCTCCGGAAATAGCCGAATAGTTCCGGAAGATTTCGTACATGTGATACATGGGAAGTAACTCAGCAGTTCAGTAAAATGTTTTGATTTACAAGAGTTATTTCCCTTGACTTTTGGCACTCCATTAAAAAAAAAAAATCCTTACAGTGAGCCGGTTTGGCCTAGCGGTAGGGCGTTAGGCTGGTAAGCGGAAGGACCTCGGTTCGATACCGCTTCGGCTCTTTTTTCTCTTCAAAAAGGTTGTGGTTTGTGGACACTGTCTTGTGACTTTGTTCATCACTTCCTATTGAAAACATTAAAATGGCTCTCATCGCTGCCCATCTTAAAGGAAAAGTCCAAGGTTTTTAAAGGAAAAGTTCAAGGTTTTTAAGTATGCAAAGTAACCATCGAAATGATTAACAAATGAGTCAGTAGTTTCAGAGTTAATGAAATAAAAAATGAAATAAAACATTTAAGTAGGTTTTTAATCGATTTTATTTTCTGTAGGCTGGCCGAGATTACACTGAGTCTCGGGTTCTCCATCAGTCATGTGACTTTCTCGGAAGTGACATCAGTTTGGGGAGTCGGTGCGGTTGCCATCTTAGACTGTTCATTGAATGTGTATGCGTGTGGTCGACAAAAATCTCTAACCATGCCGGCCTACTGTGTTGCAGCAAACAGTAACAACTCACAAGCAACCCGAAACATAACTATGCACGAGTTCCCGTGAAATCGACCCGCTGTGAGGCGAAAATGGATTAAATTTGTGCATTTCAAACGAGCTGACTGATGTTGCGCCTCATCACGCCCATTTGTGTAGCGAGCACTTGCTGAGTGCTATTTCACAAACTTTATTGAATATCGCATATCAAAGCGGAATTTGAAGCCAACAGCATTTCCTTCTGTGCAAAATGTACCAAAGCAGACTGCAGAACACCTGAAATAAAACGAACGATAAACGAATATGCGAAGCAGACTTTCAACAATAACAACAAATAAATAAAAAGGCCTTCAATATAACACTAGTACCCACACACCTGGCAAACAGTCTACGATTTGCGTTGACCAAAAGCAAGTTTGTGTTCGGTTTGTTACATTGCAGTTTACATGAAGCAAATCGTCACTCGCTGATGATTTAGTCACATTACTCACAACCTTGGGAGTAATGTATTATAATAATTTCTATCGTGGTACACAGAAAAATGTGAAATTCAGCTTCACTGAACTTCTGTCATGGATCAGTCATGTTTGATCAAGCGGCAGAGTGAAAATAAAAACAAACAAAAAACATCGATCAAACGAGACACTTCAGTCGACTTGTCCCAATACAAAAGGCCGACCGGTACATGATCATCTGTGGTGAGGAAAATGGCTTACTTACCAGTCCGTATTGCCAGTTCTGGCAAATGTGCTGCTGACACGATGTTCTGGTACTCTTTCAGAGTCCTGCCTGAAAGGCTCAAACTGATACGGCTGTATCCTTGTGGGTCTCTCGGGCCAAGTATCAGCTTCAGCTTCGGAGCTCGACTCCTCAGAGTGACGTAGTACGCATATGTGCACATGATTTTGGCGTCATGGCAACGCTTTCGGTACGACAGAAAATGCCCCTTTTCATGCATCTGATAACCATCAGATCACAATTTCACCTACATCATCGTTCTCAGCGAGCTTTAACGGAAATCGTGTCAAAAATCACCCCAAACCTTGGACCTGTCCTTTAAGTATGCAAAATGACCATCGAAATGATTGAGAAACGAGTCACTAGTTTGAGATTTAATGAAATAAAAAATGAAGAAAAGGTTTTATGTTGATTTTTAATCGATTTTATTTTCTGTAGGCTTTTATTAACTGCTGTCTCGGATTCTCCATCAGTCACGTGACTTTCTCGGAAGTGACGTCAATCTGGGGAGTCAGTGCGGTTGCCATCTTAGATTGTTCGTTGAATGTGTATGCGTGTGGTCGACAAAAAGCTCGAACCATGCCGGCCTACTGTGTTGCAGCAAACTGTAACAACTCACAAGCAACCCAAAGCATAACTATGCACGAGTTCCCGCGGAATCGATGCGCTGTGAGGCGAAAATGGGTCAAATTTGTACAATGTAAACGAGCTGACTTTGATGCTGCCCTTAGTCACGCCCATTTGTGTAGCGAGCACTTCGCTGAGTGCGATTTCGTAAACTTTATGGCGGAATACCAAATGGGGTTTGCTTCAAAGCGGAATTTGTAGGGCTGTCCACAGGGTAACCAACTTGGAAAAAAATCCAGTTCAAATCTCCAAAAACACATCACCAAATCACAACAGTCTAATAGACTAACTGTCTGCAACAAAGGAGTGGACGACTACAGTCATAAGAGCACAGAGCAAAAGTAACTGTGCCAACGACAAACAAATGGAAAGCCAAACTAAACATAACTAACTCTAAACTAACCCCTCTCTAACCCGGCTTCCAGCTAGAAAAACAAAGGCTGAAGACTGATAAAGCAAAAAGCTAATCAGGACTACCGATGACAAAGCATCGGGATGTAAACAAATGCAGACGACAAGAGAAATACAAAATGGCTGCCCTAATCAGGCAAGCTAACAAGCGGGTACGAAATGGCCAATAAACCAAAGATAAAAAAAAGAAAGAACGCATGGTGAAAAAGAAGTGGAAAAGAGAGAAAACAACAACAACACTTTCTGAAAAGAAAGAGGAGGCAAGTAATGCCAGCGAGCAACGGGACAAAGGCTGGATGCACGTAATCCGTGTACACGATACAAACCACTTAGCAGTGACAACAATACGGCAGGGCAACAGACGCTCACGAACTACCCCACACAAAGAAAGAATGAGAGGTGTCGTTAAACATCGAGACTACCCCCATCATTCGTACATCGTAAATGAACGATATAACTCGAGAAACAAAAGGGCAAACCAAGAGAAAAAACAGTGAATGGCAAGAACCGGTAACTAGCCCAACCCCAAACCCTAACCCAGGGAGGCCACGAAATCGCTAGTCTATTGAACTAGAACGAACAAAACATTTTTCATTTTTACATATGATGAAACAAACAAGGATAAATTGGGAAAATAAAACATCCAATAAAAGGCAGGCTCCCTGATGAGGTCTAGCCTGTTGAGAAAGCTAAGCACACAGAACGAAAAAGCCTGAAACGCCACGCACCTAACAAGGCTTGAGAAAGATGAAATAACAAGGAGGAAATAAACAAAGGCCCAACTACTGACAATGGCATCGGAGCTTCATTCTTGGAGATTCGAACTGGAATTTTTTTCCAAGTCGGTTACCCTATGGCTACTAGCCATTTTGCAGCGACTTCCCAGAGTGACGTAGTGCGCATATGTGCACATGATTTTCAGCGTCATGGCGACGCTTTCGGTACGACAGAAAATGCCTGTTTTCGTGCATTTATAACCCTCAGATCACGATTTTACCTACATGATTGTTCTCAGCGAACTTTAACGGAAATCGTGTCAAAACTCACCCCAAACCTTGGACTTGTCCTTTAATGCAGAAGTCATTCTGGTGGTAACAGTGTAGCGATAGGTATATAATCTCCCTCTCCCCCCACCTCCATACCCCCTTCCCCCCTTCTCCCCGTCCCTAATAAGCCGTACGGTTTCTGTGGACATTAAGCACCATACTTACGTAATCCTCTTACAAGGTTCCAGGCGAGATCAAAAGATCAAGAGATCTAGAAGAGGGAGGTGGAGCTGGACGTTCAAGTTAGCCCAGAAGAGATCATGAGTAGGAGGTGGAGCTGGGCTGCGAAAGTTGGACTTCTTTCGCTTCGAGTTGTTCCTGAACAGCAGTGCAACGGATATTGTCCTTGTGACTCTGCCCAAGCACGGCAGTTGAAACAGCAATTGCTCAGTGCACTTCCATTGTTCTGGCGGCGGTCCACGGTCTCTCCGGTCTGTTTCGGGCGGTATCCGCGGTCGAGCCTCACTCTTTCGTCCTCTACCCCCCACCCCACCCCCCGTCCCCGCCCCTAATAAGCCACCTCGCTTCTGTGGACGTAAAACGAAATGTACTCGTAATTCTCTTGAAAACAACAACACCAACAAAAAATAAACAACAACAACAACAACAACAACAACAACAACAACAACAACAACAACAACAACAACAACAACAACAACAACAACAAAACGACTGTCGTGAAATACAGCTACCGTACACATGGCACATCCATGCGCCAGACTGAGAAGTTTGTTTGAGAAGCTTTATCCAACTAGTCGTACCCAGCAACTCGCATTCAGTAGCCTTCTTGGGGCCCTTCACGCCCCCTCCATCACTTGTCCACCTTGCTCTCCCTCCATCCTCCCCCTAACCCCCCTTTCTCTCTCGCCCTAACAAATCCTAATTTACCAGTTGCAGCTATGAATATGAACATGAAGTTGTTGACAGGAAAGGACGAGTTCGTTGACGGTTGGCTGTCGCGTTGTTCATGTTAATCCAGTGGCCAGGGCAAAGAAAGTAACTTAACTTGTCATTATTTTCCGCCATTTTTATGCTGGATGTATTGGGCGATTCAGACGGGGTTGTTAACTCCCTTGACATTTGTCCGGCATCGCTTAAGTCCCTTGGCTCCTTTTACTTCCGGTGCGTACTATCTTCGCAATGGAAGGCGGTAAGAGTGAATTTGCGAATTTTACACTGCCAACTTTAAAGGCATTTTTGGAGGCCCGTAGTCACACTGTGTCTGGCAATAAGCAATAACTTGTGGAAAAGCTCGTGCTTTAGGATGCCCCAAAAGGCATTTTTTTCTACGAACTCGCTATCTTCTGGTCAGCTAAAAAACGACGCAAAGACACCTTTTTTTTCCACCCCCCATCCCATTTCCACGGTAATTTTTGCAACTGCAACAGTATTGCCATTTGTACTGCTTCGCAATTCTAGGTTCAACTTCCATTGTTATACACAGCGTGAAGCAATGCCTATTCAGAAATCGGCCCGGAAGTGCGCTGCGACCTCTCGCGACTTCATTCGCGAAAGATTACAAAGCGCATTCACTCTAGCAAACCAACTTCGCTGAATCGCCCAGTAGTATTCAGTGCCCCCTACGTTTCACTGCGGATCTGTGGGATTTCATATATAAAGAGAGGTAATGGAAGCGCGCCTACGAAAGGGAAAATCTAGATCGAGCTGCACCAACGAGTAACGCACTCTGATAAACAGATCTTTTGTGAATAAAATCATTGTTTTTGTTAAAATTCAGCTTGTTGTCTAAAACTGTTCCCAGATATTTGTACTCTCACAGAAATCAGTCAACATTCCATTTTCTTTACATTCAAATCAAGGGAATTATCCCTGCACCTGTCACCGAACCTTTCAATTAAAGCAAAATAATATCTGAGCAGGAAAGATTGTCTACTGCAGAATCATCAGAGTATTTTATGATTGGTGTTGTGTCAGTGCAGTCATTTGTACAGAGTGTAACAAGAATAGGAGAGAGGAGATGAACCTCTCACGAGCACCACCGAACACACAAACGGATAAATAGAATGCTAATTTTAATGGCCCGGGCTAACAACATGTGTGAAGTCTTGTCACGAGCAGTTTGAGAATGTCATTAAACTCGGTTTAATGTTCAGCCATAATCTGAAACAGAACGAAGTCCAAAGCGCCTGTGCAGAATCAAAAGAAGCTCATTAGCCGTTAGAAACACGTCACATGATTTAAAAAAAAAGAAGAAAAAAGAAAAAAAAGAAAAAAAAGAAGAAAAAAAAAAAAGAAAAGAGAAGAAGATCTGAGTTGCCTACTGTATCTCTCACCTGGCATGTGAGTATACAAGGTACATAAACTCCACCAGAGGCACTAACCACAGGATCATGAGAGGATGTACCGCTCTCTCTGTAGATCAGTTTATGTATCTTGAGTATGTGCTCGCGAACAAGAAGCTGAGAGTTTCTGAGCTGCTCGGGTCTTTTAGAGTCGTTGTGTTTCGGGCGCATATGACTCGAAATTTGTGTCAGTTGATGACTCACTCCTCTAAAGAAGCCGACGACTAGACGGACTGCTTTACATTCGGTAATTTATTGATTTATCGAGTTGAACAGAGAACCAAAGGGTCAGGTGCAGCCTCAAAATCATGTCAGCCACTTTCCGAGGCTGAACAGAGTTGCCTTCTTCAAGTGTTGTTTATGTCCTCGGACGTCGGTTGACATATTAGGGACAAGCTGAGACCAATACATGAGCATGGTTCAGTATTGCTTTACGTCCACGGAAACCATGAGGCTCGTTAGGACGGACAGCCCAGGACGGCCACCTCGACTCTCACACAACTCCTGAATTGTGTGCAGAGTAGAACGAATTGATCGCTTTTATATAGCGCTATTCTCTGTTCTCGAGCAGACTCACTGCGTTCTTGTCGCATGTGATTCTAAATCAGACTTGGCATCCTTCAGTTTATAGTGCGTCAGATTTGAGTTTCATCCACCAGAGTGGTGTACTCACAACACTGTATGGCTGGTGCCATGTGAAATTGCTGCCATCTGGACGCACGTTTTATGTACACCACACAACCATGCACAAGTTTACAGTGAGCATTTTTTCGAAGCCACATATTTAGGCTGCATGTCTTGTTTAGTTCAGTTCAGTTCAAGATGGTATCTATGCGCTTGGAAAAGCCCATATGCACTTCAGCGTCTCTCAAAAGTTTCCAGAACGTCGCCTTTGAAACGGTTCCGCTGTTCGTCTGTCTGACGATGGCTCACTCTCGTCTTTCAAGGAAGATCGTCGGTGTGTTTGTGTGTTTGCTCGGCATGGCATCCTGACACTTTGCCAAAGCATTGAAGCCTGAAAAAGACACACATACACCCCCGGCGCTACAGCTTGAGCTCTGTCAGCTGGCATACCTGCAGTACTGAGACCTCTGCTTGACCCATCCAAGACTTGACCCGTCCCAGTCTGCATCCATTTGTATCTTTCACGGCTTCATGGAGTGGGTTGTGGGGATATTCGACGGCACTGAAGTAGGCTTTGACCTGCTCCATTTTCTGTTTGGTTTGCCGCACTGGTAGAAGGTCTAGCATGAACCTCATGGTCTCAATGGGTATGTCCTGTGTGGTTCCCAGTATGACTCGCAATCGTTCTGCACTCTGTCCAGCTTTAGCAGATTGGTCTGTGCCATTGTTGTGAAGCCTAGTCCGTAGTCAGTGACACCGAGAACCACACTTTGATACGTAGGAAGAGGTTTGTTCAATACCCTTTGCATCCATAACCTTCCGGACTGACAGACCTTTCTTGCATTTCAGTGCTGTTGTTTCCACGTGTTTTCTGTAGGTCAGCATTCTGTCAAAGTGGACCCAAAGGTATCTCAGATGAATTGTTCGTTCAACCGTAGCTACATGAAATGAGACTGCTGGCACTGGTTCGCCTGTTGCTCTGTTGTAAAGAGTGCACCACAGTGTCTATACTGTGTCTGGATTGATGAGAGATTCGGTGTCGTGACACCACTGAAATACGCTATTCAGTAGTTGTTGCACTGCTTCGGCTGCCTCCCGGGAGTCCCTTGATGTTTTTTTATATGAGCCCGTCATCTGTCAGTGTGAGAATCTTGCTGGGTCCATTTTGGTTCAGATCTGCCAGGCCTTTGGTGTAGACATTGAAGAGGACCGGCAAGAGCGGTGATCCTTGTGGTAGGCCCATTGTGATCTGATATGGGGCAGAGCTCCAGTTTCCAAGCTGTATAACCATTGTTCGTTCCAGGAGTGCTCCTGCAATCCACCGGGACAGTGTTAGGCTGACTCGATACTGAATACAATGAGCAGGTTCATCAGCAGCTTGAACTGGACTTTATTGTAAGCATCCTTGAGACTGATTACTACAGCCACTGTTTGTTCTTTCCTCTGGAATCCTTTGTACACGTCACATGCAAATGCAGCCCCATTTTCCCATGTCCATTTTCCTGGTCTGAACAATCTCCGAATCCCCTGATTTGTAGGGAGTACCTCCCTGTCCTCGAGGTCACTGGCGAGTTTCCTGGCAACAATGTGTTCCATGAGCTTCCCAACGGTGTTCGACTTTGAGAGTATGCGGTATCCATTCAGCTTGTGGTGGTATTTTTCTGGTTTGGGAATAGGTCTCAAGAGGCTGTCTGTCCAGTCTTTGGGAATATAGCCTTTGTCGAAGCTTTCTGGGTATCTTGTATAGCTCAGCCCTGTCATCTTCTGTTAGGTTCCGAGTATCGAATCCTAACCGGACCAGGTGTTGTAGCCTTCCCGCTTCTTCTAAGGGCTTCGTTCACATTCCTCCTCTGTGAGTTTATCATCGGGGCCACTTTGTGCAAGCGCTCTGTTGAGATCATTCAGTACATGCTTCTTTTCATCTAAGTTGTTTTGGTTGCTCATTTGTATGAATCGCCCAAGTAAAGCTTGCCCTTTCTCTTCGTTGGTCTTTAGCATTGCCTTGTTGGTGTTTTCTAAGTCTGGGGTTGTTTTGGTACGACCATTCCCTTCCATTTGTTGGTAGAATTGCCAGAACTGTGTCAGCGTTGTTTGACCACTGAGTTCTTCACAGAAGCTTTTCCATTTGGCTTCTTTTGCCTCTCGTGCTATAAGCTTGAACTGCCCAGTTTTGGTATCCATTGCATCTTTGGGTGTTGGGTCTGGGTTTGGTCGAGTTCTTCCTTTCTGCCAGTTTTTCACTGCGGCACGTTTTTCTGTCAAGCCTTTTCGGTGGCTGTTTCTTGCTTTTCTGTGAGCCTTTCGTGCTTTGTGTTGGTTTCCGCTTGTGCGGTTTTAACACAGTGTCTGAACCCGACCTTATAGCCAGTCTCTAGTCATAGGCTATGTTACCTCCATCCACTCCCTGCTCATAACGTCTAATATAAGTAAATAATGGGTACCAGTGATGAGCCGCTTGATTTATATTATCACCGATTTTTATCAGCGTTCAGGATGTAACCAGCTCAACAAAAAACACGACGCGCGCAGCGGCAGTTGGATAGAGAGACCGATAGCGATCGACTCGCAAAATGTGAGTAAAGACCGAACCCTATCCTCGTCGTGAACCCGTGCTGTTGTCTGCCAGAGCTGTTGAATCGATGCACTCGGCAATTCTTTCTTTTCCCTTTTTTGCATTCTCTAGGGTATGCACATTTCGGGGGTGCACTGAAATAGGTGATGTTTTGCGTCGGAACAGTGAGGCACGCTGACTTGGGGGCTGAGGAACAGCAGAGGGACACAGTTTAACGACAGAGCAGTGAGGCACGCTATCTTGGGGGCTGAGGAACAGCAGAGGGACACAGTTTAACGACAGAGCAGTGAGGCACGCTGACTTGGGGGCTGAGGAACAGCAGAGAGACACAGTTTAACGACGGAGGCTGAATACTGACAGGAAACGAGGAGGGCCAAGTACGCAGTGAAGCTTTTGTCCTTGCGTCGTCTAGTCTGCCCACTCCACTTAAGGTAAGTAGGCTACTAGCGTTACTGCTGCAACCGTGTAATGGACATTGTGACCGGGTCAATCAGCCTCTTTCTCCGTAGCTGTTACCCTGTGGTTGTCGGCCTGTTTGCCTGTTTGTTTTTCTCTAGCTCTGCAGTGACACACACGCGCACGCACACACACGCACACAAACCAATGTACACACACATTGTCACACACACTCTCACACACAAAGACACTCGCGCGCACATACAAATACATACACACACACTCGCTGACACGCGGACGCGCACACCCACACGCGAATGCGTGCACGCCGGCATGACACACACACACACACACACACACACACACACACACACACACACACACACACACACACACACACACACACACACACACACACACACACTCTCTCTCTCTCTCTCTCTCTCTCTCTCTCACTCTCTCACTCACGCACTCACCCACGCATGCACCTCACAGCACTCGCGGCACATACTGCTGTACCACCCTCCCCTGCCGCCTCCCCCACCCCCCGCCCCCTCTCCGCTTCACAGCTGTCAGCAAGAGACTGGAGCGAATGCTAGCTGTAATGTCAATATGCATTCTACAATGCCTACATTAAAAATGCTGTGACACGTATACAGTCCGTTGTCAGGCAGAACTGGTTCAGCCTCTACGTCGGAGTTTGCAAGGCCTGTGATGTAGCATATTTTGTCACCTTGCAAATATTGTCGCCGGCATTCAATGTTCTTCTTGCAGAAAGGCAAAGCATCCAAACATTTTGAAAAAAATCTGGTCAGTCCCGTTTTTCGTTAATCACTTGCACCTTACGAGGTACAACATAGCTGCAGTGAGCAAACGTTTTAACAAGTTTTTGTTCTATCTCGAAATAAGGTTGAAGAAAACTTCGTTGTATCAGTCGTCAAATTTTTTTCCAAATCTGCCCCGTCTGTCTGTCTGTCTCCTCTCTCCCCTTGGCCCCCCCCCCGCTCCCCCCCCCCCCCCCCCCCGCCCGCAGAACACACAACTGTTACCGCATATATCGTCACCGGTAACAATAATTATGTGGTGATGGGCGATGGGCGTATATTGTTTCCGGCGACAATATGTGCCCGGCGACAAAATATACCGCAACAGCCTGCTTGGGTTCAACTCGTACTTCTACTACCATACACACCGGGGCTTCCCTTTCACTGCCACTGTTTATTCATTGTAGTGCCTTATGCCTTGGGTCCAAATGTTTTTCTGTAGTTTATCTCTTGACTCTGTGTTTGTACTTCCTACTGGACTCAAAAACTTCAGTGTTGTATTGTTATGAGGCGGCTCTGTGCGGTTGAAGGGCGCTGTAATTTAATGACTAATGAATTAAATTCAGTAAGTAGGTAAGGAAGGAAGGAAGGAAGGAAGGAAGGAAGGAAGGAAGGAAGGAAGGAAGGAAGGAAGGAATCAACAAACAAGGGAGTTACTCAGCGCTCCGAAAGACGTCTCACGAACATGACAAAGACCAGAGTCGCTTGCGGTAACCCTCACCTAGTATGCGAGTAAATACAAGGTACGTAATCCAAACACACGAAAGGTTAAAAAGAACACTAATTTTAAAAGGACAACGCAAAACATGTTCAAGTTTCGGGCTCAGCCCTGCCCTCCCCCCCCCCCACCTTTTTTTTTCAAGCAACAGAAAGACAGGTAAACGATGGTGAATGAACATTGTCTACCTATTCTGTTTCGGTTATTGGTGCTGTATTGTCTGGAACTGTTGAAGAATTGTATCCAAGGAAGACGTGACTATGCAAGATAGGCATGATAAAATGAATACTGTGACGCCGCGGGAAAATAGGATGACACAGAAGAGAGAGAGAGAGAGAGAGAGAGAGAGAGAGAGAGAGAGAGAGAGAGAGAGAGAGAGAGAGAGAGAGAGAGAGAGAGAGAGCAAAACACTTAGGTGTTTGGAGTCGGCTGATGGTTAACCCATTGTGCGGAATCTCAGAGCTGTCATTTGATTCCCCTTTCCCATCTCCTCTCTTGTTTTTTCCCCCCTGCCTATAGTCCTCTTGCTCTTTCCGTGCTGTAATTTTTTCGCTGATAGTCCATTCTCCTGACTTTTTCTCCAGACATTTCTCACATTTTGTTTATTAAGAGATATGCGTTTTTGTATGGCTCTTGTTAAACAGCTAGGAGATTATACCTTGTAGGTGGTATGTGCAGCTTGCTGCCGTATGGCACTGGTATTTGCCATTATGCATTTATATAACGATTTTTAACTTTATTTGTTTCTGTTGCTTTAAAAAAATCAAAAATCTTTAACCTGGTATCAATAAACGATACCAGCATGTGCAATCGACGATACCAGCATGTGCTAGCCTTATGTGCTCTTTTAACAGGGGTAATACTGAAGGGACTAACTCTTCGAAAATTTGTGTTTGATGTTTGTGCATGTATGTTTTGTTTTATGTTTGTATAGGGATTTTTTTTTTGGACTGACTTGAGAAAAGCTCTCTCTCTCTCTCTCTCTCTCTCTCTCTCTCTCTCTCTCTCTCTCTCTCTCTCTCTCTCTCTCTCTCTATCTATATATATATGAGAGGTTTTGCAATGTGCATTTGCTGATGACAGACTTCAATTCAGTGTTCCTGAGGTGACCCCGTGTGGTTGACAGGACGTTAAAATCCAGTTACTATCTAACTCACTCTTTTAAGCGGCACGGGTACTTAACAAAACAATGAAAACAGCGCGAAAGTTAGTGCTTTGCACACATCGAGGTCACAGCGTGTTTTCACTGTGATGATTCATAGGAATGCACCTTTGATGATCGCCTTTATAAAGCGCTATTCCCCGCTCTCGAGCCGACTCACTGTCGTATGTGATTCTGTCAGTGACCGTAGATTTTTTATAGCGCGTTTTCAATACCCACCGCAGCGGTCTACTTACAGCGCAGTTTGATTGTTACATCGCTGGTACAACGTGAAACTGCTGCCATCTTGGCGCGTTCTGTGGATACCATACAGCCATGCACCATGTCACGCCACTTCATGCAAAGCCACATACGTTAGGTGCATGCGTGTTTAACTGTTACCTGCCACCTACACTTTTGGCAGAATGGCAGGGATCTTTTACGTGCTGCTGCGGTAACACGGGGGTGGAACGAATACCGAAATAGGAGTCCACACAGAAGGTTGACCGTGGAGAAGAAAATTCTTCCGCCGCTCCTGCCGGGACTCGAACCCGGAACCTTTGGATCACAAGTCCTGCGCTCCAATCGCTGAGCTATCCCCACTTCCCGAACGCACGCTCTGATTGTGTTCTGTTGAAGGAAAAACACCCACCCCCACCTCTCACCCCCAGTTTTATAAGCGAGCTGGTGTCACGGTAAACGACCCCGTTCTCTAGCCCGTGAAACCGCTTCGCCGCGGTAGCGCTCACTTTACATAAAGTACGGCTGTTGGTAGCTAGGGTTGTCAAGTAGTAGTACGGTAACTTGGTGTTTTGTGAGCCCAGTCAACCAGTACGGTTATATCAGGGCGAAGGGCCGTGAAGACTGCTTAATGTTTTGGATTGCCCATAACTAGACGGCCTGGGGCAGTGTGCTGCTGTTTTTTATTTTGATATTTCATGTGTATAATGTATTTTTGAAAGCCGCTCTTTATGATCACTGAGGTTGTTACGGCCCAGATACCAGTGGAGAACTACAACATTAACCTCACGGGCATTGTGGCAAGGGCACTGGTTTGTTTAAGTAGTCTACAGCGGTGTAAAATATAGTCAAGAACCTGTATGAGACAGTAATAATGGTATAGAACTTTTTCATCGAGCTGTTCTCTGATGCATACAAACTCACTGCGCTTTACAACAAAGGTTTTCAGACATTGTCTGCTTAGAGTGAGAAACGTAAAAATGTTCAGTAAAATAATCTCTCTCTCTCTCTCTCTCTCTCTCTCTCTCTCTCTCTCTCTCTCTCTCTCTCTCTCTCTCTCTCTCCTGCCCTCCTCTCTCAACACATACATGACAACTAACAACATATCAACAACAGCAACAACAACAGCAGCAACAAACACACATTTGTGTAGAAACTTAGTTTCTTAATTTGCACGTCACGGCAATTATCTCATACATTAGAGACAGAATTTACGAGAAGCAGACAGGCTCTTTTATATATATATAAGAGAGAGAGAGAGAGAGAGAGAGAGAGAGAGAGAGAGAGAGAGAGAGAGAGAGAGAGAGAGAGAGAGAGAGAGAAGATAATACTTTATTACACAGGGATAAAGATTTAAGCACGTGTCGGCTTTTTTTCAAATCTGTCCCTGATGACAATCACAGCCACACTCAATACATCAAACAAAATTCCCTTAAATACGCTAGAGAAAAAACGACTTAAAAACAAAACAAACTAATTTCTGTCTAAAACATCACATCATACGAACAGAGCAATAATAAAGCAAAGACCAATACAAACTATTTTTTTAGGAGAGAGAGAGAGAGAATGACAAAAACATATTAACGAATAAAAGAAAGCGACAGAATAATGACTTCTATCTTCGTATAAGACAAGATCACATCTAACAGGATTGGAAGCTAAGCGATGATGCATTATACACACCTAACCAAAATCAAAGCACATCACATACACCCACAATCATATATGCAAACATTAAATTTGAGGGGAAAAAAAAAAATGACCAGGAGGAAAACAAAGGTAAATATTTCATGAAAATACCACACACGCACACACACACACACACACACACACACACACACACACACACACACACACACACACACACACACACACACACACACACACACACACACACACACAATCTAAAACTTTACAAGAGCAAGGGAGGGAAAACAATAACAGCATTCTATACATTTCGTGTCAAGCTGTCTGACGCGCTAGAAAAGAAAAAAAAAAAAAAAAAAAAAAAAAAAAAGAAGAAGAAGAAGTATAACGAAGTATTCAAGGTGGCTTAGCAAGTGCCTGAAATGCTTTCCTTTTGAACGTTTTTAATTCCATGGGGTATCTGAGATGATGAGCTAAACTATTCCACGCTAAGGAGCCTGAAAAGGAGAAACTCGTTTTAAAGATATCAATCCTTGTTCTGGGCAAAAGCTGTTTATTCCCATGAACATGAAGACGTTCAGATGGAATCATGAGATCTTTCAGATACTGCGGGGCTTTGCCGTGAACAACCTTTTGCATTAGAACACATTTGTTGAGCAATAGTTGTTTGTCTAAAGGGAGTAGTTTGAGAGCACAGCACTTTTGTTTGTAGTCTAAATTAGGAATTGGCATCAAGAATTTTACGGCACGTTTGTGGAGAGAATACAGCTGCTTCATGTGCACACCGGCACATCCATCCCATGCATTTGAAACATAGTTCATATGTGACATAATGTGTGCGAAGAAGAATGCTAATTTGGATTTTTGGCTGACAATTTGGCTCAGTTTCGAAAGAAGAAAAATATTTCTAGAAACGGTTTTGCACATGTTGTTAATATGTGCTTGCCACTTTAGCTGTTCGTCTACAGTCACTCCAAGCAGGCGATGTTTTGAAACTTGCTCTATTGGCGTGGTCTCGAAATATAGATTTAAAGGGAGCTGTTTTTTCTGGTGTTTTTGTCTCGTCGACATCAACATGCATTTTGTTTTCGTCGGATTTAGTGCCATCCGATTTCTACAACACCATCCAGAGACATCATATAGACTTTGTTGTAAATCCCCTCGTATATTATCTATGTTGTCATTAGCTGTATTAAGGGTACCATCATCAGCAAATAAATCACATTGGACTGACGCACGTGTAAGACACAGAGGCAAGTCATTAATAAAGATGCAAAACAGAAGTGGGCCTAGGATCGACCCTTGAGGCACTCCACTTGTTATAGACGTTTCTTGGGAGTATGTGCCATTTACAAGCACGCATTGTATACGATCCTGTAAATAAGATCTTAAGAAAGCTATACTTGCGATGCTTAAGTTGTACGTGGATAGTTTTTTCAGTAAAATCTCGTGATGAACCAGGTCAAAAGCCTTGCGAAAATCGAGAAATACAGCGCCTGACATTTGACGGTTGTTGAAAGCTGAGAGCCAAATATCAGTTAAACGGGTAACTGCCGTTTGACAAGAATGTCCACATCGGAAGCCAGACTGAAAGGAATGGAAAAGCTGGTGTGTTTCTAAAAAGTTTGTCAAATGTTTATGAATGTGTCTTTCTAGTGGCTTTGTGAGAACAGACAGGGTCGAGATAGGGCGGTAATCGTTCAGATCGGTGGAGATAGTTTTTGTTTTAGGGAGTGGAATTACTTTAGCTCTCTTGAATGCGGCTGGAAAAACATTCTTTTGTATGCATAAGTTATAAATGTATGTAAGTGTCTCAGCTATGTAAGGAAGGGCAATTTTTAGAAGTTTAACACTAATACCATCACAACCTGTAGATTTCTTATTATCCAGCTTTAAGATAGATATTCCTACTTCGAATACAGATATAGGAGGAATTGAAAATGTGGTATTTTGAGAGATTCGATCTCTGCAAAAGTTTAGTAACCTATTAGGACAATTATACTGAGACCCACCGGTTTGATCATCTGGTAAAAACTTGGAGACTACAGATACGAAGTGGGCGTTAAAGACATCTGGTGTGAGTTCCGATGGAAGATTATTGTTTGCAGGGCTGTGGCCTTTAGTGAGTGTGTTGATAGCTCTCCACATGGATGATATATCTGCTTTATTTCCGGCAAGGTCATTAAAATATTTTTTCTTGGCTTCCCTCACAAGGTAATTTACACGGTTCCGTTGTTGCTTATATTCTACAAATTTCTTTTGCTTCCTACACTTGTCCCTTAGTAACATGGCTTGCTTTATATCAGTGTTCAGCCATGGTGGAAGGGTTTGCTGTTTCACCCGCTTTTTTTTGAGGGGGGCATGCTTATTAATAACATCAAGAAATAAGTCAATCCAGTGTGACAGTGCCACATTGGGGTCGCTAAAATTGTACACATTTTTAAAGGGGATTACGTGCAAATCCATCAAAAAAGCTCTTTCATCAAACTGTTTGAAACATCGGTAAACAATTGAAGAGTGGACATTCAGAACAGGCTTCACAGTTTTGACAGACAAGGTACAGCACACTGGAAAATGATCGCTGATTCCTGTGGCAGGCACTAGAATATTTGACACAATGCTAGTATCACTTGTGTAAATATGATCAATTAGTGTTGAAGAATGGGGAGTGATTCTCGTAGGTGACGTAATCATTTGATTTAGGCCAAATAAGGATATTGTGGAATCCAATGCTGGGTTACTTTTTTGCATGTCAATATTAAAATCACCCAACAGGACAACATTCACATGACAGCCCTGCACCCTGTCCATCATTGTAACAAATTGATCATACCAGTCAAACGTTGAAGCTGGGTTTCTATAAATATAACCAACTAAGATACTGGACTTGCGCGTTTGTATTTCTAACCACACGCTTTCTAATGCTTCAGACTCTAAGTCAGGAAGGCGACGGACAATTTTGCTGACTGAAGAATGTATGTAAACAACTAAACCTGTGTGCTGAGATCTGGCAGCATCCTTTCGGATTAGTGAATAGTGAGGAAGAGACAGACCTTCACTTGGAATGTGGCTTTTCAGCCTAGTCTCACTGAGACCGAACAGGTGGAAGAGTTGATGGGATTCAAAGAAGACATTAAGATCATGATTTTTTTTCTGAATGTGGTACACATTAAGGTGACCGACTCGGAGACAGTCGCTGGACATGCTAAACCCTGACTAACAATCCGTTCCTAGAACTGAAAAATGCAGAAATTCAAATCTCTGCGTGATTAAATGTTCCTTTAAATGTTACATATATATATCCCAGAGGACAATGGCGCATACAACTGAAAACAACAACAAAACGAACTGGTAGTACAAATTTCGGAAAACAAAGCAGAGGGAATCCACACGAAACACAATTAACAATCCAAAGGGAGCCGGCACAGCCGCTCGAGTTCTTGGACAGATGCAGACACAAACTATTCAGCTAATGAAATATCCCAACGTTTCTACCGGTTAACTATTCAAAGGGAGCAGACACAGCCGCTCGGGTTCTTGAACAGTTTCTAACACGAAGTATAAATTAGGTAGTGGAATATACTAACGTGCCCACCAGTTAATGCAAACGGAGCAAGCACTACTGTTCGTGATCCTGAATAGATGCAAAACACAAAGTATTCAGCAAATGAAAAACACCAACGTGTCCACCAGGATCCTGGACGTATACTGTAAACTATAATTGTCTCAAGGCCATGAGTATACAAGTCTGTCAGTGTCACAGACCGGGGCAGTGCAACACACAATAGCGCCGTGATGATTGACGCAGTAATACGGAGTCAGTCAGTCTCTGGTACTGGTTACAGAGTAAGAGTAACGCACTCATATCAGGAACTATAAGTTGTTCGCGTGCACGATCGAGCGCACGCGCGCACACACACGCACGCATTCACGCCACAAGCACACACCAGTCAGGTGTGTACAGAAATAAACTACCTTTAAACCACACTGCTGGACACACTACAAGCTTGCGTTACACAAGTGTCTCCGCTGCACCCCCCCAGTAACTGGTGCGATGGGGGTGCAGGACGATGCTGGCTTGCTGTGTGTTGAAGGAAGGGTGGGCTGTGGGCCCGTATGTACACTGACGTCCACGTGGCGGGAGAGCTCCATAGCTGGACTGCGGCGGTGGCGCGGCCCACCTGCGGAGAGTGTGTCGATGTGCTCCGTACCAGCCACTGAAGGGTGGCGGAGCGGTGCCGACATCACGGTGTTGGGGTGTTCCTCTGCTGTAGCGGTGAGGCTGATGGTGTAGTGGGGCGTCACCAAGCCGTCGTTGTGGGATGGAGCTTTCCGTGTCCGCAGGCCGTTGTTGTAGCAGTGGAGGTGGTGGGAAAGGACCGCGAGTGGTTGAAACAGCTGGCCCATTTCTGTACTGCTGGCTCCTCCCACCGCCCTCTCTGAGGTGCTGGCTTGGCGGGCAGTCAAAACGTGGCTGAAACGAAGGGGTCTCCAGCAACGGCACTCGGCCACTAGCAGAGGGTGACGGATGGGAAGGGCGTTCTTGGGGTCGAAGGGGAGGTCGGGGTTGGCCCACATGCATGTACTTGACATTGCACGCAAGTCGCACGGTGCCTTTGGGGCTTGGGTGCAGAGCGTCACGGTAGAGCGCTTTCCGGGGGGCGCCGCTGTTCGTGGTGAAGGTGTCGGTGTGGTCAGCGAGCATAACTTGCTCACTGTGACACGCCTTCGAAGCGGCCACCGTCTTCCTCAGGGGGTGCTCTCCTTGTGGCGGGATTAGAGAGGAGAGCTGGACGACGGCATTGGGGAACACTGACTTGAGCAGTTTGAGCAGTGCCCTCCACATGCTCTCCGTGACGGTGTTCACCCA
>OY757542.1:9852484-9857484 GCA_963584105.1 Alviniconcha strummeri
ACTATAAGTTCGGAGACGAGCCGTCCATCCGACTGCTCGTGGGGACGGTGATTTTGCTGTTGATCGTCCTGCGATACCTCCTGAACCGCTTTGTCCGCTGCCCGTGCACGCTGTCTGTCTGGAAGCACCTTGAGGGCAGCACCAAGAGAGGGAGGAGGCTGAGGAAGATCATCCGATGGTAAGGTTACGCACTGTATGTTTTTATATTTCAAGACTTTGGCACACTGCACTTCTATCCTTTCTGGTCTGATTCATCCGACCATAGCGTTCGACGAATTCAGAACTATTGCTTGCGTCATCCTGAAACACACACACACACACACACACACACACACACACACACACACACACACACACACACACACACACACACACACACACACACACACACACACACACACACACACACGGAAAAGAAAAAAAGAAAGACGCAAAAATCGAACGATTAGAACGGAACGGAGATGTGAACGACTTACCAAGTCACGCGTTGCTGTTTGTCGGATGATTTTATTGTGTGACCTCATAAACAATATTAATAGTATCGATACGGCACCACACATGGTTGTACAAAAGAAACAATGAAAATATATTCAGACCTGATTAAAACTGGGGGCTGTTTGAAGTGTGGTGTTACGACTACTACATAATGCTGGTATATAATGATATTTGTTACTTTCAAAATCGTGGCTGTTCTAAATGTGGTTATAATGTTAGAGCTACTAGTGTATCACGCATACACTACATTAACATTTGTTACTTTGTTCCAAGGACGCTTTACGCTCAGGCGGTTGGGGGAGCGGTGATCGTTGTGGTATTGGAAGTTGCCATGAAGCGACCCGAGAACTTCATCTGCCTGGCTGGCCTGGCTCTTCTCATCATCTTCTGCTTCGTTTTCTCCAAAGAGCCCGAGACGGTAGAATTAACATGTATTAATCAGCGGAACAGCAACGACAGTAGAGTTATATATGTAGCACTTAATCCTTAAGGGAAGTCTACCCAGCTCAAAAAACTCTGGTTAGTTCTTGGATTTTACCATCTCGTGTACCACACAGGGGTAATAATAATAAAATAAAAAAAATTCTTATAAAGCGCTGTTCATTAACCAGCGTTAAACTCACTGCGCTGTACAAACATCATATCACAAAAACTACATTAACATACATTTCAGGAAACAAAACCTTAATTATTGTAGCTTAAATTACCATTATCGCCTATCGAACAATAGACACACACACAACCACACACACACACACACACACACATGCGCACGCCAATCTCCGTTCGTCCAGTCATACAACAATGTGTGTGTGTGTGTGTGTGTGTGTGTGTGTGTGTGTGTGTGTGTGTGTGTGTGTGTGTGTGTGTGTGTGTGTGTGTGTGTGTGGGTGTGTGGGTGTGCCCACGCGCGCGCGCATGCATGTTTGCGTGTTTTGGTGGGTGTGCGCGTGCCTGTGTGCATATGTGTATGTGTCCACACGCGTGCTGGACACACAGACAGGCAGACAGACAGACAGACATACATACATACACACACGCGGGCGGACACCACTCCAAAAACAAGAGAAAATGATTACGGTTGTACAGAAATGCCACACAGGTCTCAGATAGTTGAGATTAAAAACAACAACGACAACCAAACTTGTTGCTTGGAGGCTGATATAGCCATCTTGTCGTGAGGTAAGCTCATTTAGAATAAACAACTTTAATGGCAATCATGTATGACTTTTGCAGTTGTCAGTATAGTCATCGAGGAACGGTGCTGGATTCAGAATGTGTGTGTGTGTGTGTGCGTGTGTGTGTGCGTGTGTGTGTGTGTGTGTGTGTGTGTGTGTGTGTGTGTGTGTGTGTGTGTGTGTGTGTGTGTGTGTGTGTGTGTGTGTGTGCGTGTGTGTGTGCGTGTGTGTGTGTGTGTGCGTGTGTGTGCGTGTGCGCGCGCGTGCGCGCGCGTGTGTGTGTTTTATAAAGCCGTCCCATGTACATCATAAGACAACACTTTAACGAATAATGGCTGTCGTTTTGCTTTGAGCAGTATAACAAACGATGAACTGCTAATGTTGCTCTGGATTTAATTTGTATGGGTAGGTCAAGCTACTCTACAAAGGATGCAGAAGAAGCTAAGATTGAAGGCGTCTTTACTGGCCCCTTTCTCCACCTTTGTCCCTCCAGGTCCTGGTAGTACACAGGTTGCCCGGTTTGGAGCGGTACCAGGTCTCTTGCACGTCTATTGTAGCTTCGCCTTATGGTCTGTTGCTTTCGGGTATGCATTTTCTGTGCCATTGCTGACTGGGTCTTGTTCACTGGTCGTTTTGTGACCGCTGGAAGTCTGGTTCTTGTCAGTCGTCCAAACATCAGCTGTGTAGGACTGAGGCCAGTGTCCTGCTGAGGGGCGTTCCTGAGCTCAAGCAGATCTTCATAAACATCAGTGCCATCTTGCAGACACTTGTACATCATGTGCGTGACAGTCTTTACAGCTGCTTCAGCTTTTCCATTGGACTGATGATGACCTGGCGACGACATGTTGTGAACAATGGAGGTGAAGCGAGGACCCTGATCGGAGACGATTTCGGATTGAATACCATATCGGGCAAAATGAAATTGAAGCTTGATGATGACATCCTCGGCTGTCGTGCTGGTCAAGTGGTCGACCTCGATGAAAGAAGAGAGGCAGTCAACTGTTAAGAGGTACTGCCGTCCATCCAGTTCAAAGAGACCGATCCCAGCTTACTGTAATCATTGTCCCCCACGCTGTTTCAGATCAACTGGCACGCGGTCTTCTGGGGGATGGGGCTGCAGTTCTGGTTTGCTGTGCTCATCAGAAAGTCTGAGTTCGGAGCCGCAGCCTTTGAGTGGCTGGCGGACCGCTTTGAGGAGTTCTTCAAGTATTCCGACAAGGGGGCGGTGTTTTTGTTTGGATCCTCCTACCGTGACCACAGATTTATCTTTGAGGTCCGTACGTTTTTAACCTGCCGTTTAAAACTATGTTTTTCAACTGCAAATAGCTTGTGTATACTGCTGTTGTTTTTCCCTTTTCCCCTCTGTTGAGGTCTGTTATTCTTTTGGTATAACTTGCTGACATATGTTATTTGATTGATAATCGGAAGAGCAGTCTAATATTACTTACCAGCATCAGTATGGGAAGCGGGGCTAAGAGTTTTCCCCATTGCAGTTTGTATGCCACTATTTTACCTCGGAAGTACGATGCGTGAAATATTCATACCTAGCAAAATAAGGCTTAAAATACAGCTTGTTCTTGTTGCTGATGTTGCTCCCGTCTTCTTGCATGTATAACTGGTGCTGTACAAAGTATTGTTAAGTGTCCTGTCATGTGACATCCATGTGCTCTGAAAATACATCATATCGAAGTTTACATATTTTTGTTAGCTTTTGAGGGAGAGAGTGACATTTGCTTTTTGAAGGTTTTAGTGTGCGCTTTTGGTTTTCATTTTTGTAACTGCTGTTTTCAGTTGATGCCAAAGCTGATATTTTTCAACGCTGCGATCAGTGTGCTGTATTATCTGGGACTGGCTCAGATCTTCGTCGCCAAGTTCGGCAAGTTCCTCAGCTTCGGGACTGGCACCAGCCCTATAGAGTCTGTTAATGCCGCCTCCAACCTCTTCCTGGGTTTGGTTAGTGACCATAGCTTTTCTGTTTAAGAAGATAAAATCCGTTTGAAAGGAAACTTTAGGGAATGGTCTGAGAGAGGGGGTGGAGGGCATAATTATGGACTTTTGCGAGCGCAGTGCTAACATCCTGAACTTCAGAACTCAACTGAACCGATCTATACTTTCTTCTACAAGCTTCGCGCCTCCATTCAAGGGCAGACGATTGATCTGCCAAACGCAGGCGACTGATTCTGTAGCTAAGAAGCAGCTGTTTGGAAAGGGGTAACATGGACGACTGACCACAAGGCTTTGGTTAAGGGTGCTGGCCTTCCGGAGAAGACCCTGTACAGGAGCATGGTGTCGATGCCACATTTGGGGAACGATGCCACACAAACAGTGCCGAAAAGGTCACAGCCAGAAACTCCATCACCCACAGCGCTGCACACTGTGCAGACAGTTTTCGTTCCTCCCTGGAACCACCAAAGAGTGGAACGAGCTCCCGCCAGAGGCAAACACAGCCAACACGCTCGACACATTTGTATGAATGGCCTGCTGAAGAGACGCCAGCCTTTGTTATCCATGGAGACCCCATACAGTGACTGACAAAATAGTCAGCCTTATAAGTGTCGTCACTCTAGAAAAGAAGAAGAAGAAGAAGAAGAAGAAGAAGAAGAAGAAGAAGAAGAAGAAGAAGAAGAAGCAGAAGAAGAAGAAGAAGAAGAAGAAGAAGAAGAAGAAGAAGAAGAAGAAGAAGAAGAAGACAACGAAAAAGGAGGAGAAGAAGACTGGACTATAATGACTATCATTCCTATGTGCATTCACTGTTCTTTCTGTTCAACAGTCCGTGGCACCCATTTTGATCCAACCGTTCATGAAGGACATCACACAGTCAGAGCTGTTTGCAGTGATGACGTGCGGCTTCGCCAGCATTGCAGGATCTCTTCTGGGTGTGTTGTCAGCTTACGGGGTAAGGTCTTTACTGCTTTTTTTGAAACTCACCTGGGAATGGTGGGTTGGGTGATGGTGAAATTCTTTGTTTCTCTCTCCGTCTCTCTGAGTGCTTCTGCCATTTTCAACTTCTCTTTCTCTGTATGTCTGTATATGTTTCTTCCTTGGCCTCCAAGAATTCGTATCTCTGCCGCTGTGATGATGAAACTGAAGACGAACTGTATTGCCTATGTGCCTTGGTGTTAATGCATACATTTCAACATTTGCCCACTAAATCTACATGTGCGAAAGTAACTACGAGTAAATTTCTGCGGGATACTTTTCTTGCATCCAGCCCTCGAGCAATTGCTGCACTGGAAAACAGACTGGCCTCATCGACCGTGATTGCGGGGGGTGTCAGGAGGTGGAGAAAAGTCAAAACACATCTGAACTTTAATTAGGAATCTTTAT
>OY757542.1:9862484-9869984 GCA_963584105.1 Alviniconcha strummeri
GGAAAATGTAACTAAGACCCCACGTTACTGTTGAAGACATGAATGGGGATATGTTAGAAGTAAGAGAGGTAGGAGAACTACGAAATACCTCCTTGTTGCAGTCACCGACTTCACTGCCGTGGACACAGGGTTTTCTGTTGCAGATAACTGTATATGATTATGGAGATACACATGCAAGATACGCAGATGTTAAATAGTAATTATTGGTTTCAGGCAGATGCGAGTCCTGTTGAAAGGTACCTAGGGTCATTTGACGATAGCGGAATCCCTGTTAGAGATACCACAGCAGTTTTCCGGGAGACCTTTTAGAAAGGTTTTTAGACATCACGGCTGTTTGCTGGGATCCTTCTGGAATGGTGCACACGCAGGAGGGTCTGACGATGGCGGGTTTCCTTGTTTCAGACACTACGGCAGTTTGCTGGGAGCCCTGTCAAAAGGGGCCTGTGATGGACTGATAGTGGCTGGCAACGTGGTGATCAACTTGCTGATCTACCTGGCCGTTCTAGAGTTCCTGGACCAGACACTTCTATGGTTCGGAGAACGTGCTGGCATGGAAGATTTCGTCTTTCAGGTGATATATTGGTGCTGGAGCTAACCTGAATAATTTCGACTCACAGGGTCGGTTTGTTCACGATCCGTTAATATTTTAATTATAAACTCGGGGCTCGTTTCTCCGTCTCCTTTTGCACAGACGCGGCTTTGCAGGGTTGTTTAATAGGAAGGACTGTCCGGATTGTTCTGTCACACACGAGCTTAGGAACTTTCTGCTACACACGAGCCTAGGAACTGTCCGGGGTCTGTCTGTTACACACGAGCTTAGCATTAGAGTTTTCCTATTGTGCTCTTCTTATAATTTAGCTAAATGGAGTAACAGTTTATACAGTTGAGTCTGGATGCTAACTAGCTTATCCAAATTGTGTAAGTATGTGTGTGTGTGTGTGTGTGTGTGTGTGTGTGTGTGTGTGTGTGTGTGTGTGTGTGTGTGTGTGTGTGTGTGTGTGTGTGTGTGTGTATGAACTGCTTATTTCGAGTTTAAACGCAATAGTTCAATCTATAGGTTTCTCACTGAAGATGCAGCCAAGACTCTGGTTACTTCCTATATCCTCTCACGGCTTGACTACTGCAACTGTCTCTTCATGGGTACACCTAATTCTGTTATCCAATCTCTCCAGAAAATTCAAAACTTTGCTGCAATACTCGTTCTCTTGGTATCCCGCCATCACCACTCAACACCCCTCCTGGAAAAACTGCACTGGCGTCCCATTTCAGAACGTATGAAATATAAAATCGTTTATGGGCCTTGCTTGCCCTTAAAAAACGGCAGATAAAGTATTTTTTGGAGGCATAAATTAGAGGCCTATAAATCCTTTTGTAGCAAAGACAGTCTAGTGAAGGCTGAAGAATTTGTGACAGAACCTTTGTTTTATAATGACAACATTCAGGTTAGAAATAATACAGTACTACATAGAAGATGGATTGAAAAGGGGGTCTTTCGCATCTCTCATCTTTTACATGAACATGGAGCCTTTTTGCGCCTTGAAGAGTTTAATATGAAATATGGTTTAAATACTGACTTTGTAACATACAACGGTTGTGTTCAGACTGTAAATAAGTATATCAAGGGTCTGGATATTGCTGTCCAAAGCAATAGCGGAGGTTGTATGTTTCAAGATTGATCATTTCGTGTTACAAGTACCACACTTGGTACAGTAGGAGGGTTTCATGTTCTGATGAAATACAGGGCCACAGTAAATACTGACTTTTTATAACGGTTTCTAAGAAATATCAAAATGGCCGCCACAGTGAACATATTTTTAACTCCTACAAAATAATAAACATAGACATGTTTTAAGGGGCATTTTAAACACATGAATTCTCTAGATACAAATGACACAATAGTTTTAAAAACCAGCAGTGTAGTATGTGCACTGCATGCTTGTGTGAAAGTGTGAGCAAGCAAACTTGTCACCGAGCAAAGGAGCGAGAGAGAGAGAGAGAGAGAGAGAGAGAGAGAGAGAGAGAGAGAGAGAGAGAGAGAGAGAGAGAGAGAGAGAGAGTGTGTGTCTCACAGAGGAAGAGAGAGGGAGCACAGAACGCTGCACATACTCAAATAAAAAACTGATGATAATGGGAAACGTTCAGTTTTACCTTAATTGCTGGAATTCTGAACATTCAAAGCATAATCCTTGCCTCATATACAGAGAGCGGTGCACTTCAGTCCAGATTTGTTGCACTTGCAGCGTTTGCTTCGACAGCCCTTCTTGCAGGCACACCTGAGCAGCTCCTGACATGTTGCAGATGCCTGAGGGAGATTTGTCTGGAAAAGCTGCCAGTTTCCACCCACAAACTGCCAGCCCCATTCAGATAGATCAGGAAGGGTTGGTGTTGGATTGTCTGCTTGACCCCAGATATGGCCACCCTGGTAAACAGCTCTTTTACAGTGCTGAAGCAGGGCTTCACTGGTTGGAGGGATGTGATCAATTTGGCGTCCCGTCTTTGTGAACACGTGCCACCTTGCACTATTCACATCTGAGCAGTTGCTTATATTGTGGTACAGCAGCACACCAAATCGCTCCAGCACTGCCCTATCAATGACAGTCAGGTCACACGGTGGTGTTGATAATCTCAGAAAGGTCTATGTGTAACTCGGTGAATGTGTGCCACACATCCCATGCCTTCTTCGTGCCAGTTCCATTGAAGGAGGGAACTGTGTCACAACCAGTCATACCGCAGAACAGAGGCAGGCAACGTGCTTTGTCTACACCTGAAGGCCTGGATGACGTGTCACAGCTGCTATAGCAAGGACGACAACATCTGTGTCCTGTCTAACTTTGCTTTTGCTCTTCTATACAAGCGGGTAAGGCAACCAGGGTGGTACTTTAGTTCCTGCGAAATGACATCTTCTGCATTAATTTTGCTAACAGTTTACTGTCTTGCAGAAGTAGGGCACAGTTTCCGAGTCTCTCATCCAACTGAAATGTTGAAGCATTCCGAAGCTCCTTTGCTGGGGCACTTTCATCAGACAGGAAATAACAAGATTCATTCTCATCAAACGTTTTGAACCTCACTTCTGATTCCGTTCTTGTGAACTTTCTAGATTGTTCATTCTGATTAGAATCTTCATTTCCAGAAGATAATGCAGCAGCTTTTCTCTTCAGTTTTGTAGAATTGTACTTTGAGCGACAAGAAAGATGAAAGCATGCCTTTCTTTTCTGGAATGTCTCTTTAACACCTCCTCCTTCATCAAGCCTGCTCAGAAGACCAGGTGGTAATTAACGCACCGAGTTCATGAGATTTCATCAAGTTCTCGGCCAAAGTGACATACGTTGAATCTTGACTTCGTTGTTTTGCGTTGGCAGGACAGTGTGGTTTCTCACCGGCTTTCTCCTCTTGGCAGATTGCACAAAGATTCCTGTCTATTTCCGGAGGGGTTGGTGGCCTGGGACGCTTTGGTTTATCCATGGTGTTGTTTCTGCACCCCTAGATACAGACAAAAACATGAATGTATGTATACTCGCATGAAATCTAATGATGTATACAGGAATGTATGTAAATACAATCACTGTACATGCATGTAACTGTGCATCCTCTCTCTACTGAGAAGTAGACTACATGTATTTGCCTTTCTTTTACATAACAGGTCAAGGCACAATCCTTCCTAAGACTGCTGAATTTATGTAAATGTAGTCTTCAACACCTTACTAGATTTAGATGCACTGAAATGCCAAATGGTGCCCCACTCAGCGTGCCTGTATGCGCGTGATGTACAGGCAAGTTCAGCGCATGGGTTCTGGAAAACACACTTCGAAGGCAAACATAGACATTATGGTAGATAAAACAGACAAAATATTGTTGTAAAATTAAGCATAGATAACTGAAAATGATGTTGGTTGTACTAAATAAATGAAAACAAGTTTGGAAACTTACCCAAATAGACGATTTTCACCACTTTTTTACTCGAATCTCGACAAGCGCCGCCATTTTGAAATGTGTGTGCTGCGGAACAGCAAAGCTTTCGAAATTTCTTTAAAACTTCAAAAACGGAAAGAAACCAAATAGTATAGAATTATTGTATGATTATTTATTACATTCTTCATTTTTAGCACGTACACAGATTTTTTTGGTAAAATCCTATAATTAATCATACATTTACTCCGGATTGCACTGTTAGTAAAATCCGTTGATTTGAATAGACAATGTCCGGAAATTACAGGGGAGATAATCCGAAAGAGTGAAGCCCCTGCGGTAGGACATCATTCCAGACACGGACTTGATCTATATACTGGCATATGTCTGTACTGGTCCATGATTTCAGTCGAAAAGCGCTGGTCTGTGACAGTATCAGACCTTCAGGGACATATACTCTGCTGGACTATCAGCTGCGCGCTACGCGCGAGAAACACTTTTTTTTTCTTTTCTTTCTTTTTTCGCGTACTATGGTCTTTTTGGTGAGTCCACATGCGGTGTGTCCGTTTGAAATGGAGGACTGACTGAATCGACTTCGAGCGTTCATTATTTACACCGTGTTCTAGATTAAGAGGAAATGTAAAAAAGTATCGGTAGCCTCTGCTGCGTCGTCAGCATTGCTTGATAATTACCAGAAGCAGATCACTGCGGGTAGAGGATCGAATACAGAACCAGAAATAGCGAAACCGGTTGCTCTATTCCCACTCGCATCGGATTGTGGATAGTAGTCGACAATCTTCCAGGTATTTCACCGAAAGACTGCTTCAAATATGGTAAGTTTTGAGGTGTTGATTATTTCTTGTATAAACTGATAGCTCGATAGATCGACAGCTCTGTGTTGTGTGTCAGCGTGAAGCGGTGTGTCCATCAGGACATTTGACATCAAGAGGTTAGTGTAAAATAACAACGACAGCACTACACCCTGTTTACATGCAATTCAGCAGCGTGGGTGTACTGTTAATTAATACAATATTCACTGAAATTGTTCAGATTTAGAGGTGGTAAACTGTTAGAGAATAATGACTTGAAATTCAGAAATCACCCAGAAATAGATCTAAGGATAGATCAAAGTGTGCAACTAACTCGTAATTCATGTCAGTAAGCAGAATAATCTGCCAGAGAAATCTGCATAAGCAGACCAAAACAAAAATAATAACAACATATAATGCAGATTAGAGATAGGTGTAAAACATCACGAGTCCTGACTGAAGAGTGAGTTTTATCACATTTGTGTCTTTCGGTATTGCTTATGCGCCATTGACGTTTGATCTAGATCTAGTTTCCGAGTAACACCGTGCAGGCTTCCTCGGTGTCAGCAAACAATTAATCGTGTACTGAAAACTCACCTTTTACAGACTGTAATAAAAATCACTTTTGTTGCAAATTTTGGATTCATTCATTAGATATGAAGCCGCCTGATTGATTTGAATGATATATGTTACTCAAAATGGCATTTAAAATGCCCCAGGAATTTCCGACCGCCTCCATGGATATTACCGAAGATTTTCATATTTTACACAGTGCTTACGTATACATTTGTTATTCTATCATCAAAGCAAAAGCATACAACTGGCTCCCTAACACACACACACACACACACACACACACACACACACACACACACACACACACACACACACACACAACTACAAACAAAAGCAACTGGGCACGTCACGTCGCTTGCTATAATGGTCATTTGACTGGCTCAGCCGCACCTTTCGTGTGCGAAATTCCGACCGTTTCGAGTAGTAAAAAAAAAAAAAAAAAAGACAGATAATTTTGCTGACATTGGACTGGCTGTGGGGACTCCCGCAGGCTTTGCTCCAGCAAAGGCATGTTTCAAGCTTTCGCGTTGGTTTGGCAAACGGCACAAAACGGACGCCTTCACAAAATTGGGGAATCTACTATCAGAGCTGCATGTGCGCCACTAACAGTGCTTGACCGGCATTTCTGATGCCTTTTCTGCTTCTTTTACCAGTATCTGGCCATCTTTCCCGGGGTTTTACAGTAGCCCCAACAAACCGTGCCTTTCTGCGCTACACCCGCAGGCACTTACCGAGTGCAGTCCCCTGAATTTCCGAAGATCGTCTATTAAGTATATCTCTAACTACAGCAAGTTGTTTTCAATGGCCCTGTATCACAAATCGATTAAACCATATTGATGGGCAACTCTGCCAAGTTTCATACTTGTAACGTAAACTGATCAATTCTGGCCTTTTTCTGCAACATACAAGCTCCACTATAACAACTCTTTAAACATAAGAAAATCCTTTACAATAATTAGTGAAGTACAGAAATGAACAAAAAGTTATTATGACATTTTAGTTGAAAATAAAACCAAACCATAGTGCTGCATTAAATGGAACAACGTACTACATAACAATATTAACTGGTATACAACATTTCACAAAAACAACAACAAAAAAAACATGAAGTAAAACTGAAATATTTTTCAGATCCGTTTAGTTCACAAAATTCTCGCTACAAACGTCAGACTAAAAAGAATGAAGGTCACAAATAACTAGAAATGTACCTTTTCTAATACACACAATTAAAATATTCCCCATCTGTTTTGGAGATGTAATATTGTACAGCATTTTTGGTCTATATTTGAAACATTTGTGAATGAAAAGTGTATAAATGTGACAAATATGAAACTGAACGAAGACTGTACTGTTTAGTAATGCAAAAGACTTTGAATCCTCTGTCCCCACCCACTACTGTTCTAACTGTCCCATTCCTTCTTCCCCTTTTACATGCTGTCGTTACTGATATTGCTGTGCCATTTTTTTATTTTTATTTTTTTCCGTTTCCTTGTTGTTGTGAGTGTCTGCCTGTAGATTTGCTTATCTATTTTTGTCCTTACTATTTTAGTTTTGTCATTTTTGTTGTTGTTGTTGTTGACATCATTATGCAGTTTGTACATATCAACTCTGTACTTATGCATAGGCCTGGTTTATGCCTGGTGTGTGTATATAATTATGTTCACATGCTTAAAACTGAAATTAAAAATAGTAAAAAAAAAGAAAAAGGCGCTTGTATGTGTTTCAGTGCTATAAATGATTCTGGTCCTGCTTACCTCTCTGAACTGCCACTTGTCTACACTCCGTCTTGTGCACTACGCTCTTCTTCTGACACCCGCATGCTGAAAACCCAGCAATACAAACGCAAGACTCATGGCTTTCGCACATTCTCGTGCTTTGGACCCCACATTTGGAATTCATTCACACGAGACCTTAGACACTGCTCAACCCTGTCATCTTTTAAAACCAAACTGAAATCCTTCCTCTTCTCACAGTATTTCCGCCCCAGCTAATATCAGTAACCAGCTTCTGATACAGTCATTGTGTGTGTGTGTGTGTGTGTGTGTGTGTGTGTGTGTGTGTGTGTGTGTGTGAAGGTTATGCTACTGTTGCCGCCGGCGGCGGTCAAGCACAGAGATGCCATGTTGTTGCAGACGGTAATCACCTTACCAGCTGACCATGTAGCGAGATGCTATAACTATAATGTTGTTGCAGCGGCTGATGGCGTATG
>OY757542.1:9874984-9877484 GCA_963584105.1 Alviniconcha strummeri
CACACACACACACACACACTAACGAACACGCGCGCGCTCGCACACACACACACACACACACACACACACACACACGCACACACACACACACACACACACACACTCTCTCTCTCTCTCTCTCTCTCTCTCACACACACACACACACACACACACACACACACACACACACACACACACACACACACACACACACAGAGCACTTTTATCCCCACGCCACGAGCTCTGCCGTGCATTGGTGTGTTAGGCCTAGGGTATTATTACTGTATTTTGCCCTGTGTCCAACTGAGAGCACTGCCCTGCTGCCGTATGCCAGACGCCCGGGAGAGGAGGAAAGCAGCTGCAGCAACTAGACCTGCCAGCATAAGTGCCCTAGCTCACTCAGCCCTAGCTCACTCAGCGTTAGCTCACTCAGCCCTAGCCCACTCAACCCTAGCTTACTCAGCGTTATCTCACTCAGCCCTAGCTCACTCAGCCCCAGCCCACTCAGACCTAGCTCACTCAGCGTTAGCTCACTCAGCGTTAGCCCACTCAGCTCTAGCTCACTCAGCGTTAGCCCACTCAGCCCTAGCCCACTCAGCGTTAGCCCACTCAGCCCTAGCTCACTCAGCGTTAGCCCACTCAGCCCTAGCTCACTCAGTGTTAGCCCACTCAGCACTAGCTCACTCAGCGTTAGCCCACTTAGCCCTAGCTCACTCAGCGTTAGCTCACTCAGCGTTAGCCCACTCAGCACTAGCTCACTCAGCGTTAGCCCACTTAGCCCTAGCTCCCTCAGCGTTAGCTCTCTCAGCCCTAACCCACTCACTGCAAGCCTCGCGTCCCTGCACCTTCCTCCCAACTCAGTCGTAAATGCTTACAGAGTCATTGAAGAGACACTCCTTATTGGGAGGTTCAGTGAAGCTGGTTTGCGCGAGTGAATGCCTTTTGTAATCTTTCGCGCAAGAAGTCGCGAGAGATCGCAGCGTCACTTCTGGGCCGATTTCTGAGTAGGAGATGCTTCACGCTGTGTATAACAATGGAAGTTGAACCTAGAACTGCGAAGCAGTACAAATGCCACCGCTGTTGCAATTGCAAAAATTACCGGGGAAAGGGGATCAAGGGTCGAAAAAAGAGAGAGAAAAAAAAAAAAAAAAAAAAAAAAAAAGAGAGAGAGAAAAAGAAGAAGAACAATTGTCTTTGTGTCTTTTTTGCCTGACCAGAATGCGAGTTCGTGGTGGGGGGGGGGGGGGGGGGGGGGGGGGGGGGGGGGGGGGAGGGAGTGTTTTGGGGCATCCTATGGCACGAACAACAAGTTATTGCTTGTTGCCAGACACATTCTGACTATGGGCCTCCCAAAATGCCTTTAAAGTTGGCAATGTAAAATCCGCAAATTCACTGTCACCTTCCACTGTGAAGAAAGTACGCACAGGAAGTAAAAGCAGCCAAGGGACTTAAGGGATGCGGGGCAAAAGTCAAGGGAGTTAACAACCCCGTCTGAACCGTCAAATAGACGTGAGATGCAAGCGAATTGGCCTACAAAGTACAAATCGCTCCGGTGATACTTGCACAGATATATCACTGGACAGTCTGTTTCCAGATACTTGTAACCATATCTTTAAAGAACTCTCCTTCGGAGGCTAAACTCCTCGTTTGCTTAGAGGTTAAACGAATATAACCCGCATTAAACGTTTTGTGACTGAAGGTGCCGTTGATTTTATAATGATTTTAAAGAGGACTTTCCCAGACACTGTCAATGTCACTAGCTTTTTCTTCTTTCGTGAGTGGAGGTCATCCAGCCTTTTACGTGCTATTATTTTGGACGTAACAAAAAGGTGTGGTGAGAGCGTGAGAGAAAAAAGCGAGAGGCGACACCAGCTGCCTCTCGTACATACCATTAGAAAAGAAGAATTAAAACAGGAATATCAGGCTGTTGCTCGAATGTTGTTGCCTACTTCCAACCTGCCACTTCTATCGACCGAATGATAATTTAAAAAATAAACTGACTAGACCTACGCTAGGATGATGGCGTTTAACTGAAATTGCTATGACTTTATTGACTAAACAATATGCTCAAGATATTTGATTAAAGGGACCCTCCCGGCTGTAAGTGGACACATTCACTGCTCTGAACATTCACCTCATGCTCGGCGCGCGAGCAATGCTTCCGTGACTTCTTCATTTAGTCAACAAATTGACAATAATTTCAGTTAAACATCACCTTCCCAGCGTAAGTCTAGTTTAATTTTGTAATCAACTCTTGGTGTATTTTTTTTTATCCCCCCCCCCCCCTTCCATTTTTTACCAGTGGCTATTGTCTAGAATTTGAGTGACCTAATGTTATTGTTCCCCCCCCCCCCCCCGCCCCACCCCTTTCCCATTTTTACCGGTGATTATTATCTAGAATTTCGGTGAAGTAACTTATGCTTGGATCAAAACTTTTTACTTACTGGCATCGCCAGGTCAGAGTTATCGTAGGAGATTCAGATCTTTGTTGTCGTGTTCTCGCGACGTCTCTCGAGTGCTA
>OY757542.1:9882484-9891362 GCA_963584105.1 Alviniconcha strummeri
GTGTCTGTTACATGGCTCACAGGAAGTGCTGTGAATTGAACAACCTGGATCTTTTTATTGTAATTTTGTTTTGCATACAAATATGTTGGACATTGCCCTTTTTTGATGATGATGTTTGTTCTTTTGTGCCTCATATTTTGCAGTCCCTCAGCTGGGTGGTCCCCCTGTGGTTACCCCCACTACTCTGGCCACCCCTCCACAGCCTCTCCCTGCCTCTGTGACAGCTGTGACAGCCCCCTTTGCTGCTGCTGCTGGCAATCCCATGCAGAACCCACAGAACCTGATTCCAGCCACCATGTCTCCAAGTGGTATGCCCATGACACCCAATGCTGCTGTGTCCCTCTTGACGCCTCTCCGCCCGGGTATGCCAGGTCTGGGTCTTCCTGTAATGCCACCCCCTATCATGACCACCAATGCTGGTGAGAATATCGGAAGACGGTGGTGTGTGCTGTGTTCATGTGTGCTACCGCTGTAGCTTTGTACCCCGGCTTAATCAACTTCAGAGAGGGAGGGGACTCTTTGTAGTCCTGGAGCTTTAAGACACTGGCATGTCGCCAATATGCAAGGGTAAACGTTGGCCTCGAGGATTCCTAATTATTTTTTAACTTACCATACTGTAAATTCCTGATTTGACTGCGGACATGTCCTTCCAGATGACATGATGTGATCGCATTATATGTCTGACATTGGTTGCATGCTGTTTGATTGGGCATTGCACCATTGGGAGTGTTGGGTAGTGGACCTGAAACAGGCATGACAAATTGGAATGCTAGTTTCTTTATGTGCTCAGGATTGCCGTAAGGTTGCTGCCACACCTTGACAGCTGGTGCAGCCCTTTGGTCCCCAGACAATTAGTAAATTTCAAATTGTCAGCTTTCACGTCTGAATGGGTGTTTTGCCAGACCAGAAGATTGAACTCGTTGTTTGAAAAATGAAACTAAGAGGAAAAGTATGAAGAGGGAAAACTGAATGAAAGTCTTGTAACAGAATGAAAGCCTTGTAACATTGAGGGAACCCAGTTTTTCTCAAGTTTTAATGTAATTTTGTTGGGGGGGGGGGGGGGGGGGGGAATCACACACACGCACACAAAATATATTAAATATGTTTAAAAAAAAGAAGAAAAAAAGAAAAAGAAAAAAGAATGTTGTAGTGCCTCGGGTGACCAAAGACTAGATCTAAATTATATTATTTTCACCATCCACAGTAGTGTTTAAAAGTAAATAAACGATTGAGACAACAGAGAAAGAAATTGAGTAATGTAGTAACACTGCAAATGGATGGACTAGTGGAAAATGAAGAATGGATATGCTATATGTGCCAGCGCTAAAGATGAAATTCCATGCAGCGTTGTTTTTTTGCTAACAGCATGCAACAGGTAGAAAACGGTGGATATGACTTTTTAGTGCTTTATTTTTAATTGTGTTACATTAGACAAACACGGTGCTGGTGCTTTAGCACCTGTATACGTGCATACTTGAATGCAATGAATATTATTTGCGAATGTCCTGGTGCATATTTTTTGGCTTAAAAAAGGAGTTTTTTTTAGGCCAGTTCATTTGCCATGTTACAAACCAAGTTGGTTTCGTGGAAAGAGTGTATGACCCCTTGTCTGCTCAAATTTGTAAGAACAGAATTGTCTGAAATTAAATGTGAAAAGAAAAATCTGCTGCAATAAGTTTTGGTAGTACATGGCCTGTGCCCATGCCCAGACACTTGTTTGGTTGCCCATGGCATTGTTACAGAAGCCTCAGCTGTACAATGGAGTTTTCACAGTTCCTTTTCTAGTGAAGTTTAGGACCATGGCATAATGCATCAGGTGTAAAAAGTCAAATTGAGAAGAAAACGTACACCACATGCAGACACACACTCACTGTTTCTCTTACAAAACAAAAAAACAAAAAAGGATCATAGATCCTTTAAACAAGTATGACAAAATTAAATGTTTCAAACTAACACATTTTGAATTCTGCCAGTTCGTTTGTGACTCCTTAGGTTCAACATATTTAAATCTGCAGTATCTAAACAACATGCAGCTTTTGTTTTGGCATCTGTGGCCTTTGCAACACAGCACCAATCTTGTCACTCTTCAAGTTCATCACATCTCTGATGTCTTAGGCATTTCAAGAATTTAGTGTAAGTGGTTATCGTTAGTGCAGTTTGAGTTGCCAGTTGCCAAGTTAATTTCAATGACAGCATTGCTTGTTAACTATATGTGCAAAAGAAACTCGAGTCTGGCTTTGGCTTGCATCTATGCTAAGTTATGTATATTTGTTATGTAATTGATAAGTGTTTTGCCTGTGCTCAGGAAACATGGGAAGAGGTTTTGGACCTCAGTGCAGCTTTGAAATGTTTAACAACAACCTGGCTCAAAATATACTACAACGGATGCCGCAACCAATGGCTCAGGCGTTATCCTCTTTCAACTTTCCTGGCGTATTCATGGGCGGTACGTTTGAATATTAATAGTTGTTTTTTCCCCCTCTGGTTTCCGTCCTGTGGGCCCAACTTGCGCTTTGATTTTATTTTGGAGGAAGGTGGGGGTGGGTGCTTGGGGAAAGAAAATTATTCTTATGTCTATCAAAAAAGAAAAAAGACACACACAAAAAAGACACACACACACACACACACACACACACACACACACACACACACACACACACACACACACACACACACACACACATGGTTGCCGGGGTCTTGCACAAGTAAAGCACATAAGCACAGACATGCACTGTGTGTGTTGAAAAGATTGTTGGATGTGAGCTTGTCTTGTACTGATGCTTCTGTCTTTTTGTCCCAGGATTTTCAGATTGAATGTGTATGACTGAAAGCGAGTGTTGCCATTCACGTGTGTGTGCTAGCGACAGCAAGTGTGTGAAACTTGGGACGTTAGTTTACCAAAGAGAGGGAGAGTGAATGTGCGTGTCTTTGGTGTGTGTGTGTGTGTGTGTGTGCCTGTGTGTGTGTGTGTGTGTGTGTGTGTGTGTGTGTGTGTGTGTGTGTGTGTGTGCATGGTGTGTGTTGGGGGGGGGGGGGGGAGGGAGGGGGGGGAATGGGGTTGAGTGGTGAGAGAGAGAGCTGCAGTGCGTGTGTATGATTTGGAGTGTCTCTCTCTCTTGTCTTGCAGCCACAGCAGCAGTACTAGCAACAGGACTTCGCCAGCAACAGCAGGAGGAGGAGGAGGAGGAGAAAAAGGGAGTTGCCACAGTCCCTGGGTCAGCAGGAAAACATGAAGATCAGCGGCAGCAATGCTAGACACATGGTCATGCAGAAACTCATAAGAAAAGCTGAGGTAAGGCACCTGGTTTATAGCCGCAAGTTGTGGGTATTGTAGCTATTTTGTCCGGCATTTAATTTTGTTTGTTGAATTTTGTTATACCTGATGCAATAAGGCAACAAGCTCTTGCTAGCAGTTTAATTTTGCTTAATACAACAGTAGTACTGCTGATTAACCCACTTGGCCCTAGACTGCCCATTACCTCCCGCTCTTTTGCCTTACTGCGGAACCCAGACCGCCTGGAAGCACGGCTAGCAGACGCTCCATACTAGCATCTCGGTTTATGCAAACAGGAACGGGATTCTCGCGAGACTTGCAGCCTCGTTTCTGCTATTGTTTACAACATATCTGGTGATGTCCTTTGTTCGAAGTTCAGCGAAGTTTGAGAGACGCTGTGAATTTTCAAAGTTGCGAGGTGGACACGTGATAGATGCCCCAAAATAAACAAAAGCCCTACTGTTAGCAATGGCGTCGCAGCTTCATCCTTTGAGATTTGAACTCCAAATTTGGCCCTGTCGCTTACTGTGGGCGCCCTAACAAACTCACAGAGCTTCATCAAACTGGAAACTTTGCAAAGTCAGTTACCTCGTAGGCCCCCCAAAACCCGACATTCAGATGCGGACATTTGAGACTTTTTTTTATGCTTTTTTTTTCAGTGAAAAAAATCAAAACCTGTTGGATATACAAGAACACTGTATTCGCAAACTGGGAAAAATACGAAGTGAGCTGAAACTTTTGTCTGGTGTTTATTATTAATTTTTAAATTTGTATACCGGGATCATTTGACACAGTTACTTCCCTTCGCAAGGGATTTCACAGCGAAAGCGCAGCAGCTGGTCTGGGGCCAAGTGGGTTAAAGACCTTGTTGGAAATCAGTAATAATTAGTGACAGGTTTTTTGGGGGGGTGGTAGTTTTGCTGCACAGCACTCAAACCATATATTGCCTAAGTTTTGGGGATTGTTGATGTTAATAATAAGGCAGTTTGTTGGTGAATTGTAGGTGTTTCCTGGAAAGTTTTACTGTTTTACATCATGTACATGTCCATCTTATTTTGATTATGTTTTATATGTTACTGACCCAGTTTTCAGAAATACTTAATCGTTTAAGTGGTGATAGCAATATAATTTTGTGATCCTGAATTTGGCAAAACTTGTTATTTCCATTGTTTGCGGTTGAGGGGTAGGCACTTATTTGGTGAAACAGTGGTCAGTAAAGGGGGCTTGTAGTCTGTAAACAGTGAATCTGTTTGTTTTTATTTTTCAATACTATTTTGCTTAGGAGGAGTGAATTCAGATGGTAGGTTTCCTTACCACAGGCACAGAGGAGCGCATGTGTGCTCACCCAAACGTGCAGCCTTCAAAGGGTGGAGGCTTGTTACTGAGTGTGGGCAGTCTGTGTACTGTAGCATTCAATGGGTGGAGGCTTGTTACTATTAGTGGGGGCAGTCTGTGTGTACTGCAGCATTCAAAGGGTGGAGGCTTCTTTACTGTGAGTGGGGCAGTCTGTGTGTACTGCAGCATTCAAATGGTGGAGGCTTGTTACTGAGTGTGGGCAGTCTGTGTGTACTGCAGGTAGCATTCAAAGGGTGGAAGCTTGTTACTATGAGTGTAGGCAGTCTGTGTGTACTGCAGCATTCAAAGGGTGGAGGCTTGTTACTGTGTGTGTGGGAAGTCTGTGTGTACTGCAGCATTCAAAGGGTGGAGGCTTGTTACTGTGTGTGTGGGCAGTCTGTGTGTACTGCAGCATTCAAAGGGTGGAGGCTTGCTACTGTGAGTGTGGGCAGAGGTGGTGTGTACCCTTGCACCCAGAGGGTTGAGGCTTGCTACTGTGAGTGGGGCAGTCTGTGTACTGGCTGCCTGTTGTAGTCTAACAAAAGTTTGTATTCAGGGTGCAATGTTGCAGTGCACGGTGCTGGTGTTGCGCAACATGGTGGGAGTGGAAGACCTGGATGACGACCTGAAGGATGAAGTTACTGATGAGTGTGAAAAGTTCGGCAAGGTGAACCGAGTCATCATCTACCAGGAGAAGTAGGGCGAGGAGGAGAATGCTGAGGTCATCGTCAAAATATTTGTAGAGTTCTCGATGCAAGAAGGTGTGTATTATATGAGAACATTCAATTTGTACCTGTGAAACACTGTCGGAGATTAGTAAATTTCTTGAACATGAAGATTTTTGCCAGGATTACTCTTTTGTAGTTGTCTTGGATTACTGTTTTTATTCCCCTGCCTATCACTCCTAAACACATTTTTAGCCGTAAACAGGCCTGTGTATACTTTTTGACACTAATATGCATTACAGATGTATGATTTGTTTTCATCAACCTGTGGCCAAAAAAACAAAAACGAAAAACAAAAAATATAAAATAAAATAAAATAAACAAATTACAAAAATACATTACATGTGTGAGGACATAATTATCTTAAAACAAGGGGGTAAGAAGATGTGGAGATTGTAGTCTGCTTTGCACAGTCACTGACTTGGAAAGTAGGGTCTGGTTTACACCAGAGTACCTAAGTATAGTCTTAAGACCTCAGCAGTGCTTTTGTGTGCTTTACCTTTCTCATCTGTGTTTGAATAATCTTCATGTTTTGTTTGCTTCTGTGTGTGTTTGAGAGGTGGAAAAAGCAATTGCAGCATTAAATGGCAGATTCTTTGGAGGTCGAGTTTTGACAGCGGAAAAAATACGACCCAGAAATGTTCCATGCGAATGATTGTCAGGTTGAGAGGAAGAAGTCAGAAATGTTTGCGAGAACTTGTGACTATAAGAGTGAAACCAGGACAGCTGAAGTTGGATGGATTTTATGGTGTACTCGAGCAGTGGTGGTGATCTGAACTGTACTTACTTCACAATTTCGTTTTGGTCTTTGAAGAATATTCCAGTGAAAACTGATGCAGTTGCCCTGGGTCAAGAAATGATGAAGCTGCATAGATACTGTAGACAAACAGTTACGAGTTGGTCCATCCCTCTCCCAGTGATTGCTAGCAAAAGGTGTACATGAGGTTTGTGATGGATGCGTGTGAATGCGGGTAACTGCGTTTGTGATTGTTAATGTTTTCTCATGGATTTCATGATTTGTTTTTGATTAATTTGTATGTGCATGTGTTTGTCACCACTGAATTTGTTTTGGGCACGTGTGTATGTTTGGTTGTGTGTGTATATGTGTGCATCTTTAAGAGTATGAAGAGTGGAAAGATTGTTTTCCCCAAGTGCTATTCATTTAGAGACGTCACAGTCCAACTAAAGCATCAAATGCATGTTTATTGGAGGTAAACAAGTCTGAAACAGAGTTGACTCCTAGTGCTCAGAAAAAATCAGGAAGATGTAAGGTTAAAAGAACGCCCCCCCCCCCCCCCCCATCCTTTTTTTTTTTTTGCAGCACAATGCTAATTGATTTTATTGTGTTCTACAGCCACCGGCTTGATGCTGAACCTGACCCTTTGACACCAAACCTTTTTAAAATATTAATTTAAGATGCTCGCCATCACTCACAGACATTTACCCCCTCCCCCCCCCCCCCCCCCCCCCCCCGCCCCCCCCCGCCCCCCCCCCCCCCCCCCCCCCGATCCTAAGTTACATTTGTGTGCACTCCCCAACACCTGCACACTCGCACACGTACAGCAGCATCTATCAGGCTTGTGATCCTCGCAAAATTGACATTGCACTTAAGATGACGAGTGCCTAAAGGAATGAAGCTTGACTGAAAACGTTTTGACAAAAGGACTTTGAAATCTTGTGTCCGTTTGGTTGAAGTACTGAGTTTCTAGCAGAATCTTTCTGCATCAGGAAATGCTGTATCGAGACTGTGGAGCTGCATGACAACGATCTTTTTAGGGAGATGCACAATCCTCTGCTTAAGTTCTTCATGCACAGGACCTCCATGCCAGGAAAGAAATGAGAGTCGGCAGACTGATTGAAACTGTTCAAGTAAACCAGAACAATCAACAATATATAATAACTTATAAAACAGAGACGTTACAATAATTTAAAACATGTACATAATTATAAAGCTGTACTAATTAATTAGTATTATTACTGCGCTAAACGTACACACACACACACACACACACACACACACACACACACACACACACACACACACACACACACACGCGTGCGCCGCAGCGCGCGCGCGCGCACCTCCCCGGCATTTCACTACTAGCAAAATGCATCTTAAAAGAGATTTAAAAAAAGAGACCACACACACACACACACACACACACACACACACACACACACACACACACACACACACACACACACACACACACACACCACCCCGACACATACACAGGCACCCGCACTCACAAGCATTCTGATTATACAAAGCTAAATATGCACAGCTTAAAACGGGCAGCAAACTCCCCGGAGAATTGGAATGGATAAAGACGCACGGACACAATGAACAGAAAACATAGCAGGTCTACAGTTTTGGGAAAAGAAATGTTTTTAGATTAGATTTGAATTTTATCATAAAAAGCCGTTTACCTTCATGGAACTTTTGTAATGTTTTCTTTTTTTGCATATTTAATAGATCAACATTTAAAGCCAGAATAGATTAACATTTCAAAACTGGTTGAAATTTCTGGGCCTCGGAACTTTTGCAATGATGGTCTAAGGGAAGGAAATCCGTAAATTCTTTAACGCCAAAATGTCACACTTTAATTCAAAATTAGTCAGTTTCGTCCCTTGTCCAAACATGTCAGGAATTTACCGAATAGTCAGTATGACGTCACTCGCTCGGGACGTTTGCTAACCTCCGGAAATAACCGAGCGGTTCCGGAAAATAGCGAGCTTGTGACACATTGGAAGTAACTCTGCCTTTGTTTAAAATGTCTTGATTTACAAGAGTCCTTCCCCTTGGCCCGTAGCACTATCAGCACAATGTTGTAGAACAACTTGAGCCAAAGACGGAGCGAAGTACAGTCTGTTCTGGGCCTGGATATGAGATGAACATGGCATTTCAGTGGAGTCAATGATAGTACCCAAGGGTACTTTTTCACATCCGTATTTTCCACTGTTTGGCTACCAAAGGTACGTGGAACTGGCAGCTGGAAAGGAGAATGCCTGAAGTCGATTGCCACCAACTCAGCTGCATTCAGTCGAGACATTTGATTGCACTGAGCTTGCCGTACCTCAGCGAAATCTTTAATTTCATATTCAATAAGTAAACCTGACCAATCAACAGTGGAAGCATCATCAGAAAACTTGATCAGAAAAAGCTGTTTTGAAATATTTTCTTCTTTTGCATATTTCAAAACTGAAATTCCAAACAAAAAACATCCATCAAACGAGACACTTCAGTCGACTTATCGCAATACAAAAGGCCGACCGGTACATGATCATCTGTGGTGAGGAAAATGGCTTACTTACCAGTCCGTATTGCCAACTCTTTGAGAATCCTGCCTGACAGGCTCAAACTGATACGGCTGTATCCTTGTGGGTCTCTCGGGCCAAGTATCAGCCTCAGCTTCGGAGCTCGACTCCTCAGAGTGACGTAGTGCGCATATGTGCACATGATTTTGGCGTCATGGCAACGCTTTCGGTACGACAGAAAATGCCCTTTTTCATGCATCTGATAACCATCAGATCACAATTTCAC
>OY757542.1:9891562-9909857 GCA_963584105.1 Alviniconcha strummeri
ACCTATATCATCGTTCTCAGCGAGCTTTAACGGAAGTCGTGTCAAAAATAACCCAAACCTTGGACTTGTCCTTTAAGTATGCAAAATGACCATCGAAATGATTGACAAATGAGTCACTAGTTTGAGATTTAATGACATAAAAAAATGAAGAATTTTTTTTATGTTGATTTTTAATCGATTTTATTTTCTGTAGGCTTTTATTAACTGCTATCTCGGGTTCTCCATTAGTCACGTGACTTTCTCGGAAGTGACGTCAGTCTGGGGAGTCAGTGCGGTTGCCATCTTAGATTGTTCGTTGAATGTGTATGCGTGTGGTCGACAAAAAGCTCGAACCATGCCGGCCTACTGTGTTGCAGCAAACTGTAACAACTCACAAGCAACCCAAAGCATAACTATGCACGAGTTCCGCGGAATCGATCCGCTGTGAAGAGAAAATGGGTCAAATTTGTACAATTTAAACGAGCTGACTTTGATGCTGCCCTCAGTCACGCCCATTTGTGTAGCGAGCACTTCGCTGAGTGCGATTTCGTAAACTTTATGGCGGAATACCAAATGGGGTTTGCTTCAAAGCGGAATTTGTAGGGCTGTCCACAGGGTAACCGACCTGGAAAAAAATCCAGTTCGAATCTCCAAAAACACATCACCAAATCACAACAGTCTAATAGACTAACTGTCTGCAACAACAGTCATAAGAGCACAGAGCAAAAGTAACTGTGCCAACGACAAACAGATGGAAAGCCAAACTAACCATAACTAACTCTAAACTAACCACTCACTAACCCGGCTTCCAGCTAGAAAAACAAATCTGCAGACTGATAAAAGCAAAAAGCTAATCAGGACTACCGATGACAAAGCATCGGGATGTAAACAAATGCAGACGACAAGAGTAATACAAAATGGCTGCCCTAATCAGGCAAGCTAACAAGCGGGTACGAAATGGCCAATAAACCAAAGATAAAAAAGAAAGAACATATGGTGAAAAAGAAGTGAAAAAAAGAGAGAAAACAACAACAACACTTTCTGAAAAGAAAAAGGAGGCAAGTAATCTCAGCGAGCAACGTGACAAAGGCTGGATACACTTAATCCGTGTACACGATACAACCTACTTAGCAGTGACAACAACACGGCAGGGCAACAGACGCTCACGAACTACCCCACACAAAGAAAGAATGAGAGGTCTCGTTAAACATCGAGACTACCCCCTCACTCGTACATCGTAAATGAACGATATAACTCGAGAAACAAAAGGGTAAACCAAGAGAAAAAACAGTGAATGGCAAGAACCGGTAACTAGCCCAACCCCAAACCCTAACCCAGGGAGCCACGAAATCGCTAGTCTATTGAACTAGAACGAACAAAACTTTGTTCATTTTTACCTATGATGAAACAAACAAGGATAAACTGGGAAAATAAAAGAAAACACCCAATAAAAGGCAGGCTTCCTGATGAGGTCTAGCCTGTTGAGAAAGCTAAGTACACAGAACGAAAAAGCCTGAAACGCCACGCACGTAACAAGGCTCGAGAAAGATGAAATAACAAGGAGGAAATAAACAAAGGCCCAACTACTGACAATGGCGTCGAAACTTCATCCTTGGAGATTCGAACTGTATTCCCCCCCCTCCTCCCCCCCCCCCCCCCCCCCCCCCCGTCGGTTACCCTGTGGCTACTAGCCGTTTTGCAGCGACTCCCCAGAGTGACGTAGTGCGCATATGTGCACATGATTTTCAGCGTCATGGCGACACTTTCGGTACGACAGAAAATGCCTGTTTTGGTGCATTTATAACCCTCAGATCACGATTTCACCTACATCACTGTTCTCAGCGAACTTTAACCCAAATCGTGTCAAAAATCACCCCAAACCTTGGACTTGTCCTTTAATGCAGAAGTCATTCTGGTGGTAACAGTGTAGCGATAGGTATATAATCTCCCTCTCCCCCACCTCCATACCCCCTTTCCCCCTTCTCCCCTTCCATAATAAGCCTTATGGTTTCTGTTGACATTAAGCACCATGCTTACTTACTTACTTACTTACGTAATCCTCTTACAAGGTTCCAGGCGAGATCAAAAAATCAAGAGATCTAGAGGAGGGAGGTGGAGCTGGACCTTCAAGTTAGCCCAGAAGAGATCATAAGTAGGATGTACTCGTAATCCTCTTGAAAACAACAACAACAAATAAACAAAACAACAAGAACAACAAAAACAAAAACAAAACAACTCGTGAAGTACAGCTACCGTACACATGGCACATCCATGCGCCAGACTGAGAAGTTTGTTTGAGAAGCTTTATCCAACTAGTCGTACCCAGCAACTCGCATTCAGTAGCCTTCTTGAGGCCTCCACGCCCCCTCCATCCCTTGTCCTCCCTGTTCTCCCTCCCCCTAGCCCCCTCCCCCCCCCCCCGCCCTAACAAATCCTAATTTACCTGTTGCAGCTATGAATATGAACATGAACTTGTTGACTGCAGAGTTAGCAACAGGAAAGGACGAGTTTGTTGACGGTTGGCTGTCGCGTTGTTCATGTTATTCCAGTGGCCAGGGCAAAGAAAGTAACTCAACCTTTCTTTAAAAATTCGTTTGTTACTCCCCTGTCAGTTCGGGCCTGACATCATGGCTTCGGGCCAGTGAATCGACGTCATTTTGTTCCGCCATTATTATGCTGGATGTATAGTATTCAGTGCCCCCTACATTTCACTGCAGATCTGTGGGATTTTATATATAAAGAGAGGTAATGGAAGCGCGCCTACGAAAGGGAAAATCTAGATCGAGCTGCAACAAAGAGTAACGCACTCTGATAAACAGATCTTTTGTGAATAAAATCATTGTTTTTGTTAAAATTCAGCTTGTTGTCTAAGACTGTTCCCAGATATTTGTACTCAGTCACACAGAAATCAGTCAACATTTCCTTTTCTTTACATTCAGATCAAGGGAATTATCCCTGCACCTGTCACCGAACCTTTCAACTTCAGGAAAATAATATCTGAGCAGGAAAGATTGTCTACTGCAGAATCATCAGAGTATTTTATGATTGGTGTTGTGTCAGTGCAGTCATTTGTACAGAGTGTAACAAGAATAGGAGATAGGAGATGAACCTCTCACGAGCACCACCGAACACACAAACGGATAAATAGAATGCTAATTTTAATGGCCCGGGCAAACAACGTGTGTGAAGTCTTGTCACGAGCAGTTTGAGAATGTCATTAAACTCGGTTTAATGTTCGGTCATAATCTGAAACAGAACGAGGTCCATAGCGCCTGTGCATAATCAAAAGAAGCTCATTAGTCGTTAGAAACACGTCACATGACAAAAAAGAAAGAGAGAGAGAGAGAGAGAGAGAGAGAGAGAGAGAGAGAGAGAGAGAGGGGAAAAAAGGAGAAAAAAAAAGAGGAAGAAAAGCAGAAGAAGAAGAAGATCTGAGTTGCCTACTGTATCTCTCACCTGGCATGTGAGTATACAAGGAGGTACATAAACTCCACCAGAGGCACTAACCACAGGATCATGAGAGGATGTACCGCTCTTTCTGTGGATCAGTTTGTGTATCTTGAGTATGTGCTCGCGAACAAGAAGCTGAGAGTTTGTGAGCTGCTCGGGTCTTTTAGAATCGTTTTGTCTGTGCGACGTCTTTCGGGCGCATATGACTCGACATTTGCGTCAGTTGATGACTCACTCCTCTAAAAAAGCCGACGACTAGATGGACTGCTTTACATTCGGTAGTTTATTGTTTTATCGAGTTGAACAGTGAACCGAAGGGTAAGGTGCAGCCTCAAAATCATGTCAGCCACTTTCCGAGGCTGAACAGAGTTGCCTTCTTCAAGTGTTGTTTATGTCCTCGGATGTCGGTTTACATATTAGGGACAAGCTGAGACCAATGCATGAGCACAGTTCAGTATTGCTTTACGTCCACGGAAACCATGAGGCTCGTTAGGACGGACAGCCCAGGACGGCCACCTCGACTCTCACACAGCTCCTGAATTATGTGCAGAGTTGAATGAATAGATCGCTTTTATATAGCGATATTCTCTGCTCTCGAGCAGACTCACTGCATGCGTTCTTGTCGCATGTGATTCTAAATCAGACTTGGCATCCTTCAGTTTATAGTTCGTCAGATTTGAGTTTCATCCACCAGAGAGGTGTACTCACAACACTGTATGGCTGGTGCCATGTGAAATTGCTGCCATCTGGACGCACGTTTTATGTACACTACACAACCATGCACAAGTTTACAGTGAGCATTTTTTCGAAGCCACATATTTAGGCTGCATGTCTTGTTTAGTTCAGTTCAGTTCAGTTCAAGATGGTATCTATGCGCTTGGAAAAGCCCATATGCACTTCAGTGTCTCTCAAAAGTTTCAAGAACGTCGCCTTTCAAACGGTTCCGCTGTTCGTCTGACTGACGATGGCTCACTCTCGTCTTTCAAGGAAGATCGTCGGTGTGTTTGTGTTTGCTCGGCATGGCATCCTGACACTTTGCCAAAGCATTGAAGCCTGAAAAAGACACACATACACCCCCGGCGCTACAGCTTGAGCTCTGTCAGCTGGCATACCTGCAGTACTGAGACCTCTGCTTGACCCATCCAAGACTTGACCCATCCCAGTCTGCATCCATTTGTATCTTTCACGGCTTCATGGAGTGGGTTGTGGGGATTTTCGACGGCACTGAAGTAGGCTTTGACCTTCTCCATTTTCTGTTTGGTTTGCCGCATTGGTGGGAGGTCTAGCATGAACTTCGTGATCTCAGTGGATATGTCCTTTGTGGTTCCCAGTATGACTCGCAATCGTTCTGCACTCTGTCCAGCTTTAGCAGATTGGTCTGTGCCATTGTTGTGAGGCCTAGTCCGTAGTCAGTGACACCGAGAACCACACTTTGATACGTAGGAAGAGGTTTGTTCAATACCCTTTGCATCCATAGCCTTCGGGACTGACAGACCTTTCTTGCATTTCAGTGCTGTTGTTTCCACGTGTTTTCTGTAGGTCAGCATTCTGTCAAAGTGGACCCAAAGGTATCTCAGATGAATTGTTCGTTCAACCATAGCTACATCAAATGAGACTGCTGGCACTGGTTTGCGTGTTGCTCTGCTGTAAAGAGTGCACCACAGTGTTTATACTTTGTCTGGATTGATGAGAGATTCGGTGTCGTGAAACCACTCAAATACGCTATACAGTAGTTGTTGCACTGCTTCGGCTGCCTCCCGGGAGTCCCTTGATGTTTTGTATATGAGCCGTCATCTGTCAGTGTGAGAATCTTGCTGAGTCCATTTTGGTTCAGATCTTCCAGGCCTTTGGTGTAGACATTGAAGAGGACCGGCAAGAGCGGTGATCCTTGTGGTAGGCCCATTGTGATCTGATGAGGGGCAGAGCTCCAGTTTCCAAGCTGTATAACCATTGTTCGTTCCAGGAGTGCTCCTGCAATCCACCGGGACAGTGTTAGGCTGACTCGATACTGAATACAATGAGAAGGTTCAGCAGCAGCTTGAACTGGACTCTATTGTAAGCATCCTCGAGATTGATTACTGCAGTCACTGTCTGTTTTTCCCTCTGGAATCCTTTGCACACGTCACATGCAAATGCAGCCCCATTTCCCATGTCCATTTTCCTGGTCTGAACAATCTCTGAATCCCCTGATTTGTAGGGAGTATCTCCCTGTCCTCGAGGTCACTGGCGAGTTTCCTGGCAACAATGCGTTCCATGAGCTTCCCAACGGTGTTCGACTTTGTGAGTATGCGGTATCCATTCAGCTTCTGGTGGTATTTTTCTTGTTTGGGAATAGGTCTCAAGAGGCTGTCTGTCCAGTCTTTGGGAATATAGCCTTTGTCAAAGCTTTCTGGGTATCTTGTATAGCTCAGCCCTGTCCTCTTCTGTTAGGTTCCGAGTATCAGATCCTATCCGGACCAGGTGTTGTATCCTTCCCGCTTCCTCTAAGGGCTTCGTTCACATTCCTCTTCTGTGAGTTTATCATCGGGGCCATTTTGTGCAAGCGCTCTGTTGAGATCACTCAGTACATGCTTCCTTTCATCTAAGTTGTTTTGGTTGCTCAGTTATATGAATCGCCCAAGTAAAGCTTGACCTTTCTCTTCGCTGGTCTTTAGCCTTGCCTTGTTGGTGTTTTCTAAGTCTGGGGTTGTTTTGGTACGAACATTCCCTTCCATTTGTTGGTAGAATTGCCAGAACTGTGTCAGCGTTGTTTGACCACTGAGTTCTTCACAGAAGCATTTCCATTTGGCTTCTTTTGCCTCTCGTACTATCAGCTTGAACTGTCCAGTTTTGGTATCCATTGCATCTTTGAGTGTTGGGTCTGGGTGCACACACACACACACAGACACACAGACACACACACACACACACACACACACACACACACACAGACACACACACACACACACACACACACACACACACACACACACACACACACACACACACACACACGCACACACAGAGTCTCCTTTCTGCCAGTTTTCACTGCGGCACGTTTTTCTGCCAAGCTTTCTCGGATTCACTGTCCCACCATGGTGGCTGTTTCTTGCTTTTCTGTGAGCCTTTCGTGCTTTGTGTTGGTTTCCGCTTGCGCAGTTTTAACACAATGTCTGAACCCGATCTTATAGCCAGTCTCTAGTCATGGGCTATTTTACCTCCATCCACTCTCTGCTCATAATGTTTAATATAAGTAAATAATGGGTACCAATAATGAGCCGCTTGATTTATATTATCACCGATTTTTATCAGCGTTCAGGATGTAACCGGCTCAGCGAAGACTTTTTTCCGAAGGGGAAAATCTTTGGCATTACTGAGAAATGTAGGCTTACGTTATTACTGATCCTCAGTTCTGTGCTGGGTCACACCGCTACTGACCAGGTACCGAAAGTCAGTTTAAGTTCTTTCGTTGAGAGCGGAAAAGATCCATAGTCTTGAGGTAGGCGGACTCCTCCGCTCCCCGCTGGCCGTGATGAAAAACTACAACAAAAAACACGACGCGCGCAGCGGCCGTTGGATAAAGAGACCGATAGCGATCGACTCGCAGAATGTGAGTAAAGACCGAACCCTATCCTCGTCGTGAACCCGTGCTGTTGTCGGCCAGAGCTGCTGAATCGATGCACTCGGCAATTATTTCTTTTCCCTTTTTTTCATTCACTAGGGTATGGACATTTCGGGGGTGCACTGAAATAGGTGAAGTTTTGCGTCGGAACAGTGAGGCACGCTGACTTGGGGGCTGAGGAACAGCAGAGGGACACAGTTTAACGACAGAGCAGTGAGGCACGCTGTCTTGGGGGCTGAGGAACAGCAGAGGGACACAGTTTAACGACGGAGGCTGAATACTGACAGGAAACGAGGAGGGCCAAGTACGCAGTGAAGCTTTTGTCCTTGCGTCGTCTAGTCTGCCCACTCCACGGTAAGTAGGCTACTAGCGTTACTGCTGCAACCGTGTAATGGACATTGTGACCGGGTCAATCAGCCTCTTTCTCCGTAGCAGTTACCCTGTGTTTGTCGGCCTGTTTGCCTGTTTGTTTTTCTCTAGCTCTGCAGTGACACACACGCGCGCGCAAACACACGCACACAAACCAATGTACACACACATTGTCACACACACTCTCACACACAAAGACACGCGCGCGCACATACAAATACATACACACACACTCGCTGACATGCTGACACACGGACGCGCACACCCACACGCGAACGCGTGCACGCCGGCATGTCACCCCCCCCCTCACACACACACACACACTCTCTCTCTCTCTCACTCACTCACTCACGCACTCACCCACGCATGCACCTCACAGCACGCGCGGCACATACTGCTGTACCACCCTCCCCTCGCTGATAGTCCATTCTCCTGACTTTTTTCCAGACATTTCTCAGATTTGTTTTTTATTAAGAGATATGCATTTTTGTATGGCTCTTGTTAAACAGCTAGGAGATTATACCTGGTAGGTGGTATGTGCAGCTTGCTGCCGTATGGCACTGGTATTTGCCATTATGCATTTATATAACGATTTTTAACTTTATTTGTTTCTGTTCCTTTAAAAAAAAAATCTTTAACCTGGTATCAATAAATCAGACGGAATGGTCGACGATACCAGCATGTGCTAGCGTTATGTGCTCTTTTAACAGGGGTAATACTGGAGGGACTAACTCTTCGAAAATTTGTGTTTGATGTTTGTGCATGTATGTTTTATGTTTGTGTAGGGATTGTTTTTTGGACTGACTTGAGAAACGCTCTGTCTGTCTGTCTGTCTGTCTGTCTGTCTGTCTGTCTGTCTGTCTGTCTGTCTGTCTGTCTCTCTCTCTCTCTCTCTCTCTCTCTCTCTCTCTCTCTCTCTCTCTCTCTCTCTCTCTCTCTCTATATATATATATATATGAGAGGTTTTGCAATATGCGTTTGCTGATGACAGACTTCAATCCAGTGTTCCTGAGGTGACCCCGTGTGGTTGACATGACGTTAAAATCCAGTTACTATCTAACTCATTCTTTTAAGCGGCACGGGTACTTAACAAAACAACGAAAACAGCGCGAAAGTTAGTGCTTTGCACACATCTAGGTCACAGCGTGTTTTCACTGTGATGATTCATAGGAATGCACCTTTGATGATCGCCTTTATAAAGCGCTATTTTCCGCTCTCGAGCAGACTCACTGCGCTTTTGTCGTATGTGATTCTGTCAGTGACCGTAGATTTTTTTTTTTTATAGCGCCTTTTGAATACCCACCGCAGCGGTCTACTTACAGCGCAGTTTGGTTGTTACATCGCTGGTACAACGTGAAACTGCTGCCATCTCGGCGCGTTCTGTGGACACCATACAGCCATGCACCATGTTACGCCACTTCATGCAAAGCCACATACGTAAGGTGCATGCGTGTTTAACTGTTACCTGCCACCTACACTTTTGGCAGAATGGCAGGGATCTTTTACGTGCTGCTGCGGTAACACGGGGGTGAGACGAATACCGAAATAGGAGTCAGCACAGAAGGTTGACCGTGGAGAAGAAAATTCTTCCGCCGCTCCTGCCGGAACTCGAACCCGGAACCTTTGGATCACAAGTCCTGCGCTCCAATCGCTGAGCTATCCCCGCTTCCCGAACGCACGCTCTGATTGTGTTCTGTTGAAGGAAAAACACCCACCCCCACCTCTCACCCCCAGTTTTATAAGCGAACTGGTGTCACGGTAAACGACTCCGTTCTCTAGCCCGTGAAACCGCTTCGCCGCGGTAGCGCTCACTTTACATAAAGTACAGCTGTTGGTAGCTAGGGTTGTCAAATAGTAGTACGGTAACTTGAACTTGGTGTTTTGTGAGCCCAGTCAACCAGTACGGTTATATCAGGGCGAAGGGCCGTGAAGACTGCTTAATGTTTTGGATTGCCCATAACTAGACGGCCTGGGGCAGTGTACTGCTGTTTTTTATTTTGATATTTCATGTGTATAATGTATTTTTGAAAGCCGCTCTTTATGATCACTGAGGCTGTTACGGCCCAGATACCAGTGGAGAACCACACCATTATCCTCACAGGCATCGTGGTAAGGGCACTGGTTTGTTTAAGTAGTCTACAGCGGTGTAAGATATAGCCAATAACCCGTATGAGACAGTAATAATGGTATAGAACTTTTTCATCGAGCTGTTCTCTGATGCATACAAACTCACTGCGCTTTACAACAAAGGTTTTGAGACATTTTCTGCTTAGAGTGAGAAACGTAGCACAGTAACATGTTCAGTAAAATAATCTCTCTCTCTCTCTCTCTCTCTCTCTCTCTCTCTCTCTCTCTCTCTCTCTCTCTCTCTCTCTCTCTCTCTCTCTCTCTCTCTCTCCTGCCCTCCTCTCACAATACATACATGATACTAACAACATATCAACAACAACAACAACAACAGCAACAAACACACATTTGTGTAGAAACTTAGTTTCTTAATTTGCACGTCACGGCAATTATACATTAGAGACAGAATTTATGAGAAGCAGACAGGCTCTTAGAGAGAGAGAGAGAGAGAGAGAGAGAGAGAGAGAGAGAGAGAGAGAGAGAGAGAGAGAGAGAGAGAGAGACTTTTGTGTGTGTGAGTTTATAAATATATGTGTGCGTGCGTGCGTGCGTGCGTGCGTGCGTGCGCGCGCGCGTGCGTGCGTGCGTGCGTGCGTGCGTGTGTGTGTGTGTGTGTGTGTGTGTGTGTGTGTGTGTGTGTGTGTGTGTGTGTGTGTGTGTGTGTGTGTGTGTGTGTGTGTGCCTGTAGAGCTAGAACTCGCAGTTGTAGGTAATAATGATGTTATTGTCGAACGACAGAGAAAAGTAAAAATACAAAAATACATATTGGACGCGAATAAGGCACAAGATTATTACGACATGTATTTTACAGAAGTGGTATCCGCACTTTTTACACAGGCCACTGAACTTATTAATTATGATGTTGAAGCTGCTGTCAAAGTGTTTAACAGTGCTGTCAAACTCGCAGGAGACTGTATGAAAAGGATTGTTACAAGCGGTAATTTTAGTGGAAAACCTTGGTTCGACCTTGAATGCACCGTAAAGCGTCGTGTATTCCGTAAAGCGTTAAGAAATTTAATGCAGTGAAAAGTGATTCCAATAGCAGTGAATTAAGAATTAATTATATTGAAGAAAGAAGAGAATACAAGCAACTTCTGAAACAAAAAAGGGCTGTCCATAAAGAAAACATTATTAAATCACTTGAAAAAAACGCGAAAGATCCTAGAAAGTTCTGGAGTACGATCAAATACATAATGAAGAAAGAACAGCACACCAGTTCAGTTACGTCTCAAGAATGGCTTGATCACTTCAGTAAAGTTCTAGACTGTGAATATCTCCATGTAAGTGATAATGAAGTTGAGAATAATGATTTAGCAAGTACTTTTGGACCTGGGGAATCTGTTGACATACTGGACGCCGTCATTACTGCCTCAGAGGTACAGGCTGCAATTAAAGCGTTAAGGGACAACAAGGCTGCTGGTCCAGATGGACTAAGTAGCGATTTTTTTTATTATAGATATTCAGCCCCTTGTGTTTTACATTTTTTGACCGAATACTTCAATAAATTATTTAATACAGGTACGTTTCCTTCTGAATGGTCCGAATCGGTTATCCTTCCAATATACAAAAAGGGTGATTTTAATTCACCCAATAATTATAGAGGAATATCATTGCTAAATGTGGGTAGTAAATCATATAGCTATATTTTAAATAAGCGTCTCACTCAATGGATTGAAGATAACAAAATGCTAAATGAAGCACAAGCAGGCTTCAGACAAGGCTATAGTACAATCGACCATGTGTTCACGCTCTTGGCTCTGGTACAGAAACAACTCCTCAGCCATGGGAAATTGTATGTTTGTTTTATTGACTTTAAGAAAGCGTTTTACTTAGTTGATAGGAATACTCTATGGTTAATTCTTAAGAAAAATGGTATCAGAGGCAAAATGTATAAAGCAGTCAAAAGTATGTATGAAGATGTTAAGGCCAGAGTTCGAGTAGGTGGTGATCTCACTGAAGCATTCATGTGTAGTCGAGGCCTCAAACAAGGGGACAGCTGTAGCCCAGTTTTGTTCTCTCTTCTTATTAACGAACTTGCCAATGAAATTGTTCTAAAAGGTAAACACGGTATCACACTCATCTTACAAATTTTGATAATGCTTTTTTGCGGATGATGTTGTTCTCCTGTCTAACACCATTGTTGGCCTCCAACAACAGCTCAGTGTGCTAAGGGACACGGCAAAAAGATTACACCTGGTTGTTAACTTTGAAAAATCCCAGGTAGTTATATTTAGAAAAGTCGGATACATAGCTGCTAGAGAGAAATGGTTTTATGACGGTATGAAACTGAAAATAGTTAACCACTACAAATACTTAGGTATAATATTTTCCACTGGCTTAACATTTTCGTATGCGCTTAAAGATATGTCTGACAGAGCCAGGAAAGGTGTACTGGGTATTCTTAGACTTTTGTGGAGGCTGGGAGAGCAATGTCCCAAGCTATTCTTTAAGCTATTTGATTGCCAAATCCAACCGATGCTAACCTATGGGTCTGAGGTTTGGGGAATTATAGCTGACAATAGTACACTTGAAAGAGTACATCTGTTTGCTATCAAACGATTCCTGAATGTTAGCACAAGAACTCCAAGCGCACTATTTTACGGGGAATCCGGTAGATATCCTCTTTATGTACATACATACACAAGATGTATTAAATATTGGCTGAACCTTGTAAGAATGCCAGATAGCCGCCTTCCTTCCAAATCATACAGAATGCTTTATGACCTCCACTGTAAGAACAAGAATAACTGGGTCTCTTATGTTTGTTTTACATTGTATCGATACGGCTTCGGATTTGTTTGGGAAAACCAGGGTGTGTGTAATATAAAAAGATTTTTGTGCGAGTTTAGACAGCGGTTAATTGACTGCTTTCTTCAAGACTGGTACAGTGCCATGGCTTCAAAGGACCGTCTTGCGTTCTATTCCTCATTTAAGAAAAGCCATTCTCTTGCAGATTATTTGTTTACCATTAAAAAAGCAGTTTTAAGGAAGCATTTGGTCAGATTCAGATTAGGTGTATCCCCTTTAAAAACACATCGTCTGCGATATGCAGAAAGAACACCAGACATTTTTACCTGTCCATTTTGCGACACTAACGAATCAGAAATTCATTTTCTGTTGGTATGCCCAAAATACAAAACGCTAAGAGAAACTTATTTGCCTGCTAAGTTTTATAACCGCCCATCTGCTTTTAAGGTGGCAATCCTGTTAGCAGATATAAGACTATCCTTTGCACTAGCAATCTATTTTTCAAGGCCTTCGAGCTAAGAGCCAATAGTATTAGCAACGCGGTCCTAGCCTGATCGGGTATTGTGAGTCGCATGCTTTTGTATTATTGTTACTCCCCCCACCCCCCCTTTTTTCCCCCTTTCCCCTTCTCATTTGTTGTGCTTGTAATCGCGCTTGCGTGTGTATGTGTTATTTGTGTGCGCACCTGCGATTATGTGGGTGTGCGTGCGTGTGTGAGCGAGTTCGAGCTTGCGTGAGGGCGTCCGTAGGTACGCGCGCGGTGTGTGTGTGTGTGTGTGTGTGTGTGTGTGTGTGTGTGTGTGTGTGTGTGTGTGTGTGTGTGTGTGTGTGTGTGTAGGGAGGGAATCTTTGCTGGAACCTTTTGATGTTATGATTGTTTATGCACATAAAATGTCCCCCCCCCCCCACCTCCTTGTTTGACATGGGCAGACGGCTTAGTTCAATAAACCATTCGTTCGTTCGTTCGTTCGTTCGTTCGTTCGTTCGTTCGTTCTCTCTCTCTCTCTCTCTCTCTCTCTCTCTCTCTCTCTCTCTCTCTCTCTCTCTCTCTCTCTCTCTCTCTCTCTCTCTCTCTCTATATATATATATAGAGAGAGAGAGAGAGAGAGAGATCCTGTTTTTATTTTAAGTCTGCAGAGTAAGGTCTAACACGCCCTTGGAGATGGATGCAACGGCAAAGCACGGCACACCAAACCCGGCCTATCAGAATGACGTCGGTCTCGTCTCCTTCAAACCACTGCAAGGTGCCGTCATGGGCAGTGATGCAGACCCAGCGCCTACCACTGTCCCGCAGGTGAGTGAAAAAACAACAACAAAACCGAAATAACAAACAAACAAACAAACAAAATAAAGCGAGAACAAAAACAAACAAACAAAACATAAAACAAACAAACAAAACAAAACAACAACTAACCCCATTCAACAAACAACAATAACAACAACAAGAAAAACCACACCACCACCACCAAATAAGAATAACTATAAAAAAGAAGAAAAAAGAAGAAGAAGAAGTTGAAAGCCCAGCTGCCTGATGCATAGGTTTGATAAATGATGACTCACGGGGTACGGGGTGACTGGGACTAGGGCGTTTGCGATAAGAATCATATATCAGAAACATGAGATGCACAAACTAAAATTCCCCACATGAAAGGACGCAGTTATATTGCACACACACACACACACACACACACACACACACACACACACACACACACACACACACACACACACACACACACACACACGCACGCACGCACACGCACATACACGCACGCACGCATACACGCACGCACGCACGAACGCACGCACGCACGCACACACACTATTGCCTATATTTAGAGTATTCACTCATATGGATCGAAAACGGAGTTTACTTTCACGGATGAGATCATAAAGCAATTTTTAAACTTAAACTGAATCTTGAAGTGGCCATGCACGAGTGGTTTCTTTACGGAACACGTTTTATTACTCTGTTCACATTAATGGCCCTCATGTGTGTGCGCGCGCGCGCGCGCGCGCGCGCGCGTTGTGTGTGTGTGTGTGTGTGTGTGTGTGTGTGTGTGTGTGTGTGTGTGTGCATGCATGCATGTTGTATGCGTTGAATTTTGACAATATGTACTGATAAAGAATGTGTAAGCGCTTGGTGCCTGTGTGGGTTATGCGCTCTAAGTATTCATTGTTATTATTATGTTGACTATAACTATATAGACTAGGTATATAGACTGTAATTATGACCTACATGTTGACTGTGTAACATAGACTGTATGTTATATATAGATTGTAGATATGACCTACATGTTGACTATATATAATATATAAACCATAGATATGACCTATATGGTAACTGTATATAATGACCTATATAATGACTGTATATAATGACCTGTATGATGACTGTATATAATGACCTATATGATGACTATATAAGATCCAAACACATGAAAGGTTCAAAAGAACGCTGTTTATTAGGACAAGACAAAACCAGCAAATTGTCGGGGTAATCCCCATTGTCAAACTACAAAACGACATTCTTCCGAACACTGGACAGGAAAACAACATAGCTCAACCCAAAACAGATAAGTTGCTTAGCTTTTTGCTTCATGTTTCATCGTTTTGACCGTCTAACCGTCATTTAGTGTAGCTTGACAAAGCAGATTACCCCGAAAATTTGCTGTTTTTTCTTGTCCTAATAAATAGCGTTCTTTTGATCCTTTTATGTGTTTGGATCTTGTTTTAGAACGCTAGCAGTCATTCTCGTTTCAGACTTTTGACTGTATATAATAATTACACACACTGTAGATATGACCCACAAGAATACTGAGTTAAAACCAGTTACTGGCTCAGTGACGTACGTACTTACTTACAGTGTTGTCGCACGTCATTGGCAAGCCCACCACGTCCTGGTGACGTTTCTAAGTCTTTGACACCTGGCCCGAGGCCGACAGAGGATTCTGGCGGTGGTCCGCTTCCGTCTGTCCAGTCCACTGCCCGACTGGCTGACAGTTCTAGGTGCCAGACTCGGCCACTTTGGTCCGCGCGGCATCTTGTATTCGGAAGACAGCGGGGAATTTGTTGGAGATGAATCGATAAGAAATCGGCTGAAAACTGAAGAAAACAAATTATAGTTTATATTTGGACATTTTCAAAATTTCGACAGTTAAAACATTTTATTTTTAAGATCAAGATGCATGTCAGACGCAGTAACGCGTGGCAAGCTGGAGGGAGGTTGGGGTTGGGGTTGGGTGATGGGGTCGGATGGGGGGGGGGGGGGGCGGGGGGGGGTAATATTCGACAGTATAAATCTGCTCTGAGCGTGGATGTGAAATGATGGATTCCCTAGTTTATTTGTTGATCATAAAAATATTAATGTCGATATTGTTTAGTTTCAGGCACAACAAATTAGACTTGATGGTCTTAGCACGGAAGTTAAAAAAAGAAGGATACACTCTCTGGGGGCGGGGGTGGTGGTGGTGGTGGTGGTGGTGGTGTCTGGGGGTCATATTAATCACACAGATTATACAGTGTTTCGGTCTGAAATAGAAAAAGGCCCAGAGCGCTCGTGCAGAATCAACACACAAGGGAGTTAATTAACGCCCGATAGACGTCACGCAAACACAACAACAAAGACTTGAGTCGTCTACGGCAACTCTCACATGGCATGCATGTTAATACAAGGATTATCTCTGGTGGAGTTTCTGTACCATATATTTACATGTATGCCAGGTAAGAGTTACGATAGGGGACTTGTTTTTGTGTGACGTCTTACGAGCGCTAATTAAGTCCCTTGTTTGTTGACAGTGTTTCGGGTTTGTTTCTGAGCTCAAATATTCCATGTAGCCTCGCAATTCCTCCAGGTGCTATAACCGCTACTTCCGGCTAGAGGAAATCCAGCAGGCCATTCTGGTTCCCGAACGCTCATAGGTAGATGGCCATCTAGCTACAAGAATGTTACGGCAGGCCCTCCAGGATGCCAGCAGGTGACACCGTGAAACGAAAGTTGTCTGGTGCAGCTCGACTCTGGTTTCAGGTTCGAATCCGTGTGCTATGAAAACAATGTAGTTGTGCCCGTTGCGCTGTTAAGTATTGGCGAGGGTCAATGAAGCGACAAGTACATGGCCACGTGAGTTACTTGTAACACTAAGGCCAGTATTCACACACAATAATTCCAGATAATCTGCTCCTGCATGTCCATGTTGGATCACCTGAAGTTACAGCAAGCAGAATCACACACACACACACACACACACACACACACACACACACACCACACACACACACACACACACACACACACACACACACACATACACACACGCACTTGCAAATAAACGCGTGTAATACACACGATTTTATTTTGTCTTGGTTCTCCAGTCTGCCCCCAACTATGGACACACAGAGGTTAACATTCAACACGTTGATATCTCCGGGATCGAGGACAACGAAAAAGGCATGGCAGCAGAGGCTGACACCCCACCCACCGCCTCTCTCTGCTGCTTGTATCGCTTCAACAGACACATCCGTCGTTTCTTCAGCCATCACTGGAGAAACATCAAGCAAGTGGTTCTGCTCCTGCTACTTCTTGGTTACTTGGCCTACTTCTCCTACTGCATGTACTATAAGTTTGGAGACGAACCGTCCATCCGACTGCTCGTGGGGACGGTGTTTTTATTGCTGATCGTCCTGCGATACCTCCTGAACCGCTTTGTCCCGCTTTGTCCGCTGCCCGTGCACACTGTCTGTCTGGAAGCACTTTGACGACAGCACCAAGCGAGGGAGCAGGCTGAGGAAGATCATCCGATGGTGAGTCTTCACAGGTTTGTCCACTTTCAGAATAACGCCGTGAGTGTGTGTGTGTGTGTGTGTGTGTGTGTGTGTGTGTGTGTGTGTGTGTGTGTGCGTGCGTGCGTGCGTGTGTGTGTGTGTGTGTGTGTGTGTGTGTGTGTGTGTGTGTGTGTGTGTGTGTGTGTGTGTGTGTGTGTGTGTGTGTGTGTGTGTGAACAACGTGATAGGCGGGACAAGCATGAAATAAAATGCTCGCTTATCAGCAAAAGAGACAGGACCCATATCCTACAGAATTGCAGAATTTTAACGAGGAATGTTCTGTCAAATTTCCAGGAACATTTCCGTGGCAGTTTTGAAGCGGTAGCGTTACCTTCGCGGCTGTCAAAATGACCCATGGAAAGCTCGCTACATTTCTCTCACGGTAAACAGAGAAACACTACATGCACTTATTTCTTTGTTCCAAGGACGCTTTACGTTCTGGCAGTTGGGGGAGCGGTGGTCGTTGTGGTATTGGAAGTTGCCATGAAGCGACCCGAGAACTTCATCTGCCTGGCTGGCCTGGCTCTTCTCATCATCTTCTGCTTCGTTTTCTCCAAAGAACCCGAAAAGGTATAGTAAATGTATCTTGTATGTATGCTATTGTCTGGTCTGCAGAAACTCACTGCGCTTTACAACTCATATTCTCCAACATTTTCAAATTCAAGTGAGAGTATTGCCAGTTATCAAAAGTAACACATATATTTAAGAAAATAATGTAAATAGATGGTAAATATAAAAAAGAAAAATAATGTACATGTGTATGAGAAGCAACAGTATACAAAAAAGAAATAACCTCGTTACATAAAACAGGAGCAGCCCCCCCACACACACACACCCACACCCACCACCACCAACAACAAAACAACCGCACAACACAACTACAACAACAAGAAAACCCGAACCCCAACAACAACAAACAAAACTGAACAACACACGCAGACACAGACACACACACACGCACGCACGCACGCACGCACGCACGCACGCACGCACGCACGCACGCATGCACGCACGCACACACACACACACACACACACACACACACACACACACACACACACACACACACACACACACGCTAATAATAACAACCCTGAGATAAGTAATACTGTATTGGGATTGTTGAGGAAGACAGATGACATCCATCGAGATGACTGTCTTTGACAGTTACATGGAAATTCAATATAAACTGGCAGTCCC
>OY757542.1:9910057-9929452 GCA_963584105.1 Alviniconcha strummeri
TGTTTAGTTTCAGGCACAACAAATTAGACTTGATGGTCTTAGCACGAAGTTAAAAAAAGAAGGATACACTCTCTGGGGGCGGGGGTGGTGGTGGTGTGTGGTGGGTGGTGTCTGGGGGTCATATTAATCACACAGATTATACAGGTGTTTCGGTCTGAAATAGAAAAAGGCCCAGAGCGCTCGTGCAGAATCAACACACAAGGGAGTTAATTAACGCCCGATAGACGTCACGCAAACACAACAACAAAGACTTGAGTCGTCTACGGCAACTCTCACATGGCATGCATGTTAATACAAGGATTATCTCTGGTGGAGTTTCTGTACCATATATTTACATGTATGCCAGGTAAGAGTTACGATAGGGGACTTGTTTTGTGTGACGTCTTACGAGCGCTAATTAAGTCCCTTGTTTGTTGACAGTGTTTCGGGTTTGTTTCTGAGCTCAAATATTCCATGTAGCCTCGCAATTCCTCCAGGTGCTATAACCGCTACTTCCGGCTAGAGGAAATCCAGCAGGCCATTCTGGTTCCCGAACGCTCATAGGTAGATGGGCCATCTAGCTACAAGAATGTTACGGCAGGCCCTCCAGGATGCCAGCAGGTGACACCGTGAAACGAAAGTTGTCTGGTGCAGCTCGACTCTGGTTTCAGGTTCGAATCCGTGTGCTATGAAAACAATGTTAGTTGTGCCGTTGCGCTGTTAAGTATTGGCGAGGGTCAATGAAGGCGACAAGTACATGGCCACGTGAGTTACTTTGTAACACTAGGCCAGTATTCACACACAATAATTCCAGATAATCTGCTCCTGCATGTCCATGTTGGATCACCTGAAGTTACAGCAAGCAGAATCACACACACACACACACACACACACACACACACACACACACACACACACACACACACACACACACACACACACACACACACACACACACATACACACACGCACTTGCAAATAAACGCGTGTAATACACACGATTTTATTTTGTCTTGGGTTCTCCAGTCTGCCCCCAACTATGGACACACAGAGGTTAACATTCAACACGTTGATATCTCCGGGATCGAGGACAACGAAAAAAGCATGGCAGCAGAGGCTGACACCCCACCCACCGCCTCTCTCTGCTGCTTGTATCGCTTCAACAGACACATCCGTCGTTTCTTCAGCCATCACTGGAGAAACATCAAGCAAGTGGTTCTGCTCCTGCTACTTTCTTGGTTACTTGGCCTACTTCTCCTACTGCATGTACTATAAGTTTGGAGACGAACCGTCCATCCGACTGCTCGTGGGGACGGTGTTTTTATTGCTGATCGTCCTGCGATACCTCCTGAACCGCTTTGTCCCGCTGCCCGTGCACACTGTCTGGTCTGGAAGCAGCTTTGACGACAAGCACCAAGCGAGGGAGCAGGCTGAGGAAGATCATCCGATGGTGAGTCTTCACAGGTTTGTCCACTTTCAGAATAACGCCGTGAGTGTGTGTGTGTGTGTGTGTGTGTGTGTGTGTGTGTGTGTGTGTGAACAACGTGATAGGCGGGACAAGCATGAAATAAAATGCTCGCTTATCAGCAAAAGAGACAGGACCCATATCCTACAGAATTGCAGAATTTTAACGAGGAATGTTCTGTCAAATTTCCAGGAACATTTCCGTGGCAGTTTGAAGCGGTAGCGTTACCTTCGCGGCTGTCAAAATGACCCATGGAAAGCTCGCTACATTTCTCTCACGGTAAACAGAGAAACACTACATGCACTTATTTCTTTGTTCCAAGGACGCTTTACGTTCTGGCAGTTGGGGGAGCGGTGGTCGTTGTGGTATTGGAAGTTGCCATGAAGCGACCCGAGAACTTCATCTGCCTGGCTGGCCTGGCTCTTCTCATCATCTTCTGCTTCGTTTTCTCCAAAGAACCCGAAAAGGTATAGTAAATGTATCTTGTATGTATGCTATTGTCTGGTCTGCAGAAACTCACTGCGCTTTACAACTCATATTCTCCAACATTTTCAAATTCAAGTGAGAGTATTGCCAGTTATCAAAAGTAACACATATATTTAAGAAAATAATGTAAATAGATGGTAAATATAAAAAAAGAAAAATAATGTACATGTGTATGAGAAGCAACAGTATACAAAAAAGAAATAACCTCGTTACATAAAACAGGAGCAGCCCCCCCACACACACACACCCACACCCACCACCACCAACAACAAAACAACCGCACAACACAACTACAACAACAAGAAAACCCGAACCCCCAACAACAACAAACAAAACTGAACAACACACGCAGACACAGACACACACACACGCACGCACGCACGCACGCACGCACGCACGCACGCACGCACGCACGCATGCACGCACGCACACACACACACACACACACACACACACACACACACACACACACACACACACACACACACACACGCTAATAATAACAACCCTGAGATAAGTAATACTGTATTGGGATTGTTGAGGAAGACAGATGACATCCATCGAGATGACTGTCTTTGACAGTTACATGGAAATTCAATATAAACTGGCAGTCCCTGCTCCTTTTGGGTGAACAGCCGGGACGAGTTGGTTAACTTTGTAAAGAACTCTAGCAGTCATTCTGTTTTTTGTTGTTGTTTTAAATCCGTGAAAGTTGGTGGAGTTGATTGTATGGGTGGGTACAGCTGCATCATATTAGCGGGTGTACTTAACTGGTATAATCGCATCATATTAGTGGGTATGGAACGTGACGCACACTTGTCAAGACATTGCTTAAGGCCATGTCTAGTTATGTCTACAGGTGTTGGTTAATTTGACTCAGTGATTGGCTAGAGTTACATATGCTACTGAAGAGTGGACTGGTCGCTGGGTTGATTTGACTCTGTGAGTCGTTCGAGTTGAACAGCCACGACTGTTACCATTGTTGTTACTACACCCTCAGACTCGTTTTTTCTCCTCTGTGGTTTCAGATCAACTGGCACGCGGTCTTCTGGGGGATGGGGCTGCAGTTCTGGTTTGCTGTGTTCATCAGAAAGACTGACTTCGGCGCCGCTGCCTTTGAGTGGCTGGCGGACCGCATTGTGGAGTTCCTAAAGTACTCCGACAAGGGGGCGGCGGTGGTGTTTGGATCCGCCTACCTTGCCCACAGATTTGTCTTTCAGGTTCGTATCTTTTCAGCCTGCCGTTCTGAGGTTTGCTGTATACATAGTTTTGATTCGCCTCACCTGAAAGAGTCGGAAAAAAATATAGTGACGGAATGAACACTAGTTTTATGCCGCCTTAAGCAACCTTGGAAACACGTCGATGCATAAAGTACTCAGACGTTTAGACTGCAGCTTGTTACCGTTTTTTACTGTTAGCTTTCCCTCTGTGTAAACGGCAATGCCCACATGACTTGAAAACACAGTGGAGTTCATGTCCATAAGCACATCATTGTTTTTGGGAGTGGGACAGGGCCTCGTATAGTTTTGGTGTGTGTTTCCTTTTCATTTTCCTTACTGTTGTTTTCAGCTGATGCCGACGCTGATATTTTTCAACGCAGTGATCAGTGTGCTGTACTACCTGGGGCTGGTTCAGATCTTCATCGCCAAGTTCGGCAAGTTCCTCAGCTTCTGCATTGGCACCAGCCCTATAGAGTCTGTTAATGCCGCCTCCAACCTCTTCCTGGGCTTGGTTAGTGACCATAGCGTTTGGGTGCTAGTCTTAGAAGTTCAAGTGAGTGGTGAGTCAGTGAGTCAGTGAGCTAAGCATCGAACAACCGTAGGATATCCAGTTCAGTGGAAGGAGCGTGGTGTGGTTTATTCTCATTCTTACGGGATTTGGTGTGTTTGGAGTTTGGAATTCGCAGCAAACCATGGTGTCTTTGAATAAACGTGTAGAGGGGAGAATTGGTGAGAGAATGGTTTAGCGAACACATTTTGGTGAGAAGGGAATTTGATGAAGCGGTAGGTGGTTGGCCATTGGTGATTGGACAAATTAAGTGGTGAGTGGTTTACCATTGGTGATTGGGCGAAAGAAGTGTGAGTGTGTAGGTGAATGTAGTTCATGAGCGAGTAAATAGGTTAGTAAGTGGATGAATAGGTGAGTGAGTTAGCGAATGAATGGCTGACTGACTGACAGAAGGATGATTTGGTGTGTGAGTGTTTGGTGAGTGTCAGAAACAGCGGTAGAGTAAAGATCCAAACACACAAAAAGTAAAAGAACGCTGTTTTTAATAGGACAACGCACAACATTTGCAGATGCACGGGGTAAATCCTTTGTTTCAGAACGCTAGCAGTCAGCTTTGTTTCAGATTTCTTTGACACATTTTCCTAGCCTTCGAATTCCCCGCTCCTGATCTGGCGGTAATGCTCTGAACGTTGACCTTGGCCATTAGTAAAAAAAAGAAGGATAATAATACGTTTCAATGGTTTCACACACACACACACACACACACACACACACACACACACACACACACACACACACACACACACACACACACACACACACACACACACACACTAAAATTTAAACTACCTCTGGATTTAACAGTAAATGAGATGGTATGTAATTGTCACCCATTCCAGTATTTCTTCACTGATTGATGCTTCTGTGTTTTCAACAGTCCGAGGCGCCCATTCTGATCAAACCCTTCATGAAGGACATCACACAGTCAGAACTGTTCGCAGTGATGACGGGCGGATTCGCCAGCATTGCAGGATCTCTTCTGTGGGCATTTGCAGCCTACGGAGTAAGATCGTAATCGTTGTTGGTAATAAACGTCCTGTGCTTGCGTCCGTGCGTGTGCGTGGGAGCGTGTGCATGCGTGTGTGTGTGCGCGCGCGCGTTCAAATTAATTTGTGCGTGTGTGTGCAGTGCGCGTGCGCGACGCGGTGAGTATGTGTATGAGTGCGCGTGTCTGGTTGAGACAGAAAACAAACAGCCAGCGATCACTTTAAATGTATGGCTTTTGCCCGAACATGGGTCCTGTATATCTATCTACACACACACACACACACACACACACACACACACACACACACACACACACACACACACACACACACACACACACACACACACACACACTGTCTCTCTCTGTGTCTCTCTGTCTCTGTCTGTCTGTCTCTGTCTGTCTCTGTCTGTCTGTCTGTCTGTCTCCCTGTCTGTCTCTCTGCCGCTGTCTCTCTGCGTGTCTCTGTCTGTCTCTCTGTGTGTCTCTCTGTCTCTGTCTCTGTCTGTCTCTGTCTGTCTCTCTCTGTCTGTCTGTCCGTCCGTCCGTCCGTCAGTGTCAGTGTGTGTGTGTGTGTGTGTGTGTGTGTGTGTGTGTGTGTGTGTGTGTGTGTGTGTGTGTGTGTGTGTGTGTGTGTGTGTGTGTAGTAGTAGTAGTAGTAGTAGTAGTAGGCTATATGTTCTACTTTGGAGAAACAACATACAAATTAATAATATTATTATCATCATCCTCACCATCATCATCACCGTCGTCGTCGTAATTATGATATTAACAACCTCCTCCTCCTGTTCGTCGTCACAATAATTATTAACATTATCATCATCAACATTATTATACAATAACGCTTGTAGTTAACCTATCAATTCCATTAAACGTTTGCAGTTAACCTATCAGTTCCTTTAAAATCCAATCTGTCAAAGCAAACATCGCCAGCAGTACACATTTGCATAAACCAGAGACGAGTTCAGACAAACGCACCGGTAAGTTAAAAACCTACAAGAGAAACTGTTGCCAAAAATAATCACTTCCGTTTGATTTACTCTCATGCATTGTAGACATAAACGTAGACGTTGTAGACGTAAACGAATGAATAGGCACAGGAGATGACATTGCGTGTCAGTCCGGGCACTTGAGTTGAAAGTACGTGTGCAACAGCCACCTGGCTTTCTTGGCTTGTTTAGCGGGTGGTGTCACGTGACTTCCTAGGCTGCTATTGTGTAAACTGCATAGACATTTACAGTGCAGTAGACTACAGCGCGGTGCTGTGGTTCCGGGATAGTGGAGGAGAAGTAAGTAAACATGGTGCTTAACGTCCACAGAAACCATAAGGCTTATTAGGGACGGGGAGAAGGGGGGAAGGGGGCATGGAGGTGGGGGGAGAGGGAGATTATATACCTATCGCTAAACTGTCACCACCAGAATGACTTCTGCATTAAGATGGGCAGCGATGAGAGCCATTTTAATGTTTCAGTAGGAAGTGATGGACAAAGTCACAAGACAGTGTCCACGAACCACAACCTTTTCTGAAGAGAAAGGAGAGCCGAAGCGGTATCTAACCGAGGTCCTTCCGCTTACCAGCCTAACGCCTTACCGCTAGGCCAAACCGGCTCACAGTGGAGGAGAGCTATTCTTCAGTATTTGTAATGCTGACCAGGGACACCCTTGAAACCAATCCATATAATCACCGCTTGGTTCAACGCAGGCAAAGCTCCACCGCGAAAGGCCATTTTCCTCATGTTACACTCCCCGTGCTGGGGTACAGCGGACGAAGAAATTAAAGGGGACCTAATCCAATATATATATATCACCTGCATACTTTGTTTGCTTCTATCACTGTGATACAGATTGATTACATTTTTGCTTCGAATATAATATAATTATTATATAGTACTTCATTGTCCCTTGTAGGAAGTCTGAGTGGCTTAACCTGGGTAAAGCACAACAGCCGCAAGAGCAGCGCTACCCATTCCTATCAGTGTGTGTAGTATTTCCGTGTGTCCAAACTACGGTATGACTGCCAGTGTTTGGGATTTTTAACGTGCGCACAGATGTCGATGCGTGTGATTGCACAGCGGGGCTGTACATATATCGTGAGAGATTCTGCAATGAAAGTTCACGTACTGACGACACGATCTCCCCCCTCCTTCATCGAAAAGATGATGATGGGAGGGGCAAGTAGGGGCTGCGAGCCAGTCATACACACACTGTTTGTATTCGTCTCGCAGTTCTGGTTTGACCATGTCATGTAGACTTTCTCCACTGATGGAACAATACAGCGAGTCTGTGTCACACTGGATCAAGGCAAAATCACGCCGCAAAAAGAAGTGATCGAGAAATTCAAAATAAAATCTGAGCAAGACGAGCTTCGCGTAACCGTAAACGAAAAACCCTACGTGCAGCAGCAGATCGTAGCAGATGCTTTGTTTTGAGCATTTGATTTCGTATATATCAGAGTCCAGTTGAGTGAAGCTGAGAAAACGGGGATCATTGACTAATGCTTTGGCTTCCGTTTCTGTGCACACCGAAACAGTTTTGAATTTGGTTTGATTAGTCACAGTTTTTCCGTAACTAGAATTTCCTAATGTTTTCATGGACTCAGCAATTACTTTTTTCTTTGGATCAAGATCTGCTTCTCGGCGAGCTTGAATCACTTGATCTACAAAGCCTTTGAAGCATGGCTTTCTTTCAAATTGCACTACTTCGTAAATACGGGTGACTTTTAAGCCCAGCCTCAGATAATATTGCAGGAGAGGGGTGATGAGCAAAAGATCACGACCAAAGTAACTGCTGATGAGAGACCGTTGAGATTGTTTCATAAACCCATGCTCTTCTCCATACTGTTTCACGTAAGGGCCAACATCATCCAGACTGATGTCTACATTTTTGAATATTGGGACACATTTCCGAAAGTCGCTCATTTTCACTCGCTCATTTTGCTGTTTTAATTGGCGCCACTGACACTCTTTCATGACCACCAGGTTGTAACCCAGCTGTCGGATGTATGCGTGCTTTTGTTGGGTACGCTCTGCTTTGACGGCCAGTTCTTGCTTTTTGGCGTCGTCTGACTTGCAGTCAAGGATACACGAGCACGCATGAAAAAAACACCCGTCAAACTCATAGACTGCGTTTGAAGGGGCATGGAATCCATCCACGGGTACTTTCTTTCCTCGGATTTTTTTCCCCGCGCACTATTGCCTGCGTGCTGAATGAAAATGTGCTCGGTAGCTCTTACATGGTTTAACCAGCCCAGCGCAGCTTGGCTTTGAGGACAGCTTTTTTCCAGCCTAAAATTGCGCTCCGCCCGCCGTCGGTGAAAGTAGCCTGTGGGCATGTCTTGCCCCATGCAATATAAATACATCGAGGAAGCATCATACCCCAAGTTTGTTTTAACTGCTTTGGCATCAGGGTAATCATGTGGGAATTTTTTTGTTTCGTTTTTGACGGCCAGTCTGTTCCAAACGATATTTTGTTTGATCCGAGTGTGTAGGTCTGCGTGTTTGTTATTGAACAACAACAACAACAACAACAACAACAACAACAACAACAACAACAAACAAAAAAACAAAAAAACTAGTGTCCTGATCTTTGAGTTAAAACAGTAAATCAAGCGACAATCCAGGAAGCGACACTGCGTCTTCTAAAAACATCATGCCTCTAGCTCGGAAGAAATCTCTTTGTTTGTTGATAGCGTGAAGAAATCCAGTCACATCTTTTGTTGTTGTAATAGATCAGAAAATCTTGAAACGTTTGCATGTTTTCACGTTTCCAGACAGACAGGCATTCTATGTATTGTTCATCGGAAATGTTTCCTGTGAGTGTCGAAAAAAAAAAGGCGGAATGCGGGGCAGAGAAGATTCTTTTAGTTTCTCGGCTGACTCGAACCACTCATAACCACAGCTTTGGAATCCGGTACATCAAAGGCTTTGAGGTAGTATTCGTAGCTGTGCCCGACAGCGATGAAATTTGAAATATCCAAGAAGCGGAATTTGTTGGTAGATATCATGAGATAATTGTTGTCACGTTTGATGATGGAAGGTTGGTAGCCTGCTTGTTTTAGCCACTTGAACAAGTATGCCCTCACGAGACTGAGATCATATTTGCCACTATTAAAGCCACACAAAGTGAGAACACGCACACGCTGTTCCAGCTTTTCTTTTAGTTTGTGTAAAGGATGAGACTCGTGAGCAAAATCGTTTTGGGTAATGTCAGATAATGTTTGGTCAATGTCGACAAACACGGGCTCAAAGATTTCCATCTGTTTATCAAAAACAACATCAACCATTTGATCGAGACAGGACATCATTTGATCAACAAGAGCTTGAGGATCTTTGTTTTCTACAAAACAGACCGACTCTTCAAACCCTGGCACATGGAATGGAAAGCCACTGAGATGGGAACATGGCGATGGTAGTCCATGGGCCAGGTATTGAAACCCCTCCCCCCCCCCGGGGGGGGGGGGGGGGGGGGGGGAATTTTGGAGACAATGATTTTTGGATAGCTCAGTATGTGTCTTTTCAATATCTGCATGTCTGCAAGATGAACTACTCTGCTTTTAGGTATTATCTGAGATGGTACATAGCAGCTTAATGGCATCTATTAAAATGGGCGTGTCCCCTACAAATCCCAAACAACAGGCAGCTATACCATTCTTTGGACACACAGAAATACTGCACATGCTGGTATCAATGGGTAGCACTGCTCTTGCGGCTGCTGTTGTCGTACCCAGGTATAGTGGCCAGAATTACGCGTCTGGGATTAATGAAGATTGAAAAAGAAAAAATGTCACATTGCATAATTTTGTACAATGCTCATGTAAAAATATTGAACAAAAGTTCATTTACCACCGAATGTATCATGGCGACTGAGAGAGTCACAGAGAATGTTTGATTAACACCTGCATTAATGGATGACGTCACGGAATAGAATATACTCAAGTTCAAAAGTTAAGCAACTTTTTACAAAGATGCACATATGTTCAATTCTCAATAAACTGTTTAAACGAAACCGCTACAGGTGCTGTCTTATTCACTGGTCTACCACCATTTAACCTGAAATCAGTTTCACAGTACTCTATACCCCATGGAAGATAGGCGAGAGACATGCCCGATGTATGTGCGGGGGCGGGGATAGCTCAGTGGTTAGAGCGCCGGACTTGTGATCGAAAGGTCACGGGTTCGAATCCCTGAAGGAGCGGCGGGAGAATTTTCTTCTCCAGGGTCAACTTTCTGTGCTGACTCTTATTTCGGTATCCGTTCCACCCCCGTGTAACCGCAGTAGCGCGTAAAAGATCCTGGTCATTCCGCCAAAAGTGCAGGTGGCAGGTTACAGCTAAACACGCATACACCTTACGTATGTGGCTTTGCATGAAGTGACATGGTGCATGGTTGTATGGTGTACACAGAACGCGCCGAGATGGCAGCAGTTTCATTTGGCACCAGCCATGCCAGCGCTGTAAATACACCACTTCGGTGGATATTCAAAAACGCGCTATAAAAAGCTATTCACTCATGTAGAATCACATGCGAGCGCAGTGAGTCTGATTGAAAGCGGAGAATAGCGCTATATAAAAGCGATCAGTAATAATAACATAAAACTTACCAGCTTTGCCTTTGTTATGTCTCAGTAAAACAGTTTAGATTTAGGAGCCTGATGCCACCAGATCGCATCTCTGGTTTGGCTTAATTCAGCATGCTGGACAGTTTCATGTATCAGCTTGCAGTCAGCAGGCTCTTTGCTATTATGCCAAGAATACAGACGAACAACTAGGAAATGTCAAAGATATTCACAAAAGTGATTGTCCACACTGTGAATGATTTGACAAATCACTGCTGACTTTCTAAAATTGGTATCTGACTTTGAGATATATATATAATAAAATAAATAAAAAATAGACGTATTACTCTCTTTATTTCTCACTGCTTGTCATTATAGCTCGGGTGTATTTTTCCCAGCCAAAGATACCAAAGCCGGTGCCATAGGGAACCGAAAATCGGGTCCGCCACATTCTCATCGCCGTGACTGTGCCAGAAAAGAGACCAGAACGAGAAACGTGCCTGTAAAGAGAAATTGTACGTGACAGTGATCAGCCAGACAGCCTTGGATGCGGCTAAATATGATGTTCGTGCAGAAGACCTCAGTTCGTTTCGCAGTCGTTTAGACATAGACAAATCGGATCGTCTGTGTCGGGTGTCATTGTTTCAGGCGCCCATCAACCACATTCTGACGGCCAGCGTCATGTCGGCCCCAGCGGCCCTGGCCATCGCCAAGCTGTTGTACCCGGACGAACGCAAACCTACCGTCAAGGCGGAGGATGCGTACAAAGTGGACGCTGGGTGAGTGCATGGGTAAAGGCTTACATACAAACATAGACATTACATTTCTTTTGTTGGTACCACTGAATAGTTTATTGACGCGGTGCGAATGTCTGTCATATACTGTGAAGCGACACATGTATGCTAGACAGAGGATGCAAGGGAAATAACCCATGTAATACTAATGTTACTGGAAGAATAAGGGTGATCGTTGCTGAATAAAACATGTCTCCCCACATGGCTGATTCGGTTTGATATGTTCGCCCACATAAAGGTATAACAGTGTCTGCAGCACTCTTCTGTTTATTATTCAGTTATTGAGAAGTTTTAGCTTTGTTGGAAGAAATCCAGAAAGTGCGGCTATGACGTCACGTTGCTGTTGCAGAGAGAATAGTAGCTCGGAGATCTGTTGGAAGGTGCAGAGAAAGGCTTCACTACAATGGATACTTTGTTGCGGACCACGATCTTCTACTGGTGCTGAAAGAAAGACAGAGGGGGACACAAAATGTACAATGTTTCATACACTACAGCAGTTTGGCGGAAGTCGTATCGACAGGCAACCTAGGAGGGTCTGACGACGGTAGGGTTCCTAGTTTCAGACACCAAGGTGATCTGTGTGAACCCTGCCAACAGGTGCCTAAAGCCCGTTCTTAACTGGGTGAATGTTTGTTCGCCGAACATACTTCGGACAGTTCGACGAACTATGATTTGTTTCTTAACTGAACTTTCAGTTCGTCGAACATTGTTCGGACAATTCGACAAACTTTACTTCGTTCTCAACTTGTAATGAGATGCAAGCTTCGGCCCGTACTTGCGGCAGACGCGCAGCAGACAGCATGATCGAAAATGTAGGCTAAAGTCAAGTCAGTATACTTTAATCATCCCTCACAGGGTATTTCAACTAACTACTGTCTTATTCTGGGTCCCCGAGACAAGGCTGCGCCTCCCACAAGTCAACAAAATACAAAAGATTCCCCTCGAAGCGAGTGAAGAACCTAGCGACACCGTCATCTATTTTTATTTTCATTTCTTCCTCATCCACAGGAGAGCCCTGCTCTCAGCCAATCAGAGGCAATGTTCGTCGAATAGGGCGAATGTTCCCAGAACATGTTGAGCGAAACCTTTTGGACCCCGAATATAGCTTCGTCGCAGTTCGACGAATACTCCCAACTAGGTTCGCGAAGCAAAAGTTCGCGGAGTTAAGAACCAACTAGGTTCGCCGAATACTCCCAATTAGGTTTGCGAGCAAACATTTGCCCAGTTAAGAACGGGCTTTAGGTGGGGGTTGGGCGCGACAGCAGCATGGTGTCCTTGGCCTTGCTGGAAGCCCTGTCGAAAGGTGCCATGAAGTGTCTGACGATGGTAGGGTTCCCTGTTTCCGACACTACGACAGTTGACTCGGAGCCCTGTCGAAAGGTGCCAGGGAGTGTCTGACGATGGTGGGGTTTCCTGTTTCCGACACGACAGTTTTCTGGGAACTAGGTCAAAATGTGCCAAGGAGAGCCTGAAGATGGCAAGGTTCACTGTTTCAGTGAACATGGCGGTTTGCTGGGATCGCTGTCGAAAGGTGCAAAGGATGGTCTGACAATGGCGGGGTACGTGGTGATCAACCTGCTGATCTACGTGGCCATTCTGGCGTTCCTGGACCAGACACTTCTATGGTTCACCGAACGTGCTGGCGTGGAGGGTTTTACTTTCTCGGTGAGCCTCGCCCACATTACCTTTTTAGATCTTCTCGCAGCCTTTCTTTGTAATTCGCACATCTTTCGTACAGCACAGATATCCTCCCCACCCACCCCCCAACCTGAAGCACTCGGACAACCTGTGAAAAGTTTGTTCCAAAGAAACTCCACGTGTTGTGTGACTGGAGTGAATTTGATGTGATGCACTCACAAAATCTTGCTATAAAACATGAGTATGAAAGCTACACATGCATATGTTTGATTCATAAAAGAGGCGACATTTTGGGGTTTTGCTGTTGTAATTTGTTCCTGCGGTTTACGTCAAGTTGAAGGCTAGTGCTGTGAGCATTTGCCTGTCTCTGTCATTGAGTTTTCCTCCTTTGAGAATGAATGTAAGAAAATCGGTCCTTTAAATGTTTGGTCCTGACATAACTTTATACACATCAGACTGGGGCACTAGCTTTCACAGTACTTTGTTTTGATTTACAGACTCACTATTTTGTGGGTCAGCGCTGCCCTATCATTTTGCAGTACCAGGTCTATACATGAAAAAGTAAGCGTTTCACAGAAGCACAATGTGGCACAATGTAGAAACATGAACTTTGCTCTTATCTACAGAGCACCTACGTCAGGGTCTGCTTCATGTAACACATCCTCTGAATGTGAATTGTCCAAACGTTCGCTCTTCCTGTTCTTTTAGCTACGCGGCGGATGTTTGAGTATGGGTACCAACGTACCCGAAACCGAAATGGAGAGGGTTTAAACCGAAAGCTTACGTCATATTTAGACTGCTATTTTCTTGGGTGGATCATCACGATGCGCCAGCAGGAAGCAGACATCTTCCAAGTCTGTATTCTTCTTCTTTCCTTTATTTAAAATCTTTTCTTAATTGTATGTGTGCGTATATTATGTCTGTGTTGTTTTTGTTTTTAATTAAAAAAAAAAATGATGTTTGCTGTTGTTGTTATTGCAGCAGCTTGTCATAAGATAAGCTCTATTGTTGCAACTGAGCAGAACACGTATAGAAATGCTGTAGTGATGTTTCAGCGGCTGATCGCCTATGTATTCTACCCTGTGACCTACATGATGGGCTTTGAAGCGCAGGATTGCTTACAGGCAGCCCGTCTGCTGGGGAACAAAATTCTCACCACCACAACGGTTGGTTCATTTCACATTCCTCTTTCATGCATGCTTGCTTTGGGCAGTCGATTTTCGCCTAATGGAGCTCTAGGGACGACAGCGGCGGGGATAGCTCAGTTGGTAGTGTGTCCGATTGAAAAGCCAGGCGCAACACCGACGCAGGTTCGAATCCCCGGTGCGGCAATAGCTGTTTCACACAGTCAACTTCCAGCGCAGACAGCCACCGTGTGCAATCGCAGGCAGCAACATCTGTACGCACGCAAACAGTTTCAAACACTGGCACCAGTACCATACTTCTGACACATTAAAACACTGTACACACTGATAGAAACAGCTGCTATTGCGGCTCTTGTAGGCACGGTAAGGCGACCCGAATTTTCCGCAAGGGACAACGAAATACTGACATTTTATTTGTAAATATGTAGTAAAATCGACTGCAACACGTCAACACTTTGTCCCGTACGCTTCGTTATTCTGATGATTTCCTAAGTTCAAAATCCAGCAATACAAACGGCGCATGAATTTCCCGCTTTCTCTTACTTTGGACCACACATTTTCAATGTGTACCCTGCAAGGTCTGAGGGTGTGGTTGAGAAAATTATAAATGATGTACATTACTATAATTATGGAGTCGAAGTTCAAGTCTGTTATGCCATAGTAGACTGTTTCAGTTAACATTCATAGAGCTGGGCACCATCATCACGAACAGTAAGAAGCTGCAGAGCTACATCGACACTTACAACGCTACGTGGACCTACGTGGGAGACGATATCTTTCTGGAGGCCACCAACACCACGCTGGTTGGGGGTGTGATGACGGTGCGAATGGGTTTATAGTATGTGTGTGTGTGTGTGTGTGTGTGTGTGTGTGTGTGTGTGTGTGTGTGTGTGTGTGTGTGTGTGTGTGTGTGTGTGTGGTTGATTCGCTGACTATGCTTTGCATACAGTGATCAGCGTTTCCGTCAGTGAAGGCTTTGACACTTTTGCTGCATTCATTAATTTTGATAGCGGCACCTTGAAGACGGGCGCAGTTTAAATATCCTTATATAATTTGCTTGGGGGTAGATGAACACAAGAGCAGTATTTTTATAATCCGGTCAGCATTTAAACTACAAACCTGAGTTTACGGAGATCTCCGAGATTCTCATGTACAGTCTCGGTCCCATTTATCTTTCATCTTTACGGCTCATTGCCACTGACATGTAACTGTGGTCATCTTGTTCCGTCGTCGATTTGCTCTGGCACCATCCCCTTGCTCTATCGTCGTCTGTTTACTCTTTCATCGTCCCCTTGCTCTGTCGTCGTCTGTCTGTTCCTTCATCGTCTCCTTACTCACTCCTAGTCCTCCTGCTCCGTCATCATCCCATTACTCTGTTACCATCGTCCCTGTGCTTTGTCATTACTCTGTGCTCTGTTATAGTCCTCTAGGCTCTATCACCGATCGTTAATTGTCCCTCTGATTCTGTCGTAGTCTCCTCGCCTCTATCATTGTCCCTCTGCTATTTCATCGCAACCCCCCCCCCCCCCTTCCCCCCATCGTGTCATCATCTCCATACTCGCCATTCATCGTCCTTCTGCTCTGTCATCATCCAAGGTTTGTGCTATCGTCTCCCTGCTCAGTCATCAGCCAGTTTGTGCTATCGTCTCCCTGCTATGCCATCATACAAAGTTTGTGCTATCGTCTCCCTGCTCTGTCATCAGCCAGTTTGTGCTATCGTCTCCCTGCTATGCCATCAGCCAAAGTTTGTGCTCTCGTCTCCCTGCTCTGTCATCAGCCAAAGTTTGTGCTATCGTCTCCCTGCTCTGTCATCATCCCCAAGGCGTTCTTTCATCACCCCCCTCCGCGCTGTGCTCTATCATCATTCCTTTGCTTTGTCATCGCCCCCTGCTGTATTATCGTAATCTTGCTTTTTCATCGTCTATAACTACGTCCTCATGCTTCGGCAACGAATCAAATCGACAACGCCGGTTTCCATCTGTTTGTGTCTGTCATCGAACCTCAGTTCCTTCATTGCGCTTCCGTCTCCGATAATCCATCCGGCCGGGTTTAGCTTATCATAATTTATGCACTTGACAATGGGGCTGCGTGATATTTTCGTGGTTATTTTTCAGTATGTCTGCATCCCAGTGTAAAAGCACCAATTGGCCCGTAGCTTACATATAGCGACCGTATTCGAACTAAAACGAACAACGTGGATTAAAACACAAAAAGGTTTAAACGAATGCTGCTTTGTTTTAACACGGACACACAACGTAGATGTAAAGACAAATATCGTATAAGAGGGCTCGTTTCTTTTATACAGATTTCAGACTCACAGTATTGGAACTTCTTTGTTGTTATTGTGTTTAGGAGCGATCAGGAGTACTGGCCACCTACATGGTTTGCGGGCTGAGCAACCTGGGTGCCATTGGCGTGGCTATTGGAGCTTACACCTCTCTGGCTCCCACCCGTAGTATGGAGGTCATCAAGCACGTCCCCCTCGCCCTTCTGGCCGGCAACTTGGCCTCCTTCTCCACCGCCTGTGTGGCCGGTGAGACTGACCTTGTTGCAAACCACACCACGTGTGTGTGTGTGTGTGTGTGTGTGTGTGTGTGTGTGTGTGTGTGTGTGTGTGTGTGTGTGTGTGTGCGTGCGTGCGTTCGTGCGTGCGTGCGTGTGTGCGTGCGTGCGTGCGTGCGTGCGCGCGTGTGTGTGTGTATGTGTGTGTGTGTGTGTGTGTGTGTGTGTGTGTGTGTGTGTGTGTGTGTGTGTGTGTGTGTGAGTGAGTGAGTGCGTGCGTGCGTGCCTTCGTACGTCCGTGCGTGCGTGCGTGCGTTGCCCTAAAATCACGCACTAGGTTGACTGGTCATTAAAAAGCATTTGCTCACTTATTTGCTTACGTAATTACATACGTGTGTGTGTGTGTGTGTGTGTGTGTGTGTGTGTGTGTGTGTGTGTGTGTGTGTGTGTGTGTGTGTGTGTGTGTGCGTTGCCCTAAAATCACCTACCAGGTTGACTGGTCATTAAAACTCATTTGCTTACCTAATTATTTACCTGTGTGTGTGTGTGTGTGTGTGTGTGTGTGTGTGTGTGTGTGTGTGTGTGTGTGTGTGTGTGTGTGTTTGTGTGTGTGTGTGTGTTTTTTCTTTGTAGGTCTTCTGTACACAGACTAGTTTGGAAGTGGACGCAGTCATACAGATAACATCTTCCCGGCGCACCTGAGAATGTTCTTGATGTACAAACATTGTAAATGTAAGCCTTTTATTTACAGTAACTGTTTGGCCAACACAACCAAGCCAAAATGTGAGACTGTAAACAATGATTTTTGTTTGGACACTTCAGACACGAGAATGCCCATGCATGATTTGTCCGCACCCCCCCCCCCCCCCCTACTAAACGTTTCATGTTGGTAGTCCATGTTTCAATACACGCGAAGTCGTCTGTCATAGAAAAGATTCCGATGATACTGTTTGGCCTTTTGGACAGTGCTGCTATAAGTGACTAAGTCTGAGGGACTTTGCCTTTCTCTTTTACTGAGACTATGCGTCGCCTGTGTATGCACAACGCGATAGAAAATCACTATAACCAGTTTTGCTGTGTAAGTAATTCTTAACGAAAAGAAATAGATTTTACATTCTTAAACAGGTTAAAGTTCGGAACTTCAGAGTAAAACATTATACAGCTTAAGTTAGAACACAAAACAATGTATTGTTCTATATATAACGGTTTACAGTCAGTATTCTTCCACAACCAGCTCCCACCATACCCACCATAGTTCGTGCCAGGCTTGCATATTCCCACCTACGTTCGAGTACCATATGACAATTTAAAGGTTAAACACAGTCTTAATAATAGTTCTTCCATGGTAATAACAATAATAAACAAATGAGAATTTAGAGCATTTAACTTTACAATAAAGCCCTAGGCGCGTACGTAACCATGATGACTATCAAACCTACTGACACAAAGCATTCAACACAGTAATCACAAACCAAAACTCTACAATACGCCAGCCCTCAGACAAATAACAAAATTACATCACACACACACACACACACACACACACACACACACACACACACACACACACACACACACACACACACACACACCACACCACACCACACCACACACATCAACACTCGTGAAAAGACCAAAAGATCTCAGTATCTCCAAGACATGAGCATAGTCGTGCGTCCGTGTGTTCGGCCTGAGTATTATTACTCTGTTTTGTCCTGTATCCGACAGACCCCTTTCACTTAAATCTTAGCGCATGCTCAGTGGACTGGCGTACGAGATTTGCCGGAAGTAGGGGGAACGCGTCAGATGGCTTGCTGGTCGAGCGCATAGCTGTATGTCCCTAGCACTACAAGTAGTGAAAACCTCGCATTTAACGGCAACAAGATGGGCGGGGGAAAAAAATCACTTCCGTGTAATCCACTGCACCTCTGGTCGAATAGAAGCCAGGAATTCCGCGGAACGTCTGTCCTTTAGCTTCTGTAAAAAGGCAAAATATCGCAATCCGGCGCTGACGAGAGAATGATTCCCAATCTGTTCAGAGTAAAGTTGTTGTTTTCCGTTTTCCCCCCCTTCTCCATTTTCACTCCAGTGTACCGGCTGTGCACTTAATTACTGCACTATATATTAGTCCGTATATATATATCACTGTTGCTAGAACGAGAGCATGTGTGTGCGTAAGAGAGGGAGGGTGGTGGTGGTGGTGGCGGTGGGGTGGGGAGGGGGGCAGTAACTGCACTTTTTAAGCTGTTTTGCCAGGACGTGTCAGTGTAGTGTGGACGTTGCTGTTGTGAGGGTGAGTGTGTTCCTATGTTGAGACCTTTAGTTTCTGATCTCTTACCGTAACGTTTACTATATGCACAATCTGTTATGCTAATTTGCTGTCGGTCTGTCTGTCTGTCTGTCTGTCTGTCTGTCTGTCTGTTTGTCTCTGTCTCTGTCTCTGTCTCTCTCTGTCTCTGTCTCTCTCTCTCTCTGTCTCTCTGTCTCTGTCTCTGTCTCTGTCTCTCTCTGTCTCTGTCTCTGTCTCTGTCTCTGTCTCTGTCTCTCTCTCTCTCTCTCTCTCTCTCTCTCTCTCTCTCTCTCTCTCTCTCTCTCTCTCTCTCTCTCTCTCTCTCTCTCTCTCTCTATCACATACACAGACACAGCTTTCACTTATTTGATGATTTTTGTCCTGTTTTAGGAGTAATTTATGAGGCTACTTTGGTCCGTTAGCTGTGTGAGTGCACGCGCGTGTGAGTGAGTGAGTGAGTGAGTGAGTGAGTGAGTGAGTGTGTGTGTGTGTGTGTGTGTGTGTGTGTGTGTGTGTGTGTGTGTGTGTGTGTGTGTGTGTGTGTGTGTGTGTGTGTGTGTGTGAGTGAGTGAGTGTGAGAGAGACTGAGACATTAAAGTGTGCGTGTGGGTGTGTGGGAGGCGGTGATATGGTGTATGGGTGTACGTGTAAAGACGGTCAGAATGAGAATAGTGATTATACTTGTTCCGAGTAGATATCGTATTAATCACATTATTAATCATATTTTACATCGCATTTCTGTAACCAGTATTATTCTATCTAATAATGCT
>OY757542.1:9934652-9962375 GCA_963584105.1 Alviniconcha strummeri
CAAAAATAAAAATGGATGACGGTGCCGCTAGGTTCTTCACTCGCTTCGGGGGCAATTTGTTTATTTGTTGACTTGTGGGAGGCGCAGCCTTGTCTCGGAGACCCAGAATGAGATAGTAGTTAGTTGAAGTACCCTGTGAGGGATGATGAAAGTATATTGACTTGACTTGACTTGACTTTAGCCTACATTTTCGATCATGCTGTAAGCTGCGCGTTTGCCGCAAGTTCGAGCCGAAGCTTGCATCTCATTACAAGCCAGTTGAGAATGAAGTAAAGTTTGGACTGTCCGATCCATATTCGGGAACTAAAAGTTCAGTTAAGAAACGAATCATAGTTCGTCGAAGTGTCCGAAGTATGTTCGGCGAACAAACATTCGCCCAGTTAAGAACGGGCTTAAAGCCCGTTCTTAACTGGGCGAATGTTTGTTCGAGAAACCTAGCTGGTAGTATTCGACGAACCTAGTTGGTTCTTAACTCCGCGAACTTTTGCTTCGCGAACCTAGTTGAGAGTATTCGTCGAACTGCGACGAACCTATATTCGGGGTCCAAAAAGCTTCGCTCAACATGTTCTGGAAACATTCGCCCTATTCGACGAACATTGCCTCTGATTGGCTGAGAGCAGAGCTCTCCTGTGGATGAAGAAGAAATAAAAATAAAAATGGATGACGGTGTCGCTATGTTCTTCACTCGCTTCGGGGGACATTTTGTGTTTGTGGACTTGAGGGAGGCGCAGCCTTGTCTCGGGGACCCATAACGAAATAGTAGTTAGTTAAATTACCCTGTGAGGGATGATTAAAGTATACTGACTTGACTTGACTTCACTTTAGCCTGCATTTTCGATCATGCTATCTGCTGCGCGTCTGCCGCAAGTTCGGACCGAAGCTTGCATCTCATTACAAGCCAGTTGAGAACGAAGTAAAGCTCGTCAAACTGTCCGAACCATGTTCGGCGAACTAAAAGTTCAGTTAAGAAACGAATCATAGTTCATCGAAGTGTCCGAAGTATGTTCGGCGAACAAACATTCACCCAGTTAAGAACGGGCTTTAGGCACCTGTTGGCAGGGTTCACACAAATCACCGTGGTGTCTGAAACTAGGAACCCTACCGTCGTCAGACCCTCCTCGGCAACTGTCGATACAACTTCCGCCAAACTGCTGCAGTGTATTAAACGAGAAATCATTATCATTTCATCTCGTGTACATTTTATGTCTCTATCTGTCTTTCTTTCAGCACCAGCAGAAGATCGTGGTCCGCAACAAAGCATCCATTGTAGTGAAGCCTTTCTCTGCCCCTGCCAACAGATCTCTGAGCTACTATTCTCTCTGCAACAGCAACGTGACGTCATAGCCGCACTTTCTGGACTCCTTCAAACAACGCTGAAACTTCTCAATAACTGAATAATTAACAGAAGAGTGCTGCAGACACAGTTATATCTTTATGTGGGCGAACATATCAAACCGAAACAGCCATGCGGGGAGACATGTTTTATTCAGCAACGATCACCCTTATTCTTCCAGTAACATTAGTATTACATGGGTTATTTCCCTTGCATCCTCTGTCTAGCATACATGTGTTGCTTCACAGTATATGACAGACACTCCCACCACGTCAATAAACTATTTAGTGGTACCAACAAAAGAAATGTAATGTCTATGTTTGTATGTAAGCCTTTACCCGTGCACTCACCCAGCGTCCACTTTGTACGCATCCTCCGCCTTGACGGTGGGTTTGCGTTCGTCCGGGTACAACAGCTTGGCGATGGCCAGGGCCGCTGGGGCCGACATGACGCTGGCCGTCAGAATGTGGTTGATGGGCGCCTGAAACAATGACATCCGACACAGGCGATCCGATTTGTCTATGTCTAAACGACTTAGCAAAACGAACTACGGTCTTCTGCATGAAGCATAATATTTAGCCGCATCCAAAGCTGTCTGGCTGATCGCTGTCACGTACAATTTCTCTTTACAGGCACGTTTCTCGTTGTTCTGGTCTCTTTTCTGGCACAGTCCCGGCGATGAGAATGTGGCGGACCCGATTTTCGGCTTTAGTGCGTGAACCCAACTTCCAGAGACTCTTCCTGTCTGCGTGTGAATTGTTCTAAAAGCACACACGACAGTAATAAAATAAAACCAAGGAAGGCTACAAAGTACACACGTAAGACTGGTGACAAACTGATTAGGCTTGTTGATTTATCTGTATTCGTTCAAACTGTTGTATAACGCTCAGTCGAAAAACAAATTTATGTATCTCTGATACGGACGAATACAACTCTTAAAGGACAAGTCCAAGGTTAGGGGTGATTTTTGACACGATTTCCGTTAAAGCTCGCTGAGAACGATGATGTAGGTGAAACTGTGATCTGAGGGTTATAAATGCACGAAACAAAGGCAGTTTCTGTCGTACCGAAAGCGTCGCCATGACGCCCAAATCACGTGACCATATGCCTACTACGTCACTCTGGGGAGTCGCTGCAAAATGGCCAACTCAGCTCCGAAGACGAAACTGATACTTTGCCCGAGAGACCCACAAGGATACAGCCGTATCAGTTTGAGCCTGTCAGGCAGGATTTTGAAAGAGTACCGGAACATCGTGTCAGCTTCGAAGCAAACCCTATACGGTATTCCATGGGGTTTGCGAAATCGTACTCACTTAAGTGCTCGCTACACAGATGGGAGTGATGCGGCGCAGCAAGAAAGTCAGCTCGTTTGAATTGTATAAACTTAATCCACTTTCGCTCACTGCGGGGCGATTGCGCGGGAGCCCGTGCATTGTTATACCTGGGGTCGTCTGCAAATTGTTACAGTTCGCGGCAACACAGTAGGCCGGCATAGTTAACTTTTTTGTCGACCACACGCATACACAGTTTACTGAAGAATCTAAGATGGCAACCGCACTGACTCCCCAGACTGACGTCACTTCCGGGGAAGCCTACAGAAAATAAAATCGATTAAAAACCCAATTTAAAAAAAAATCCCATTTTTTTATTTCATTAAATCTGAAACTCGTGACTCATTTGTCAATCATTTCGATGGTCATTTTGCATACTTAAAAACCTTGGACTTTTACTTTAAGTCTTAGGTGTCTTAAGCGTTCTGCCTGAAAAGCAATTAAATGACAATTAAGGACTGATGCCTGTAAAGAGGAATGTGAATGTGCTCACCCAGGCAGCTTTGGATGCGGCTGACGAATCTGCCTTTGCAGAAGACCGTAGCCCGCGTAGTCGTTTCGAGTACACAAATCTTCTTCAAACCTTATCAGATTAAGCATTCCTGTTCCGATAATGAGATATCTGAACTACTGCTGTGGCGGTTCTCAAGGCTTTTAATGTGAGGAAAGCCCTCATGGTGTGTAGTATCGCGATGTCCTGAAGTAGATCTACTTTGCAATGAAAATACGTTGTCACGATGCCCGACGATGTACTGCGCTCCTTTTTGATTTTGCAGAACTGAACAAAAAAGTGGACAATTCCATTCAAACTGCGCCGTAGCAACAACACTGCGCCGTAGCAATCTCGTTCAGAAGAACACAGTAGCCTCCCTTCACACATGGCGTATGCACAGAACCGGTTTTAAAAATCTAGTTTCTGTGCCCGGGCGGTGCTCGGGCGCAGGCCGACAATGGTGGTCAGTGGCACCATGGGCTTATCTCTCTCTCTCTCTCTCTCTCTCTCTCTCTCTCTCTCTCTCTCTCTCTCTCTCTCTCTCTCTCTCTCTCTCTCTGTATATATATATGGCACCAAGGCAATGGCTGAAAAGGTTTTAAATATTTTGTGCGGGTGAGAGAGAGAGAGAGAGAGAGAGAGAGAGAGAGAGAGAGAGAGAGAGAGAGAGAGAGAGATAAGATAAGATAAGATAAGATAATACTTTATTACACAGGGATAAAGATTTAAGCACGTGTCGGCTTTTTTGCAAATCTGTCCCTGATGACAAACACAGCAACACTCAATACATCAAACAAAAATTCAATTAAATACTCTAGAGAAAAAAACGACTTAAAAACAAAACAAACTGATTTCTGTCTGAAACATCACATCATACGAACAGAGCAATAACAAAGCAAAGACCAATACAAACTATTTTTTAGGGGAGAGAGAGAGAATTACAAAAACATATTAACGAGTAAAAGAAAGCGACAGAATAATGACTATCTCACTATCTTCATATAAGACAAGATCACATCTAACAGGATTGGAAGCTAAGCGATGATGCATTATACTACCTAACCAAAATCAAAGCACATCACATACACCCACAATCATATATGCAAACATTAAATTTGAGAGAGAGAGAGAGAGAGAGAGAGAGAGAGAGAGAGAGAGAGAGAGAGAGAGAGAGAGAGAGAGAGAGAGAGAGAGAGATGATGAGATGAGATGTTTTATTGAATAAACCCACGGTTCATTTCAAGGGGGGAAACATTTGAAAAACTCATGAGGCATCCTAAAAGAATGCTTCAAAAACAAATGAAACTGCAATACATACAACAACAAAAATATACTCATCCGTTCATTTTTCGTTCGTTCCTTCCATAGCTCACCGATTCATTTCTTCTTCGGCAACTGCATTAATAAACCTACCTAGTCTCTCACTCAATCACCACAGGCTCGCTTATAAGGTCAGTCAGGCACTCAGCCAATACACTAACCAATCGGTAATCACTGACTTTGGTCAATTATATCTCGAATTGGCCCGCTCAGTTTATCCCAAATCATCAAATCAAAAGTACAACAGTCCATTCATCCATCAAGTCACACCTTCGCTGGTGCAGTCAGTCACTCACTCATTCGGCACCCACTCACCTGATGTATAAAGCGGGCTACCTATAAATCTGATTGTACATTCACACACTCAGCCTACTAATTAGCCAATAATTACAGCAGTCCGGGTATCTGTCAGTCAGATTATGCATTTGCTCGCTATGAGGATTTCAGAAAAGATGTGTCGTGGTTTAATGGATCACACACGGCAGTGGTTGTTGATGTTTCTCACGTTATGTCAGCTGATAACGAGAGGAGTATTTGGGAAGTGTCTCGTTTTTTGTACAAAGTTTTGCAAAGGAGAAACGACATTGTAACTTCGCAAACTGACGCATGAAACACATGTGAATGCTGAATGCTGGATGAACTGATTTGATGTAGTATTGTTTATCTCATGACTAACCGGTGGAGTTAGCGAGTGTATGGAGATTCGCCGGCTAACCTGACGTGTTCATGTATTGATTAATTCGTGGACTGAAGGACTAAGCAAGCGAGAGAGAGAGAGAGAGAGAGAGAGAGAGAGAGAGAGAGAGAGAGAGAGAGAGAGAGAGAGAGAGAGAGAGAGAGAGAGAGAGAGAGAGAGAGAGAGAGAGAGAGAGAAACACACACACACACACACACACACACACACACACACACACACACACACACACACACACACACACGCGCGCGCGCGCGCGCCCGCTCGCGTACGAATGCACGCACACACGCGCACTCATGCACATACGCACCGCGCCGCGCACACGCACGCACGCATGAACGCGCGGCGCACGCTCACACATACACACGCACGCACACGCTCCCACGCACATGCGCGTACCACGCACACGCACGCACGCACGCACAGGACGTTTATTACCAAAGCGATTACGATCTTACTCCGTAGGCTGCAAATGCCCACAGAAGAGATCCTGCAATGCTGGCGAAGCCGCCCGTCATCACTGCGAACAGTTCTGACTGTGTGATGTCCTTCATGAACGGCTGGATCAGAATGGGCGCCTCGGCCTGTTCAACATACAGAACAATGAATGCACGTAGGAATGCCAGTCTTTATAGTTCAGTCTTCTTCTTCTATCTTCTTCTTCTTCTTTAGTGTGTGTGTGTGTGTGTGTGTGTGTGTGTGTGTGTGTGTGTGTGTGTGTGTGTGTGTGTGTGTGTGTGTGTGTGTGTGTGTGTGCGTGTGTGTGTGTGTGAAACCATTGAAATTTAATATTATTTTATCCTTCTTTTTTTTTACTAATGGCCAAGGTCAACGTTCAGAGCATTACCGCCAGAATTCAGGGAATTCGAAGGCTAGGAAAAGGTGTTATTTTACTTTATTTTCAAAAGAAATCTGAAACAAAGCTGACTGCTAGCGTTCTGAAACAAAGGATTTACCCCGTACATTTGCAAATGTGCGTTGTCCCGTACATTTGCAAATGTGCGTTGTCCTATTAAAATCAGCGTTCTTTTACGTTTTGTGTGTTTGGATCTTTACTCTACCGCTGTTTCTGACCCTCACCAAACACTCACACACCAAATCATCCTTCTGTCAGTCAGTCAGCCATTCATTCGCTAACTCACTCACCTATTCATCCACTCACTAACCTATTTACTCGCTCATGAACTACATTCACCTACACACTCACACTTCTTTCGCCCAATCACCAATGGTAAGCCACTCACCACTTAATTTGTCCAATCACCAAGGGCCAACTACCTACCGTTTCATCAAATTCCCTTCTCACCAAAATATGTTCGCTAAACCATTCTCCCCTGCATACGTTTATTCAAAGACACCATGGTTTGCTCCAAATTCGAAACTTTGATGAAGCTAATCTCGTAGGAATGAGAATAAATCACGCCACGCTTCTTCCACTGAACTGGATATCCTACGGTTGTTCGATGCCTAGCTTACTGACTTACTGACTCACCACTCACTTGAACTTCTAATACTAGCACCCAAAAGCTATGGTCACTAACCAAGCTCAGGAAGAGGTTGGAGGCGGCATTAACAGACTCTATAGGGCTGGTGCCAATGCAGAAGCTGAGGAACTTGCCGAACTTGGCGATGAAGATCTGAACCAGCCCCAGGTAGTACAGCACACTGATCACTGCGTTGAAAAATATCAGCGTCGGCATCAGCTGAAAATAACAGTTAGGAAAATGAAAATGAAACACACACCAAAACTCTACGAAGCCATGTCCCACTCCCAAAAACAATGATATGCTTATGGACATGAACTCCGTTGTGTTTTTAAGTCATATGGGCATTGCCGTTTACACAGAGGGAAAGCTAACAGTAAAAAATACTTTCTGCATCGACGTGTTTCCAAGGTCGCTTAAGGCGGCATATAAACCACACTGATTCATTCTGTCACTACCTTTCTTCCGACTCTTTCAGGTGAGGCGAATCAAAACTATGTATACAGCAAACCTCAGAACGGCAGGCTGAAAAGATACGAACCTGAAAGACAAATCTGTGGGCAAGGTAGGCGGATCCAAACACCACCGCCGCCCCCTTGTCGGAGTACTTTAGGAACTCCACAATGAGGTCCGCCAGCCACTCAAAGGCAGCGGCGCCGAAGTCAGTCTTACTGATGAACACAGCAAACCAGAACTGCAGCCCCATCCCCCAGAAGACCGCGTGCCAGTTAATCTGAAACCACAGAGGAGAAAAAACGAGTCTGAGGTGTAGTAACAACAATGGTAACAGTCGTGGCTGTTCAACTCGAACGACTCACAGAGTCAAATCAACCCAGCGACCAATCCACTCTTCAGTAGCATATGTAACTCTAGCCAATCACTGAGTCAAATCAACCAACCCCTGTAGACATAACGAGACAAGACCTTACGCAATGTCTTCACATGTGTGCGTCACGTTCCATACCCACCAATATTATGCCATTATACCAGTTAAGTACACCCGCTAACATGATGCAACTGCACCCACCCATACAATCAGCTCCACCAACCTTTACGGATTTAAAACAAAAATCTGAAACAGAATGACTGCTAGCGTTACAGAGTTAACCAGCTCGTCCCGGCTGTTCACCCGAAAGGAGCAGAGACTGCCAGTCTATACTGAATTTCCAGATAGCTGTCAACGACAGTCATCTCGACGGATCGTCATCTGTACTCCTCAACAATCCCAATATCCCATATCACTTATCTCAGGGTTGTTATTATTATTGTTGTTTTTTTGTTGTTGTTTTTTGTGTGTGTGTGTGTGTGTGTGTGTGTGTGTGTGTGTGTGTGTGTGTGTGTGTGTGTGTGTGTGTGTGTGTGGTGCGTGCGTGCGTGCGTCTGTGCGTGCGTGCGTGCGTGCGTGGTGTGTGTGTGTGTGTGTGTGTGTGTGTGTGTGTGTGTGTGTGTGTGTGTGTGTGTGTGTGTGTGTGTTGTTCAGTTTTGTTTGTTGTTGTTGGGTTTCGGGTTTTGTTGTTGTAGTTGTTGTAGATGGGTTTTGAGGTTGTTTTGTTGTCGGTGGGGGGGGGGGGGGGGGGCTGCTCCTGTTTTTTGTAATGAGATTATTTCTTTTTTGTATATTGCTGCTTCTCATACACATGTACATTATTTTTCTTGTTTATATTTGCCATCTATTTACATTCTTTTCTTAAATATATGTGTTACTTCTTATAACTGGCAATACTCTCACTTAAATTTGAAAATGTTGGAGAATATCAGTTGTAAAGCGCAGTGAGTTTCTGCAGACCAGACAATAGTATACATACAAGATACATTTGTAACCGAGTGTATTGTATACATGTTCCGGGCCATGACCCAGTAACCTTTTCTTTCCGGTCCTTTTCCTTTCTGATTGGGTGGGGGGTTTATGGCCCAATTATCTATGGTGTTAAAAGTTGTGTGCTGGGCCGGCAGCGTCATAGTTCAGGAGCTGTGTGAGAGTCGAGGTGGCCGTCCTGGGCTGTCCGTCCTAACGACCCTTCTGGTTTCCGTGGACGTAAAGATTTATTGAACCGTGCTTCGGCATTGATCACAACTTGTCCCTAATATGTCAACTGACATCTGAGGACATTAAGTATCACTTCACCACCACCACGGCAGCGTCCCTTTTCCCCCAGTGTCCCTGCAGAGGCAGGTTGTTTGTTTACTATTGCGGCCGGTGTTCATGTTTTCATTACAGGGGAGAGCCTGTAAGTAGTTATTTTTCTATGGCTTGTTGTTCTGTTGTTTCATATTGATGTAAATAATGTATGTATAAAAATGTTACCATGTTGACAACGTGCTTTGATTTTGGTTCTTGAACACGGGTAATTTCGGCATCAGATTGCCGCCTGGTTGCGTTAAGCCTTTATGCCACAGGATGACTGGCCCGGTGTTTCCAAAATGTATGCAGCTAACCTTGGTTAGCTGATATGTAACTAGTATGTTATGCTGCCATTGTTGGATGTTCAGTCTGAGTGATGCTTTGCCGATGCAAAGTTATCCCTCTTAAAGTATGGGTACTTTCTTAGTGTGGCCGTGCAGATCTCTGTGCGGCATAACTTATTTGTTTAGTTTCCTACCGATCTATGTTTCTACATGAAATCGGTGGTATATTATGGCTAACACTTTGAAGATGTTGACTTCATAGTTCTGGAATGTTCAGTTTACTAGTTGAATATGGTTTAGCGCATAGGGGTGATTGTATAAACTGTGAGAAGTGTTATTTCTGTTTTGATCCGGCTTTTGTATGGCCGAGTCTTGGGCGCGCAGACTTTCACTCTACTTAGCTTGTAAACCCTTTCCGGGTCTTTGTGCGTGTACCCGACCGAACTAGCCGGTGATGCGCGTCAGTGGTGATAATTAGGTCTTTGTCTCTGTTCACTAACCGAGCAGACAGGCGCAGCCAGATCAACAGTTTAGATTCTTGCTGCGCTACCCGCGTCAGTAAGACGCCTGACGTTGTTCACAGATATGCTCTGCTAGTCAGTAACAGTGACATGCTGCAACGCTTTGAGTAACGAGGCTGGAGCCGGTCAGTTTATGACTGACTTCCTCCCGCTTACGGCATGGTTCCAAATGCCACCCGTGTCACTATCCATCTCGTTGTGTGCTTACGTGGAACTGCTGTAACGATTATCTCACTCTTCCTGTTTAGTTAAGAATGAGCTTGGTAATCCGTATTCTTCACTGTTACTTTATTGTATACTATTATACTGTGAGTTTATCATTTAATTGACTGGCCGTCTCTTGTATACTCACCGTGACTGTGAGATACGGGTTTTCAGTGTAAGTCAAGCACACGATTTATGAGCTTGATTATTAATCATTTTGTCTTGTATTATAGTAACCCACAGGTAAACTACATGGTTACTGTAGATTAGGAATTGCTGTTGTTTCGACTTTACATTTGCTTTCATGTTCTAAATGTTTTGTTTGCTTGTGTCTTTTCCAATACAGACACTGTTTCCTGGTTGGTTGGTGTACAAATAAAAGTTATGTTACAGCAACCTCTGACTTGTGGCCCTTCATCCATGCTTCCAACCTGCCTCCCTCAACTCCCCACTCCCCTACACATTTACTATACCTTTTCGGGTTCTTTCGAAATTAAGAAGCAGAAGATGATGAGAAGGGCCAGGCCAGCCAGGCAGATGAAGTTCTCGGGTCGCTTCATGAAAACTTCCAATACCACAACGACCACCGCTCCCCCAACTGCCACAGCATACAGCGACCTTGGAACAAAGAAATAAGTGCATGTAGTGTTTCTCAGTTCACCGTGAGAGAAATGTAGCGAGCTTTCCATGGGCTATTTTAGCAGCCGCGAAGGTAACGCTACCGCTTCAAAACTGGCACAGAAATGTTCCTGGAAATTTGACAGAACATTCCTCGTTAAAATTCTGCAGAATATGGGTCCTGTCTCTTTTCCTGATAAGCGAGCGTTTTATTTCATTGGCATAGATGGGTTTGTCCCGCCTATCACATTGTTCACACACACACACACACACACACACACACACACACACACACACACACACACACACACACACACACACACACACACACACACACACACACGGCGTTATTCTGAAAGAGGACAAACCTGTGAAGACTCACCATCGGATAATCTTCCTCAGCCTCCTCCCTCGCTTGTTGCTGTCGTCAAAGTGCTTCCAGACAGACAGTGTGCACGTGCAGAGGACAAAGCGGTTCAGGAGGTATCGCAGGACGATCAACAGCAAAAACGCCGTCCCCACGAGCAGTCGGATGGACGGTTCGTCTCCGAACTTATAGTACATGCAGTAGGAGAAGTAGGCCAAGTAACCGAGAAGTAGCAGGAGCAGAACCACTCGCTTGACATTTCTCCAGTGATGGCTGAAGAAACGACGGATGTGCCGGTTGAAGCGATACAAGCAGCAGAGAGAGGCGGTTGGGCGGGTGTCAGCCTCTCCGGTGTCGCCTCCTTCATCGTCCGCGATGTCAACCACTGTTAACCTCTGCGTAGTCATCCCTATAGTCTCGGACTGAAGAAGCAGGACCACGCCATGATAACGTTCTCATTGACAGCCCATGTCAGACTACGGCGTGTGTGTGTGTGTGTGTGTGTGTGTGTGTGTGTGTGTGTGTGTGTGTGTGTGTGTGTGTGTGTGTGTGTGTGTGTGTGTGTGTGTGTGTGTGTGTGTGTATAGACAAGTCAAGGTTTTACTACATAATCTTCAAGTGTGTTTCTGCGACATGAAACAATGACTAAAAATATGTGAGAGTTTTCGATTTTGCAGTGGTTGTTATATAACTATGATACACGATTGTTTTTTTAATCTCTCTCTCTCTCTCTCTCTCTCTCTCTCTCTCTCTCTCTCTCTCTCTCTCTCTCTCTCTCTCTCTCTCTCTCTCTCTCTCTCTCTCTCTCTGGTTACCACGGCAGGGCTCAAGGGAAGGAGGCTAAGAGAGGCGTGCATACACACCCAGCCCAGCCCAGCAGGTTCAGCCAACAGCCACTGGATAGTTTTCATGCTGAAATATCGCACATCTTAAACCAGGCGGTAGCCAGGATGGAATCCACAACCAGGCAACAGGGACACAGCATAGAACGACGGCTTCAAAGCGTCGAAGAGAAAATTGACCATCGGCTACGAGAAGTGGAAGTGAACCAAGCACAGCTCAGCAGCAGTGTAGATGGACTGCGCTCACAGTGCCAGGCGCTTTGGTCTGAGAACCAGGACCTCAGGGACACCGTCAACTATCTCACCAACAAGTGCGACTACAACGACAATCAGAGCAGACGTAACAATCTTCTTTTCCTTGGCTTTGAACCGGTACGGGGAGGTCCGGAATCCTGGCAGGACTGTGAAAGAAAAGTGAAGGAGGTGATCCATGAGGGAATGGGAATCGCAGAGGCGGTCCACATTGAACGCGCGCATAGAGCAGGGAAAGCGATTGTTGCCAGATTTCTGTCATATGCCAGATGGTATACTAACAGAAATGATAAAAACAGCTGAACACGAGATTACACCATACCTGACGAAATATTTTAATGTTCTGTTTGCTAGGGCCAAATTTCCCCTTGAGTGGTCCAAAGCAATTATAATTCCACAACACAAAAAAGGAGATGTGAACGATCCAGGTAATTACAGAGGCATTTCACTCTTGAGTATTTTATTAACAGCAGACTAACATTATGGGTCGAGAGCAATTTTGTGCTAACTGACGCTCAAGCAGGGTTCCGGAAAGGTCGATCCACGGTCGACCACATCTTCACCATGCACGCTGTTATAGAGAGACAGTTTGCAAATAACTCAAAGTTGTACGTTGCGTTTATTGATTTTAAGAAAGCCTACGATTCTGTTAATCGCAACATTCTGTGGTCGGTACTGCTCAGAAGCGGTATCCAAGGTAAAATGCTGAGAACTATTAAAGCCATGTATGCTAGCGTACAGGCATATGTTAAAAGTAACGCCACAACGGATCTGTCGGTTTTTTTTCACTGTTTGCAGGGTCTGAAACAAGGATGTATTGCCAGCCCAATTCTCTTCTCTCTGTTAGTAAACGAGCTTTCGAATGAAATCTTTGCTAAGGCAAGACATGGTATACCACTTGGACCTACTGACATTGAACTATTCCTGTTACTTTTTGCTGATGATTTGACCTTGCTGGCATCAACTGTAATTGGGTTACAGAATCAGCTGAATGTGTTGTCTGTAGCTGCAGAGAGACTGTGTTTAACCGTGAATTTGGACAAGTCCAAGGTGATAGTGTTTAGAAAAGGTGGCTTTTTGGCGGCAAAAGAAAAATGGTTCTTGGGTGGTGCAGTACTAGAGGTGGTGAATAAATATAAATATCTAGGGCTGACTTTTTCCACAGGACACAGTTTCGCTGCGGCAATGGAGGACACGTCAATAAGAGCAAAGAAAAGCACGCTAGAAGTATTGAGAGCGTTGAAAAAGATCAGTTGTAATTCCCCAGAAGTATTTTTTAAGCTCTTTGATGCACAGATTGTACCCACATTGCTGTATGCTGCAGAAATCTGGGGCTACAGAAACTATGAACAAAGTGAACGTGTGCACCTTTTTGCTTGTAAGAAATTTTTGCATGTGCGTAATAAGAATCCAAATGATGTTGTTTATGGAGAACTAGGTCGCTATCCGTTGTTTATTACAGCTACAGTTAGGTTTATTAAGTATTGGCTGAAATTACTCATGCAACCGGACAACTTCTATTCCAGAAAAGCATACAAAATGTTACTTGCTTTACACAACAGAGGCAAAACAACCTGGGTGTCACATGTAAAATTAGTGTTATGTACCAATGGATTCGAACAAGTGTGGCTTTTTGGTTGCGGAAATGTTAAACCCTTTATCAAGGAGTTGGAAGAAAGACTGCGTAGTTCATTCTGCCACAGATGGTGTAATCATCTAGACACAAGTGAAAGGTTGTCAGTGTACAATAGCTACAAACATTGCTTTCAAAGGGAGAGATATGTGGATGTTCTTTGGATAGAGGTATACAGGAACTGTCTCGCACAGTTTAGAATGGGAGTATCGCAGATAAATCTCCATAGACACCGGTTTTCAACAACAACAGATAATACATGTCCATTTTGTGCCACCCAACAAGAAACTGAAATACATTTTGTATTCCAATGTCCAGTGTATAATCAATTAAGAAGCAAGTACCTGCCTTACATAATTAATGTACGCGACCCCAGAAAACATCTCATCATCCTCATGAATAGTAGCTCTTAGGAGGAAATTATAAATGTTGCAAAATTCCTAGTGTGTGCATTTAATCTAAGGTCATCTAAGCTGGATGCGAATACTTAAGTATCACCCTATGTGGATGTCCATGGAGCCGCTCTGCAAACGTGTGTGCTTATGTGCACATTGTAATGAATGTATAAGTATTGGTAGAGATTGAATTATCCCATTGGAGATTTGGATGAAGATGCCATTGAATGTTTGTCTTGGGTTCTGTGAGTCTCTTGTTCCTCCATTGAAAGGGGCTGTTGGCCTATTCAATTAAATATGTCAGTGTCAGTGTCAGTGTCTCTCGCTCATCAACCGTTTGTGCTGTGTCGTGTCGTAATTGTCGCGTTCACGTAAATGTCGTTGTTTTTTCCAGTGCTACATTCATTTTTAAAACCCCGACAGCACCGGCCCTGGTAGCGTAGTGGATAGCGCTTCTGATTACGGGTCGGAAGCTCGTGGGTTTTGAATCTCATCACAGTCATGTTAGATTGGTGAGCCCTGACCGGCTCCTACCCAGAGCCGTGAGTGCTATCGATCCATTAGGAAGACTGGGACTACACAGCTGAACTTCATCCGCTGGAGTTCCTGGCCCTTGTTATCACCGGCATAACGTGAGCATGGTTTGCGGCCCTGTCAAGCAGTCTCAAAATGAAATGGATTTTCACATCATCGTCAGTTATCATCCTCATCCTACTCTATCGTTGCATAATAAATTAAACTCTCTTTCTGTAGTCCTTCGTGCCATGCTCTCGTGGTGACTTCAGTCTCAGAGTCCCTGCCTCCTTCCTTGCCTGAGGCAGTTCAAATCAAAGTCTTCAGTGTCAGAAGGTCCACACAGAAAGATCGCGACTTAGCGAAGATTGTTGTCAGTAGGGGGCATAGTAGATGGTGTCCTGCGTATGTTAAAACAGAACAGGCAGCACTAAACACCACCCAAGCGACTGGCAGCAGTGCAGTGTCTCTTTCGGATGGCAACCCACCAACGATCTGACGTCTCCTCCTGTGGACCTATGCGCGGCGGGGCCGCGATGCGGAATGAGTCTTTGGTGTGGCCGGAGGTACGGATGCCGGGACGAGCGGCGCGGGGGATGGTGGAACAGCAAATAACAGCAACAACAGTACTCTCTTTCAAAACACGTGAAAACAAATCTAAAACAATAACGCTCACTGGACTGAGTGCGACTGCGCAGGTCTAAGGGGAATAGTTCGTCTTTCCGTTTCACTTTGCCGACTCAGACGCCATTTGATTCGAATGCATCACAAAGTCACTGCATGCTATAAAAAATAGTTTTTTTTCCGGTTATTGCTGAAGAATAAATTCATTGACGAAGACTGAAGGTTGTTTGACTGAGACTGACGAAGAACAAAATAATGCAAGAGGAGTAGCGAAAGCTTCTTTTTTTTTTTTTTTTTTTCTTTCTTTCTTTTAGGACTGAAGAAGAAAAAATGCATTATGAGTAATGACAGTCCATTTTTCATGAATAAGAAATAAAAGTACACATGACTGATGAGAAGTGAAAAAGTTGTTCGGTGGAGTTTGAGGAAGAACAAAATGCATTGCGATAGTATATATAGTTACAGCCATTCTGATGAGTGCAATGCAAAATAAATGCATTACGATTGTTGAAGATGAAATTAATGCATTCTGAGTGGTGACAGTCCTCTTGTGAAGACTGGCGAAAAGCAAATGCAAATTTAGAGTAGTACAATCACACGAAAATCACTTTCTTCACCACCTGATTTTGATGGTGTCAATGCTCAGAAGTCAGTAGGCCCACTCGATTTCGACACAATGCCGACAGTTTTGGACACAGAAGTCTGTAATATCAATATGATTACTTCATACTCGCACTGGCTAGTGTTAAAACGTTTGAAGGTTATGCTAGTAAGTTTATCCTGTTTCATAATCAATCTGTTTAGATCAACACAAATGATCAAAGGGAAATTCAAACTCATAAACAGTCAAAATGTCCTGATAAAGGGTCTGACCCGAATAAAGTTAATGTACATTGTATCACTTGCATGCCAGGTGATGAATATAGAAGGGATAAAGCAGGTTTCTGCTGGTCCGTCCCTATATATTCACTTGCGGCGTTTTTTAAACGCTAGCGTTTAACTCCTCTTGTTCTTCAAACATGCTCAGAGCAAAGTTTATGAAACATCTAGGCTACCAACCTGAGTATGCATGTTGTTTCTCCTTTCCTCAGCTATTTTCCTTGCAGAACCTTGAAAGTTGCTGAAGAAACCTACAAGAGAATAAAGTAAGTAAGTAAACATGGTGCTTAAAGGGCCCCTCAACACTGATTTTGACCGAATTTAGCTTCAGATCTCCTCTTTGGTATATTCCACCAATATGCAGAATGGGCAAGGGAAATAACCGCTGCAGCCGCGTGATCGTAAGTGTTTTGGCCGAGAGTTGACTTGGAGCCGTAAAGTCAAAGGCTAATCGTGACATCACGATAAGACTCGACTGCCATTGGCATTGTTGCTTCTACAGTTTCAGTGCACAAAACTCCGGATAAATTTGCCTTAAAAGTTGGAAATGGCAACTGGAATGCGGCCATTCCAGTACGAGCCAGTTGCGGATATCAATTTTGGCATCGACTGGGAGAGTTCAAGTGACGAAGAAGTGTCATGAGAATAGTGGTGGTTATGCTTTGTGTTTATTGTATATTGTGATGTGTGCGATACTACGTGTTGTTGCGCGCTTCTTAAGTGTTAATCTTTTACATATGTACACTGTCTTTGTGGCTTTATGTGTGGCACATTTTCCTTTGAAGGAATAAAGAAGTTCTTGACTTGACTTAAAGGGCCCCTGAACACTGATTTTAACTCGTAAATATCACTTACTTTGTACTTCAGGGGCCCTTTAACGTCCACAAAAACCATAAGGCTTATTAGGGACGGGGGGAAGGGGGTATGGAGGTGGGGGAAGAGGGAGATTATATATACCTATCGCTACACTGTCACCACCAGAATGACTCCTGCATTAAGATAGGCAGCGGTAAGGGCCATTTCAATATTTCATTAAATGTGAGGGACAAAGTCACAAGACAGTGTCCACAGACCACAACCTTTGAAGAGAAAAGACAGCCGAAGCGGATTCGAACCGAGGTCCCTCTGCTTACCAGCCTAACCCTTACCCCTAGGCCAAACCGGCTCACATTACGAGAGGATGTGCAGTCCTTGCTATTAAAGCAGACTTACATTGTCGCGAAGGACCCATATAACTATATAGTAGAAAAAGGTGCACTCTTTTTTAGTTATTATTATTATTATTAATCGCTTTTATATAGCGCTATTCTCCGCTCTCGAGCAGACTCACTGCGCTCGCATGTGATTCTACATGAGTGAATAGTTTTTATAGCGCGTTTTTGAATATCCACCGAAGTGGTGTACTTACAGCGCTGGCATGGCTGGTGCCACAAGAATCTGCTGCCAGAGAGAGTCAGTCTCGGCGCGTTCTGTGTACACCATACAACCATGCACCGTGTCACTTCATGCAAAGCCACATACGCAAGGTGTATGCGTGTTTAGCTGTAACCTGCCACCTGCGCTTTAGGCAGAATGACCGGGGTCTTTTACGTGCTACTGCGGTAACACGGGGGTGGAACGGATACCGAAATAAGAGTCAGCACAGAAAGTTGACCCTGGAGAAGAAAATTCTCCCGCCGCTCCAGCAGGGATTCGAACCCGCGACCTTTCAATCACGAGTCCGGCGCTCTAACCACTGAGCTATCCCCCCCCCCCCCCCCCCCCCCCACTCTAGTTACACAAGAGTTATTCAGGGAGTGCACCCCGACGACACGTTATTCCTATAAGCCACGCCAACACGGCATAGTAAAGGTGCATCTCTCTTTGGGTACACAGCAGTTGATGAAGTGATGCTTAATGTCCTCAGATGTCGGCTGACATATTAGGGACAAGCTGAGACCAATGCCGAAGCATGGTTCAATATATCTTTACGTCCACGGAATCCAGAAGGCTCGTTAGGACGGACAGCCCAGGACGGCCACCTCGACTCTCACACAGGTCCTGAACTATGACACAGCAGTTATAAGAAAGGTACCATTTAAACTCCGCCCCCAAAGTGGGAACGAGGTGTCTGAAGGTACTGAAGGAGTGTCGTGTAGTGGCTCTATCGGAAACAAAAACCGAAGTAACAGAGATTAGATATAAAATCTGAGAAGACAGAGAAGTTAATCTCCTTCTGAAAACTGACACTAACTGAGTGTAACTTTATATTTTCCACTCATTCTTCGGAACGGACTTTCGACAACTGAGTTTTCTGGGTTGAGTTTGACAAAATTACTAGCTGCTTCGCCTGCTTACAGCAGTAAACAGCATACATGCTTCTTTTGTTCTCAGGCGTTAAAAGGAAATTAGGGGCTATAAAATTTGTCAATGTCAATTTCTTAGTTCCGCATATATACCTGGTGAACCCCGAGTGTTCAGTTAGAGAGCACTACAACAATATTCGCCTCTTCTGTTTTTTCTTTCTTTTCTTTTTTCTTTCTTTTTCTTCCTGCGGCTTAAATAACGGTTATGCGGTTGGGGGTGGGGCATTTAGTGTATGCCAGCACAAATGCGCGCGATCCGCCTATGTGTGTGCGGGGGTGGGGGTGGAGGGGGGCGTGGGGGTGCGTACTGTGTGTGTATGTGTGTAGGTGCGCGTGCACGGAAACCTATGAACATGTGTGTGTGTGTGTGTGAGTGAGAGAGGTGGGGGGGTTACACATCCATCCTAACTGACACACAAGCAGTCTACCTGGGTGTGGGTTTGTCTGCAGGCGACTCTGTGAGTGCGAGGGTGTTGTGTTTCAGTGTGTCAGTTCCACTTTGCTTTGTATGACTAAGTATGTGTAGTAATGCAGTATTATGCTATTGATTTTAATGTGAGTATCCATTTCGTGCTTTTTCTTTCATTAAATGACAAAGCGGTTAGAGTCGCCGAACGCGCATTATAAACTCCATATTATTATGGATATCAGTTATATAATTATATACGGGCTCGGTTCAATTTGTGATGTCGCAGTGAGGATTAAGTTTCAGAGAGATAGGTTAAGGATGATTCCCCCCAACTCCCCCCCCCCCCCCCCCCCCCCACAGTTCCCTGTTTTATTGTTTCTGTGCAATTAAAACTTAGTCTGCGGTTGTCCGTATCATTTATTTGCTGCAGACTGTAATCTTTTAGACTGTTCTGGTTTGGTGGGGCGTTTACCTTTAGGCTTGTCGTAGTCCGCCGCTTTGATTTGTCAGGTGAAGCCAAGGACTTCTTTATTCCATTTAAAGCAACAGCCAAAACAAAACAATAAGCAACAACATCAATAAAGTACACACACATACAAAGAATACGAAGAAGAAGAAGAAGAAGAAGAAGAAGAAGAAGAAGAAGAAGAAGAAGAAGAAGAAGAAGAAGAAGAGAAAGAAAGAAAGAAAGAAAATGACCATAAATCGGTCAAAATTTAAGAGAGAGAAACAGACGGGCAATATTGATAAGCATGAGTATATAGAATAATATTGATTATAGAAATGCGCTGTAAAGTAAACAGAATGACACACATTTATATGATTAACAGGCTATAATATACTCGGCACAAATATGATCACTACTGTTATCCTGTCTGCCTCTGCATCCATACATCCTATCACCGCCGCCCACACACCCACACGCACACATACATATGCCCAGCCTGATATCTCAGTCAGTGTCTCTCACACGGACACAAGCACACACACACACACACACACACACACACACACACACACACACACACACACACACACACACACAACACACACACACACACACACACACACACACACACACACACACACACACACATACAAAACGAACGGACCAAGGTAGCCTTATAAATTATTCCTAAAACAGGAAAGCTGTTACAGAAGAGAGAGAGAGAAAGCAAATTAAAATTTAAGTAAGAGAAACATCCTCATCCTCACAAGCACACTACACTGACACGTCCTGGCAAAACATTCTACATGCAGTTACTCCCCCGCCTCTCTCACGCACATAATTATGCTCTCGTTCTAACAACAGTGTTATATACTGTAATAATTAAGTGCACAGCCGATACATTGGAGTAAGATGGAGAAGGGGGGAAATAACGGATTAAAAAAAAAAATTTAAAAAAATCCCAGCAGATTGGAGATCATTCTCGAGTCAGCGCCGATTGCGATATTTTGCCTTGTTACTAAAACTAAAGGACAAACGTTCCGCGGAGTTCCTGGCTTTTATTCGACCAGTCTTGCAGTGGATTACACCCCAGTGATCTTTTCCCCCGTGAAAATGCGAGGTTTTCACTCTACTAGTACCAGGGAAATAAAGCTATATGCGCTCGGCCAGCTGACGCGTTTCCCCCTGCTGTCGGTAAATCGCGTACGCCAGTCCATTGCAAATGCGAGATTTAAGTAAAAGGGATGTAATTAGACCACTATACCTGTCACCATGTCTCTGTGGATACACCACACCTTCTCCCAAGCAGCCCTTTAGTTTTCTGGGCCAGCTAGCTATAAATAGCCCCAGGCACGCCAGGCAGCTAGCTAGCTCGGGGTTCCAGGCGAGATCAAAAGATCAAGAGATCTTAGAGGAGGGAGGTGGAGCTGGACCCTCAACTTTGCCCAGAAGAGATCATGAGTGGGGAGGTGGAGCTGGGAAAGTTGTTCGTCAACAGCGGTGCAACGGACAATGTCTTAGTGACTCTGTCCAGCACAGCAGTTGAAACAGCAATTGCACAGTGCACAAGTCGCTGGGAAATGGCGAGGGGACACCGCCTTAACACTTCCATTGTTCTGGTGGCGGTCCACGGTCTCTCCGGTCTTTTTCGGACGGTTTCCGCAGTCGAGCCTTCACTCTCTCGTCCCCTTCCTACTCTGTTCCCGTCCCTAATAGAGGCCATCTCGCCTCTGTGGACGTAAAGCAACATGAAACCAGGCAGCTATTTAGCTATGTGCCAGCAGGACTCTGACTGTCGCCTGTGGCAGTGCTTGGCTGACAGTACACAGTGGGGGATGGGGTTACAGGGTCATTTGTGTGTTTCGGTTTTCATTGCAATTAAAGAAGAAGTTACTAAGATATCCTTGTAGAAACTGCAGATGTCAAACATAGCACTTTCGACACTTTAGTGTAATTTGTTTTGGAAGGTAAAAAATTATTAGTGGAGTCAAAAGGGGCATGCATGGTTGAATCTTTACTTACTATTACACTTATGTTTGTTTACCAATAAGTGCCAAACAGAAGTTTTTGCAGTCAAATTAAGAACAGCACCATAAAGTAAAACTGCCACTAGACAGACATGCAAAGTGGTTTCAAAAAGTAAATTGATTTACCTTGGCTATGGTGGTCTGGTAGTCCACACCCTTCAGCACTGATAAGCACAACTCAGCTACTCTACAGCACACCCATTGTGTACTGTTATATTCCTTGCATTTTACTTCTATAAAGTTTTGTCAACAAAACAACTGAAACAGAATTCAAAACATCGCACGAGTACTTTCAAAAACACTGGTATCCAAGCACAGGTATCCATTCCACAACAAGGCGTTGTGCGTCTGCCTGTGGGCAAGACCAGGTGGTAGGGATACTGACACCGGGGTCTCACTTACAGCCCGTCCTGGCCTGTCAGGTAATTACTCCCATGTTTGTCAGTATGCGCTGTGAAGAACAGAGCCTACAGAGCCTGGAGAATGCAGAGACCACTACACACCATCTGGGAAAACCTCTGGTCTTGACTTATGAGGTCTGATAATTTCCTCAAGTGAAAAGGAAGGGAGGAATTGATTGTTGCACCATCAATGTTTACAACCCAACAAAACATAAATTACTGCTGTCAGACTTGAGGAAGAGATGCCAGGGGACAGTCTGGCATGAGAGTAAACAGGAGATAACATCCCAAAGATGCTGAGGTGTGAAGAGTGGTGCAAAATCTTTGTGAAAGTAACGGGAAGGGGGTTGAATCTTGAAGCTGCAGCCGCCATTTTGAAACCGTCTTGTAGCCAGGCCACGGGCCCCTAGAAAGCCTGGCTGGCCTGAAACTGACCCCAGCAGGGCTAATGAGGTCAGATCAGGCAGGTGGCAGGGAGCAACTAAAGAGTACACTCTGACTGTTGCACTGGGAAGGTGTGCCACTCATTCTCAGATTCGCCTTTCCAGTTCAGACGGAAAAACTCTTTCTTGTGCAAGATGGAAACTTAAGGGCTTTGGTTACCAGTCGTGGTATGTTCAGGCTCATCCGGAACAACCTTCCTGCTCATAATTATGCGACACTGCAGTTCTCTCACATAGTTCAAAACTCCTCTTAAAACCTTTCTCTTTACTTCTGCCTACTCTGAACTACTCTAACCCACTCACAGGCACTGGAAGCTGTACCTGATTGTTTTGTTGCTGGTTTGCTGTTTTGTTGTTGGTTTGCTGTTTTGTTGTTGTTGTTTTTGCAATGGCTGAGCGGTGATCACTGGGGGTGGAGAGAGAGAGGGGGAATCGAGGGTTTGCGAGATGTGTGTGTGTGTGTGTGTGTGTGTGTGTGTGTGTGTGTGTGTGTGTGTGTGTGTGTGTGTACGTGTGTGTACGTGCGTGCGTGCGTTCGTGCGTGCGTGTGTGTGTGTGTGTGTGTGCGCGTGCGTGCGTGGGTGGGTGCGTGCGTGGTGCGTGCGTGTGTGTGTGTGTGTGTGTCTGTCTGTCTGTCTGTGCACATGTGCGTGTGAGATATGTACTGCATTATTTTAATTAGGTCGTGTATTGCTGTAAAGCTTTATATATAGCACGTTGAGCCTCATATATGTATAGTCACAGAGGGATTCGGCGCGTTAGAAATGCATTTATGATGCCTGTATCACATGGCTTGGCTTTCTCCCTTCCAAAATAAAAGAGCTTGAAATGGCCAACAACACACATAATACAAATCTGCGGTACTGATTTGAAGTAAACGGAAAATGTCGATACCCAGTTCGTGTGAGGTTTCTAGCAGTAAACACGAACAATCCGTCACTGCTATAGTGTTGGTGATCTTTCTTTTAAGTGAGAGAGAAACTGGATCCAGAGGTAAAGTAACGACAACAGCAACCAGCCGTCGAAGCATTACAACACTAAAAGCAGTCATAGCCCCGGGCCTACAACCTTTAGGCAATGGAGCCAGTTTAATGAACACGGCTATAAACTATAATTATATGCTAGCTGAAAGCCCTTCAACCCTCTGCGCAGAGGCTACAGTTTGTTTACAAGTAGCATGCAACAGCGGCACTCAAGAGCCAGTTTTATGGACTGCCCTTATCATGCACTTACTGACGTTTTAACAGGGGCAAGGCTACACCACTGACAAAGAGACCATGCAGTTACCCTGCTTTCATTAGTTTTCAGTGTGCAGGGATCGGGGGAGGGGGGGGGGCAACTGGGGGGGGGGGGAGAGAGAGAGAGAGAAAACTCGAAAACTTTAATACTCAAGGATAGTAGCGTTAGGCCCATTTGGACCTATTAACAGCCAGGCCTTGCTATACTACAAACACAAATAAACACGACAATACTACAAACAAATATAATAAGCACGATTAAGCAATTGATTAATGCAGTTTCACAGAGACAGACAGAGACAGAGAGGGTTTTTTTTTTTTTGGGGGGGGGGGGGGGGAGGATAGTGGAAAACTTTAATATTCAAGGATAGTAACGTTAGGTCCATTTGGACCTATCTAACAGCCAGTCCTTGCTATACTACAAACACAAATAAACACGACAATAGCACAAACAAATGTAATAAGCACGATTAAGCAATTGATTAATGCAGTTTCATAGAGACGGACAGACAGACAGACAGAGACAGAGAGAGTAAATCAAGGAAAAAAACTTTATTTTGCGAGGGTAGTGGAGAAGACTCGAGGTCTATTTACATCCAGCCCCACGCACATGAGCGAGTCTACCATTAACTAAGGGATATAATGATCTACAATAGGTTGAGTACACGTACATTTATGCAAACCCTGTTGAGAGAGAGAGAGACAGAACTCGAACTCCGAAGAAATCAAAAACTTTATTTGACAAATTCAGTCAAAACCCAGTCTAACAACTAGTCCTTGCTAAGCTACTGATGAGTAAATATAAAAACTACAGGCATCGTTTATATACGTATTGGCATGAATGAGTGAGCGAAATTGTACACATGAGGATTTCCACACAAAACATAACGTGTTTACAGCGCCAGATGTACACATGCATAAATCACTCAATTATACGTTATGAGTATACAACCAGCAAAGATAAGGAAATAAGACATCTCATCAGTTCATATAACTAGTATTGGAAAAGAAAACAGAAGCAACCAAGAGAGAGGAAGAGACGGTTTGCCCTAGCGATAAGGCGTTATAGGCTGGTAAACTGATGAGCCTCGGCTCGATTCCATTTCGGGCTCTCCTTTCTCTTCAAAAAGGTTGTGGTTTGTGGACACTGTCTTGTGGCTTTGTCGCTCACAATTAATTAACATTTAAAATGGCTCTCATCGCTGACCATCTTAATGCTGGAGTCATTCTGGTGGTGACGGTGTAGCGATAGGTATAAGATCTCATTCTTCCCCCCACCTCCATACCCCGACCCACCCTCCTCCACGTCCGTAATAGGCCCTCATAAGACGTGCATGCGTGTGTGTGTGTGTGTGGGGGGGGGGGGGGGGTATGTGTAAGTGTATCCGTTGTGTGTGCGTATTACGTGAGAGCTTGTGTGTGTGTGTGTGTGTGTGTGTGTGTGTGTGTGTGTGTGTGTGTGTGTGTGTGTGTGCGCGCGCGCGCGTCCGTGCTTGCGTGCGTGCGCGTGTGTGTGTGTGTGTGTGTGTGTGTGTGACAGAGAGGGAGAGAGGACAGGAAATAAAGTGGTGTGTGTGTGTGTGTGTGTGTGTGTGTGTGTGTGTGTGTGTGTGTGTGTGTGTGTGTGTGTGTGTGTGTGTGTGTGTGTGTGTGTGTGACGGGGGTCTTTCATGTTCAGTCAAATTAAAATTCAGTTTCATTTGCACAGCATGAGTATGTTTGCATGTGATAATAGCTCAGTGGTTAGAGCACCGGACTCTTGATTGAAAGGTCGCGGGTTCAAATCCCTGCAGGAGCGGCGGGAGAATTTTCTTCTCCAGGGTCGACTTTCTGTGCTGACTCTTATTTCGGTATCCGTTCCATCCCCGTGTTACCGCAGTAGAACATAAAAGATCCCAGTCATTCTGCCAAAACGCGCAGGTGGCAGGTTACAGCTAAACACGCATACACCTTACGTATGTGGCTTTGCATGAAGTGACATGGTGCATGGTTGTACGGTGTATACAGAACTTGCGCCGAGACGGCTGCAGTTTCATGTCGCACCAGCCATGCCAGCGCTGTAAGTACACCACTTCGGTAGATATTTCCACACAAAAAAGCTCCATAAAAAGCTAGTCACTCATGTAGAACCACATGCGAGCGCAGTGAGTCTGCTCAAGAGAGCGGAGAATAGCGCTATATAAGCGATCATCATTCAGTCAATCAATGACACGAGTTAAATAGTCTATACATAGACAGATAAACCTGTGGTCACAAACACCAATTTGGTTGCACACTAGTTTGCACTGGTACTGTCCACGAGATAAAAAGAAATCGAACGCAGTAGCGATCTTGGCCTGTTGTACTAGAGGGAAGAAGCCACACATCATCTGAATTGCTATTTGTAATATCCGTTATTACTGTTGAAAGTTTTCCAAGATGAATGGATACCACATCCTTACAAAGCAGAACACCGTGGGAAAGCTCATGGAACGCATTGTTGCCAGGAAACTCGCCAGAGACCTCGAGGACAGGGAGATACTCCCTTTAAATCGGGGGGATGGGGGTCAGGCCAGGAAAATGTACATGGGGAAATGCAGCTACATTTGCATATGACGTGTTCGAAGGAGGATGCTTACAATAGAGTTCAGTTCAAGCTGCTGATAGACCTGCTCATTCAATATGGAGTCAGCCTAACACTAACCCGGTGGGTTGCAGGAGCAAAATCTGAAGTGTTGAGAAGCTTGAGGCACTACCTGCGGGCACAAAGCCAAGGACATCACACCATTGATCGCCTGGAGGAGAGAGGCGTTGAAAGAGAAAGCGCTAGACGATCCTCCTTGAAAGAACGAGAGAAGGCCATCATCAATCAGACGAACATTGAAACCGTTTCAAAGGCAACGTTGGGGAAACTTCTGAGAGGACGGGGTGGAGCGCATATGGGCATAATGTGTACGTGTGTATGTGTGTGTGTGCGGGGGAGGGTTGATGTATATGCGTACGTGGGGGGTGGGGGGGGGAAACTTCTGAGAGACGGGGTGGAGCGCATATGGGCATAACATATGTGTGTGTGTGTGTGTGTGTGTGTGTGTGTGTGTGTGTGCGGGGGAGGGTTGATGTGCATGCGTATGTGTGTGTGTGGGGGGGGGGGGGGAGGAAGCGTGCATGCAGCCGACTCTGTGAGTGTGAGAGTGTGTTTTAGTGCGTGTCAGTTTTACTTTCCTTTGTATAAGTATGAGGAGTAATGTATTATTATGCTATTGATTTATATGCAATCTATGCTTTTATTTAATTGAATTATTATGCTTTTGATTTATATGCAATCCATGCTTTTGTTTAATTGAATAAGTTCAATGACAAAGCGCTTTGAGTCGCCGGACGCACACAGTGTGTGTAGGCGTGTGCACGGAAACCTGTGAACATGTGTGTGTGTGTCAGGTATCCTAATTTACCACACATACAGTTTACATGTGAGTGTGTGTGTGTGTGTGTGTGTGTGTGTGTGTGTGTGTGTGTGTGTGTGTGGTTGTGTGTATGGTTGTGTGTGTGTGTGGGGGGGGGGGGGCGGTGCATAGGCGTAAGCGACTCTGTGTGCGAAGGTGTTGTGTTTCAGTGTGTCATTTTCGCTTTGTTTCGTATGACTTAGTATGTGTAGTACTAAGTATGTGTAGTAATAAATTATTCTGCTATTGATTTTTGTGTGAGTATTTATGCATTCAGTCTATAGTCTACGCGTTTGCGTGTGTGTGTGTGTGTGTGTGTGCGTGCGTGCGTGCGTGCGTGCGTGCGTGCGTGCGTGCGTGCGTGCCTGTCTGTCTGTCTGTCTGTCTGTCTGTGAGTGCGTGCGTGTAGGCGACTCTGTGAGTGCGAAGGTGTTGTGTTTGAGTGTGTGTCAGTTTTACTTTACTTTGTATGACTAAGTATGAGTAGTAATGTATTATTATGCTATTGATTTTTGTGTGAGTATTTATGCATAACATGCTTTTGTTTAATTAAACGACAAAGCGCTTTGAAGTCGCCGAACGCGCACTGTAAATTCCATGTGTGTCGCACGTCCACATGTGTGTGTGTCAGGTATCCTAATTTACGCACATACAATCTACGTGTGTGTGTGTGTGTGCGTGTGTGTCACTGTGTGTGTGTGTATGCGTGTGTGTGTGTTTCTGTGTGTGTGTGTGTGTGTGTGTGTGTGTGTGTGTGTGTGTGTGTGTGTGTGTGTGTGTGTGTGTGTGTGTGTGTGTGTGTGTGTGCAATTGATTTTTGTGTGAGTATTTATGCATTCCATGCTTTTGTTTAATTATAAATGACAACGCGCTTTGAGCCGCCGAACGCGCTCTGCAAATTCCGTATCATTATTAATATCATGTGTATATCACGGCTCTAACATCAGGCAGAGTTTGACATTTCTGTTCAATATGTATGCCGCAGTGAGGAATAAGTGTCGAACCTCATCAGAGAGATAGGTTAGGGTTGATCCGCCCCCCCTCCACCCCCCCCCCCCCCCACCCCCGTTTTATCGATTCT
>OY757542.1:9962575-9975075 GCA_963584105.1 Alviniconcha strummeri
GGGGGTTCAAGCATAACTATGCAAAAGATGCACACACACACACACACACACACACACACACACACACACACACACACACACACACACACACACACACACAAACACACACACACACACACACACACACACACACACACACACACACAAACACATACACACACACTATACAGACTGATAGGAGTGAAGGACAATGTGGCTTAACTGAAATTCTGAGAATATATGGTCATTTTCTATGTTTCTTCTTTTTGTTTGTTTGTTTATTGTTGTTTTGTTTTGCTTGCTCCTTTAAATGGAATAAACAAATCCTTGGCTTGACCTGGCATCAAAACGGCAGGCTACCGACACGCCTAATGGTAAACGCACCACCACCCACAACAGCCTAAAAGACTATAGTCTGCATGCAGCAAATAAATTATGGGGACAACTGCAGACTAAGCATCAGTTGCACAGAATCGATAAAACGGGGGTGGGGAGGGGGGGTAGGGGGGCGGATCAACCCTGACCTACCTCTCTGATGAAGTTCGACACTTATTCCTCACTGCGGCATACATACTGAACCGAAATGTCAAACTCTGCCTGATGTTAGAGCCGTGATATACACATGATATTAATAATGATACGGTATTTACAGTGCGCGTTCGGCGGCTCAAAGCGCGTTGTCATTTATAATTAAACAAAAGCATGGAATGTATAAATACTCACACAAAAATCAATTGCACACACACACACACACACACACACACACACACACACACACACACACACACACACACACACACACACACACACACACACACACACACACACACACACACACACCAACGTCCCCACAAAGTTACATACATTTCTAACATTATTAATCGCCAGGTCCATGCTTGAAAGAGATAAAATTCAGTAAAGTACTCAAGCTTATAAAAAAAAATCTACCGTGGTACCTGTCTCAGTACAAATGTATCAGCAATGACTCATCATTGCAATGTGACTGCGCATATGGCATGACTTCTGTGAAAGCCAACAGGCAGCTACTGTTCATTTCATTCTAACACTGTAACAGTTCTAATTTCAGAATTGTAATTATTGTAATATTAATAACCCAAACTGCCATGCATGCCCCAAGCCATGACCCAAACATAACCCGGGCAGCTTGGATCAGGTGGTTGTATTTTTTAACACAAGGAACTGTGGCCAACCTTTACCAGATTAACATTTCTTTATTTTCTATGTTAATAAAGGATTCAGATTTATGCTAGTTTATTCCCGCCTTCATTATCTGTTATTTAAGAATGAGAAAGTTTTTTGTTTTGTTTTTTAAGGTCCAATGTTTCCCCTATTTCCAGGATAATCTCAGGATAAAGGCGAGCCGGAAGTAGTGTCCCTTTGCTGAACGGAAATTCCCGATTAGAACATGATTATTCATTTAAAATAAGGTCCAATGTTTCCCTATTTCCAGGATAAAACAAGATCGCGAGCGGATAGTAGTGTCCTTTGCTGAATTCGATAAATTTTCCGGACTTTAGGACTTTTATTCTTTTAATTTAGCGGCAATTAGACTCTTTATCTACTCCCCCTTCTCACTTAGCCCCCCTCCCTTCCCTTCCCCCAAACAAAGAGAAGACGACAAATTGCTCTAAAATCCCACTAGTACTGGCATAGTTGTGGCCCATGTCGTCATTGCAAACACCCCAAGCAAATTCTTTCGTCTGCACTTGGGAACAAACTTCTTCTCTTTTGACTGGGATCTGTTAGCTTTTAGCTTTTCAAACTTATTTTTGATTTCATCTCCCCTACCCCACCACTCTTCTTCCCCGATGCTCCTTTTAAAAGCTCACACCAAAACTAAGTAAGTGCGAGCCACAAGTAAAGAGAGATAGCTTCTGATTGGCTTAACTGCACTGTCAAGCCAATCGCATGCTATCACACTGAAGTTGGTCGGTTTGATGATGTGAAAGGAAACTGATGGTTGCGATTGTGGAACCGCAAAACTTGAACTCAGAGTGACTACGAATCTGGTGCTTGAATTGAAATATATAATACTGTCAACAACAACAACAAAAAAACTGATAGCAACCTGCCCGGTCTGGCAGGCCACTGAGATCTTCACCTGCCCGACCGAGTAAGTTACCTGCCCCGGCCAGTCGGGCAGTCCTTATTGTCATACCCTCCACACACACACACACACACACACACACACACACACACACACACACACACACACACACACACACACACACACACACACACACACACACTTAGTCTGTATGTGTGTAAATTAGGATACCTGACACACACACATGTGGACGTGATGAGTTGATGCTTAATGTCCTCAGATGTCATTTGACATATTAGGGACAAGGTGTGACCAATGCCGAAGCACGGTTCAATAAAATCCACATACGTAAGGTGTATGCGTGTTTAGCTGTAACCTGCCATCTGCACTTTTGGCAGAATGACCGGGATTTTTTACGTGCTACTGTGGTAACACGGGGGTGGAACGGATACCGAAATAAGAGTCAGCACAGAAAGTCGACCCTGGAGAAGAAAATTCTCCGCCGTTCCAGCAGGGATTCGAACCCGCGACCTTTCAATCACGAGTCCGGCGCTCTAACCACTGAGCTATCCCCGCCCCTATGTGGACGTGCCGACACACATGGAATTTATAGTGCTCGTTCGGCGGCTTCAAAGCGCTTGTCATTTAATTAAACAAAAGCTTGTTATGCATAAATACTCACACAAAATTCAATAGCATAATAATACATTACTACTCATACTTAGTTATACAAAGTAAAGTAAAACTGACACTCACTCAAACACAACACCTTCGCACTCACAGAGTCGCCTACACGCACGCACTCACAGACAGACAGACAGACAGACAGACAGACAGACACAGACAAACAGACAGACAGGCACGCACACACACACACACACACACACACACACACACACACACACACACACACACACACACACACACACATACACACACACACGTAGACTCTATAGACTGGATGCATAAATACTCACACAAAAATCAATAGCAGAATAATTTATTACTACACATACTTACTTAGTACTACACATACTAAGTCATACGAAGCAAAGCGAAACTGACACACTGAAACACAACACCTTCGCACACAGAGTCGCTTACGCGTGTGCACCGCCACCCCCCCCTCCCCCACGCACACACACACACACACACAACCACACACAACCACACACACACACACACACACACACACACACACACACACACACACACACACACACACACACACACACACACACACACACACACACACACACACACACACACACTCACACGTAAACTGTATGTGTGTAAATTAGGATACCTGACACACACATGTTCACAGGTTTCCGTGCATACGCCTACACACATTGTGTGCGTCCGGCGACTCCAAGCTCTTTGTCACTGAACTTATTCAATTAAACAAAAGCATGGATTGCATATAAATCAACAGCATAATAATTCAATTAAATAAAAGCATAGATTGCATATAAATCAATAGCATAATAATACATTACTCCTCATACTTATACAAAGGAAAGTAAAACTGACACGCACTAAAACACACCCTCACACTCACAGAGTCGCCTGCATGCACGCTTCCTCCCCCCCCCCCCCACCCCACCCCCCACGTACGCATATACATCAACCCTCCCCCGCACACACACACATACACACACATTATGCCCATATGCGCTCCACCCCGTCTCTCAGAAGTTTCCCCAACGTTGCCTTTGAAACGGTTTCAATGTTCGTCTGATTGATGATGGCCTTCTCTCGTTCTTTCAAGGAGGATCGTCTAGCGCTTTCTCTTTCAACGCCTCTCTCCTCCAGGCGATCAATTGGTGTGATGTCCTTGGCTTTGTGCCCGCAGGTAGTGCCTCAAGCTTCTCAACACTTCAGATTTTGCTCCTGCAACCCACCGGGTTAGTGTTAGGCTGACTCCATATTGAATGAGCAGGTCTATCAGCAGCTTGAACTGAACTCTATTGTAAGCATCCTCCTTCGAACACGTCATATGCAAATGTAGCTGCATTTCCCCATGTACATTTTCCTGGCCTGACCCCCATCCCCCCGATTTAAAGGGAGTATCTCCCTGTCCTCGAGGTCTCTGACGAGTTTCCTGGCAACAATGCGTTCCATGAGCTTTCCCACGGTGTTCTGCTTTGTAAGGATGTGGTATCCATTCATCTTGGAAAACTTTCAACAGTAATAACGGATATTACAAATAGCAATTTAGATGATGTGTGGCTTCTTCCCTCTAGTACAACAGGCCAAGATCACTACTGCGTTCAATTTTTCTTAAGTAATGGACAGTGCCAGTGCAAACTAGTGTGCAACCAAATTGGTGTTTGTGACCACAGGTTTATCTGTCTATGTATAGACTATTTAACTCGTGTCATTGATTGACTGAATGATGATCGCTTATATAGCGCTATTCTCCGCTCTCTTGAGCAGACTCACTGCGGTCGCATGTGGTTCTATATGAGTGACTAGCTGTTTATAGCGCTTTTTTGTTGTTGAAATATCTACCGAAGTGGTGTACTTACAGCGCCGGCATGGCTGGTGCCAAATGAAACTGCAGCCGTCTCGGCGCAAGTTCTGTATACACCGTACAACCATGCACCATGTCACTTCATGCAAAACCACATACGTAAGGTGTATGCATGTTTAGCTGTAACCTGCCACCTGCGCTTTTTGGCAGAATGACTGGGATCTTTTATGTGCTACTGCGGTAACACGGGGATGGAACGGATACCGAAATAAGAGTCAGCACAGAAAGTCGACCCTGGAGAAGAAAATTCTCCCGCCGCTCCTGCAGGGATTCGAACCCGCGACCTTTCAATCACGAGTCCGGTGCTCTAACCACTGAGCTATGCAAACATATCCGTGCTGTGCAAATGAAACTGAATTTTAATTTGACTGAAAATGAAAGACCCCCGTCACACACACACACACACACACACGCACGCACGCACGCACGCACGCACGCACGCACGCACACACACACACGCACGCATGCACGTCTTATTAGGCCTATTACGGACGTGGAGGAGGGTGAGGAGGGTGAGTCGGGGTATGTAGGTGGGGGAAGAATGAGATTATATACCTACCGCTACAGTCACCACCAGAATAACTCCAGCATTAAGATGGGCTGCAATGAGAGCCATTTTAAATGTTCATTATTATTGTGAGCGACAAAGCCACAAGACAGTGTCCACAAACCACAGCCTTTTTGAAGAGAAAGGAGAGCCGAAATGGAATCGAGCCGAGGGCCACCAGTTTACCAGCCTAACGCCTTATCGCTAGGGCAAACCGCCTCTCTCTCTCTCTCTCTCTTGGTTGCTTCTGTTTTCTTTTCCAATACAAGTTATATGAACTGATCAGATGTTTTACTTCCTTATCTTTGCTGGTTGTATACTCATAACGTATAATTGAGTGATTTATGCATGTGTACATATGGCGCTGTAAACACGTTATGTTTTGTGTGGAAGTCCTCATGTGTAAAATTTCGCTCACTCATTTATGCCAATACGTATATAAACGATGCCTGTAGTTTTTATATTTACTCATCAGTAGCTTAGCAAGGACTAGTTGTTAGACAGGTTTTTGACTGAATTTGTCGAATAAAGTTTTTGATTTCGTCGGAGTTCGAGTTCTCTCTCTCTCAACAGGGTTTGCATAAATGTACGTGTACTCAACCTATTGTAGATCATTATATCCTTAGTTAATGGTAGCCTCGCTCATGTGCGTGGGCTGGAAGCAAACAGACCCCGAGTCTTCTCCACTATCCACACAAAAAATCAACAAAAATATTTATTAAAAAATCGTTCATTTACTCTCTCTGTCTCTGTCTCTGTCTGTCTGTCTGTCTCTGTGAAACTGCATTAATCAATTGCTTAATCGTACTTATTATATTTGTTTGTGCTATTGTCGTGTTTATTTGTGTTTGTAGTATAGCAAGGACTGGCTGTTAGATAGGTCCAAATGGGCTACTATCCTTGAGTATTAAAATTTTCGAGTTCTCTCTCTCTCTCTCTCTCTCTCTCTCTCTCTCTCTCTCTCTCTCTCTCTCTCTCTCCCCCCCCCCCCCAGTTGCCACCCCCCTCCCCCGATCCCTGCACACTGAAACTAGTGAAAGCAGGGTAACTGCACGGTCTCTTTGTCAGTGGTGTAGCCTTTCCCCAATCAAAACGTCAGGAAGTGCATGATAAGGGCAGTTCATAAAACTGGCTCTTGAGTGCCGCTGTTGCATGCTACTCGTAAACAATCTGTAACCTCTGCGCAGAGGGTTGAAGGGCTTTCAGCTAGCATAGTTTATAGCCGTGTTCATTAAACCGGCTCCAGGGATTTAGGCTAGCGATTTCGCTGGCCTAAAGGCTTTAGGCCCGGGGCTATGACTGCTATTAGTGTTGAAATGCTTCGAAAGCTGGTTTCTGTTGTCGTTACTTCACGTCTGGATCCAGTTTCTCTCTCACTCATAAGAAAGATCACCAACACTATAGCAGTGTTCGCATTGTTCGTGTTTACTGCTAGAAAACTCACACGAACTGTGGTATCGACATTTTCCGTTTACTTCAAATCAGTACCGCAGATTTGTATTATGCGTGTTGTTGGCCATTTCAAGCTCTTTTATTTTGGAAGGGAGAAAGCCAAGCCAAGTGATACAGGCATCATAAATGCATTTCTAACGCGCCGAATCCCTCTGTGACTATACATATATGAGGCTCAACGTGCTATATATAAAGCTTTACAGCAATACACGACCTAATTAAAATAATGCAGTACATATCTCACACGCACATGTGCACAGACAGACAGACAGACAGACAGACACACACACACACACACACACACACACACACACGCACGCACCACGCACGCACTCACGCACACACGCACGCACCACGCACGCACGCACACACGCACACACACACACACACACACACGCACGCACGCACACACGCACGCACGCACACACGCACGCATGCACGCACGCACACAAGCATACACACACACACACACACACACACACACACACACACACACATCTCGCAAACACTCGATTCCCCCCCCTCTCTCTCCACCCCCAGTGATCGCCGCTCAGCCATTGCAAAAACAACAACAACAAAACAGCAAACCAACCAACAAAACAGCAAACCAAAACAAAACAATCAGGTACAGCTTCCAATGCCTGTGAGTGGGTTAGAGTAGCTCAGAGTAGGCAGAAGTAAAGAGAAAGGTTTCAAGAGAAGTTTTGAACTATGTGAGAGAACTGCAGTGTCGCATAATTATGAGAAGAAAGGTTGTTCCAGATGAGCCTGAACATAACACGACCGGTAACCAAAGTTTCCATCTGGTACAAGAAAGAGTTTTTCCGTCTGAACCGGAAAGGCGAGTCCGAGAATGAGTGTATACACAGAGACATGGTGACAGGTATGGTGGTCTAATTACATCCCTTTCACTTAAATCTTCTCGCATTTGCAATGGACTAGCGTACGCGATCGACCGACAGCAGTAGGGGGAATGCGTCAGATGGCCGAACGTATAGCTGTATTTCCCTAATACTAGTAGAGTGAAAACCTCGCATTTTCACGGGAAGATGGGCGGAAAAGATCACTGCAGTGTAATCCACTGCAAGACTGGTCGAATAAAAGCCAGGAACTCCGCGGAACGTCTGTCCTTTAGTATTAGTAACAAGGCAAAATATCGCAATCGGCGCTGACTCGAGAATGATCTTCAATTTGCTGAGAATAAAAAATATTATTATTTTTTAATCCGTTTTTTCCCCTTCTCCTTCTTACTTCAATGTATCGGCTGTGCACTTAATTACTACAGTACATAACACTGTTGTTAGAACGAGAGCATAATTATGTGCGTGAGAGGTGGGGGAGTAACTGTATGCAGAATGTTTTGCCAGGACGTGTCAGTGTAGTGTGCTTGTGAGGGTGAGGGTGTTTCTCTTACCTCTTGCCCTCTCTCTCTCTCTTCTGTAACAGCTTTCCTGTTTTAGGAATAATTTATAAGGCTAACTTGGTCCTTGCGTGTTTTTTTGTTTTGTTTTGTTTTGTGTGTGTGTGTGTGTGTGTGTGTGTGTGTGTGTGTGTGTGTGTGTGTGTGTGTGTGTGTGTGTGTGTGTGTGTGTGTGTGTGTGTGTGTGCTCGTGTCCGTGTGAGAGACACTGACTGAGATATCAGGCTGGGCATATGTATGTGAGCGTGTGGGTGTGTGGGCGGCGGTGATATGATGTATGGATGCAGAGGCAGACAGGATGACAGTAGTGATCATATTTGTGCCGAGTATATTATAGCCTATTAATCATATAAATGTGTGTCATACTGTTTATTTTACAGCGCATTTCTATAATCAGTATTATTCTATCTACTCATGCTGATCAATATTGCTTGCCTGTTTCTCTCTCTTAAATTTTGACTGATTTATACATGGTTATTTTCTTTCTTTCTTTCTTTCTTTTTACTTTCTTTCTTTCTTTTTTCTTTCTTTCTTTCTTTCTTTCTTTCTTTCTTCTTCTCCTTCTTTGTATGTGTGTGCATTTTATTGATGTTGTTGCTTATTGTTTTGTTTTGGCTGTTGCTTTAAATGGGATAAAGAAGTCATTGGCTTCACCTGACAAATCAAAGCGGCGGACTACCGACAAGCCATAAGGTAAACGCGCCACCAAACCACAACAGTCTAAAAGATTACAGTCTGCAGCAAATAAAGGATGGGGACAACCGCAGATTAAGTCTCAATTGCACAGAAACAATCAAACAGGGAAGGTGGGGGGGGGGGGGGGGGGAAGCAAAGAGGTTGGATTGGGGGGAATCAACCCTAACCTATCTCTCTGAAACTTAATCCTCACTGCGGCATCACAAATTGAACCGAGCCCGGATATAATTATATATAACTGATATCAATAACAATATGGAATTTACAGTGCGCGTCGGCGACTCTAAGCGCTTTGTTATTTAAGGAAAGAAAAAGCACGGAATGCATACTCACATTAAAATCAATAGTATAATACTACATTACTACACATACTTAGTCATACAAAACAAAGTGAAACTGACACACACTGAAACACAACACCCTCGCACTCACAGTCACCTGCACACACACACACACACCCAGGGTATATACGTGGAACTGACAAACTGACATTGACCCTACTTTCTTTTTAACGCCTGAGAACAAAAGAAGCATGTATGCTGTTTACTGCTGTAAGCAGGCCAAGCAGCTAGTGATTTTGTTAAGCTCAACCCAGAAAACTCAGCTGTCGAAAGTCCGCTCCGAAGAATGAGTGGAAAAGATCAAGTCGCATTCAGTTAGTGTCAGTTTTCAGAAGGGGAGTAACTTCTCTGTCTTCTCAAATTTTATTTCTCTGTTACTTCGGTTTTTGTTTCGGATAGAGCCACGACACGAAACTCCTTCAGTACCTTTCAGACACCTCGTTCCCACCTTTCGGGCGGAGTTTAAATGGTACCTTTCTTGTAACTGCTGTGTCATAGTTCAGGACCTGTGTGAGAGTCGAGGTGGCCGTCCTGGGCTGTCCGTCCTAACGAGCCTTCTGGCTTCCGTGGACGTAAAGATATATTGAACCATGCCTCGGCTTTGGTCTCAGCTTGTTCCTAATATGTCAGCCGACATCTGAGGACATTAAGCATCACTTCATCAACTGCTGTGTACCCAAAGATAGGTGCACCTTTACTATGCCGTGCTGGCGTGGCTTATAGGAATATCGTGTCGTGGGAGTGCACTCCCTGAATAACTCTTGTGTAACTAAAAAAGAGTGCACCTTTTTCTACTATATAGTTATATGGGTTCTTCGCGACAATATAAGTCTGCTTTAATAGCAAGGACTGCACATCCTCTCGTAATGTGAGCCGGTTTGGCCGAGGGGTAAGGGTTAGGCTGGTAAGCAGAGGGACCTCGGTTCGAATCCGCTTCGGCTGTCTTTTCTCTTCAAAAGTTGTGGTCTGTGGACACTGTCTTGTGACTTTGTCCCTCACATTTAATGAAATATTGAAATGGCCCTTACCGCTGCCTATCGTAATGCAGGAGTCATTCTGGTGGGGACAGTGTAGCGATAGGTATATATAATCTCCCTCTTCCCCCACCCCAATACCCCCTTCCCCCAGTCCCTAATAAGCCTTATGGTTTTTGTGGACGTTAAGCACCATGTTTACTTACTTACTTTATTCTCTTGTAGGTTTCTTCAGGAACTTTCAAGGTTCTGCAAGGAAAATAGCCGAGGAAAGGAGAAACAACATGCATACTCAGGTTGGTAGCCTAGATGTTTCGTAAACTTTGCTCTGAACATGTTTGACGAACAAGAGGAGTTAAACGCTAGCGTTTAAAAAACGCCGCAATTGAATATATAGGGACGCATCAGCAGAAACCTGCATTATCCCTTCGATAACCATCACCTGGCATGCAAGTGATACAATGTACATTAACTTTATTCGGGTCAAACCCTTTATCAGGACTGTTTATGAGTTTGAATTTCCCTTTGATCATTTGTGTTGATCTAAACAGACTGATTATGAAACAGGATGAGCTTACTAGCATAACCTTCAAACGTTTTAACACTAGCCAGTGCGAGTATGAAGTAATCATATTGATATTACAGACTTGTGTGTCCAAAACTGTCGACATTGTGTCGACATCGAGTGGGCCTACTGACTTCTGAGCATTGACACCATCAAAATCAGGTGGTGAAGAAAGTGATTTTCGTGTGATTGTACTAATCTAAATTTGCATTTGCTTTTCGCCAGTCTTCACAAGAGGACTGTCACCACTCAGAATGCATTAATTTCATCTTCAACAATCGTAATGCATTTATTTTGCATTGTACTCATCAGAATGGCTGTATATACTATCGCAATGCATTTTGTTCTTCCTCAAACTCCACCGAACAACCTTTTTCACTTCTAATCAGTCATGTGTACTTTTACTTCTTCTTGATGAAAAATGGACTGTCACTACTCATAATGTATTTTTTCTTCTTCAGTCCTCAAAAAACGGTTTTCGCCAATCCTCTTACATTATTTTGTTCTTTGTCAGTCTCAGTCAAACAACCTTCAGTCTTCGTCAATGAATTTATTCTTCAGCAATAACCAAAAAAACAAACAAACAAACACACAATAACCAAAAAAACAAACAAACAAACACACACACACAAAAAAAAAACTTCTTTTTTTTAAATTGCAAAGAGTGATTTCGTTCTTCATCACTATCTACCAATAATTTCCCTTTTAATGGATCGATTTCTCTTCATCACTGATGACACAATGCGTTTCACTACACATTTTGCTGTTGATCTACTTTAATCTCAGAAATCATACAATAGTATCACTATGAATTACGTTGCTAACTTGCCAAATGTCAGGGTTTTAATTCATTCGAATCAAATGGCGTCTGAGTCGGCAAAGTGAAACGGAAATACGAACTATTCCCCTTAGACCTGCGCATTCGCACTCAATCCAGTGAGCGTTATTTTTTTTATTTTTTTTTCCAAGTGTTTTGAAAGAGAGTACTGTTGTTGTTATTTGCTGTTCCACCATCCCCCGCGCCGCTCGTCCCGGCATCCGTACCTCCGGCCACACCAAAGACTCATTCCGCATCGCGGCCTCGCCGCAGAGGTCCACAGGAGGAGACGTCAGGTCGTTGGTGGGCTGTCATCCGAAAGAGACACTGCACTGCTGCCAGTCGCTTGGGTGGTGTTTAGTGCTGCCTGTTCTGTTTCAACGTACGCAGGACGTACACCATCTACTAAGCCCCAAACTGACAACAATCTTCGCTAAGTCGCGATCTTTCTGTGTGGACTTTCTGACACTGAAGACTTTGATTTGAACTGCCTCAGGCAAGGAAGGAGGCAGGGACTCTGAGACTGAAGTCACCACGAGAGCATGGCACGAAGGACTACAGAAAGAGAGTTTGATTTATTATGCTACGTGATAGAGCAGGATAAGGATGATAACTGATGATGATATGAAAATCCATTTCATTTTGAGACTGCTTGACAGGGCCGCAAACCATGCTCACTTTATGCCGGTGATAACAAGGGCCAGGAGCTCCAGCGGATGAAGCTCAGCTGTGTGGTCCCGGTCTTCCTAATGGACCGATAGCACTCACAGCTATGGGTAGGAGCCGGTCAGGGCTCAACAATCTAACATGACTGTGATGAGATTCAAAACCCACTAGCTTCCGACCCGTAATCAGAAGCACTACCCACTACGCTACCAGGGCCGGTGCTGTCGGGGTTTTAAAAATGAATGTAGCACAGGAAAAAACAAACAAACATTTACGTGAACGCGACAATTACGACACGACACAGCATAAACATACAAATGGTAGATGAGAGAGAGAGAGAGAGAGAGAGAGAGAGAGAGAGAGAGAGAGAGAGAGAGAGAGAGAGAGAGAGAGAGAGAGAGAGAGAGACGTATAAAAAACAACCGAGTGTCATAGTTAC
>OY757542.1:9977575-10030737 GCA_963584105.1 Alviniconcha strummeri
AAGTAGTTAAAAGTTAACCGTCAAGAGGTACTGCCGTCCATCTAGTTCAAAGAGACCAATCCCAGCTTATTGTAGTCACTGTCCCCTACGCTGTTTCAGATCAACTGGCACGCGGTCTTCTGGGGGATGGGGCTGCAGTTCTGGTCTGCTGTGCTCATCAGAAAGTCTGAGTTCGGCGCCGCTGCCTTTGAGTGGCTGGCGGACCGCTTTGAGGAGTTCTTCAAGTATTCCGACAAGGGGGCGGTGGTTTTGTTTGGATCCTCCTACCTTGACCACAGATTTATCTTTGGGGTCCGTACTTTTTTAACATGCCGTTTAAAACTATGTTTTTCAACTGCAAATAACTTGTGTATACTGCTGTTGTTTTTCCTTTTTTCTCTCTTGAGGTCTGTTATTCTTTTGGTATAACTTGCTGACATATGTTATTATCTTGATAATCGTAAAAGCATTCTAATATTACTTACCAGCATCAGTATGGGAAGCGCGTCTTAGAGTTTCCCCCACTGCAGTTTGTATGCCACAATTTTACCTCGGAACTACGATGCGTTAAATATTCATACCTAGCAAAATAAGGCTTAAAATACAGCTTGTTCTTGTTGCTGATGTTGCTCCCGTCTTCTTGTGTAACTGGTGCTGGCACTAGACAAAGTATTGTTAAGTGTCCTGTCATGTGACATCCATGTGCTCTGAAAATACATCATATCCAGGTTTACATATTTTTGTTAGTTTTTGAGGGAGAGAGTGACATTTGCTTTTTGAAGGTTTTAGTGTGCGCTTTGGGTTTTCATTTTTGTAACTGCTGTTTTCAGTTGATGCCACAGCTGATATTTTTCAACGCTGCGATCAGTGTGCTGTATCATCTGGGACTGGCTCAGATCTTCGTCGCCAAGTTCGGCAAGTTCCTCAGTTTCTGCACTGGCACAAGCCCTATAGAGTCTGTTAATGCCGCCTCCAACCTCTTCCTGGGTTTGGTTAGTGATCATATCTTGTCATTTTAAGAAGATAAAAGCCGTTTGAAAGGAACCTTTGGGGAATGGTCTGAGAGAAGGGGTGGATGGCATAATTATGGGCTTTTTGTGAGCGCAATGCTGTCATCTTGAACTGAAGTCAACTGAACAGAACTATACTTTCTTCTACAAGCTTCGCGCCTCCATTCAAAGGCAGACGATTGATTTGCCAAACGCAGGCGACTGATTCTGTAGCTAGGAAGCAGTTGTTTGGAAAGGGGTAACATGGAAAGGGGTAACATGGTGAAAGCAGAATGGAGGACTGACCCCAAGGCTTTGGTTAAGGTTGCTGGCCTTCCGGAGAACACCCTTTACAGGAGCGTGGGGTCAATGCCACATCTGGGGGACGATGCCACAGCAGGGGGACGACGACACAGACTGTGCCGAAAAGGTCACAGCCAGCAACTCCATCACCCACAGCGCGTGCTGCACACTGTGCAGACAGTTTTCGTTCCTTCCTCGAACCACCAAGGAGTGGAACGAGCTCCCGCCAGAGGCAAACGCAGCCAGCACCCTCGACACATTTGTGTCAGTGGCCTGCTGAAGAGACGCCAGCCTTTGTTTTTTCATGCAGACCCCCCACAGTGACTGACAAAATAGTCAGCCTTATGATTGTCGTCACTCTAGAAAAGAAGAAGAAGAAGAAGAAGAAGAAGAAGAAGAAGAAGAAGAAGACAACGAAAAAGGAGGAGAAGAAGATTGGACTATAATGACTGACATTCCTATGTGTATTCACCGTTTTTTTCTGTTCAACAGTCCGAGGCACCCATTCTGATCCAACCGTTCATGAAGGACATTACACAGTCAGAGCTGTTCGCAGTGATGACGTGCGGCTTCGCCAGCATTGCAGGATCTCTTCTGGGTGCGTTGTCAGCTTACGGGGTAAGATCTTTATTGCTTTTTTGAAACTCATCTGGGAGTGGTGGGTTGGGTGGGTGATGGTGGAGTTCTTTGTTTCTCTCTCCGTCTCTCTGAGTGCTTCTGCCATTTTCAGCTTCTCTGTCTGTCTGTCTATGTTTCTGCCTTGGCCTCCAAGAATTCGTTTTTCCTTGACACCGTGTATCTCTGCCGCTGCGGTGATGAAACTGAAGACGAACTGTATCGCCTATGTGCCTTGGTGTTAATGCATACATTTCAACATTTCCCACTAAATCTACATGTGCGAAAGTAACTAGGAGTAAAATTCTGCGGGATACTTTTCCCTCGGACAATTACTGCACTGAAAACAGACTGGCCTCATCGACTGTGATTGCGGGGGGTGGCAGGAGGTGGAGAAGAAGTCAAAACACATTTGAACTTTAATTAGGAATCTTCATAAAACTTTTAACCTTTGCTCGTGACACCGACGGAAACGTGGCAGGGTCCCCATCTTGCCGTAGGTGTTCCTCCACATTAGGCTTCTGTAGGGTAGACATGTACCCTATTATTTGTCGTATTAAATATTTAGAGCTATATCGCCTCCAACGTGGTTCATGGTATTTGATTGACGATGGCCCTCTCTCGTCCTTATAAGGAATAAGGTCGAGCGTTTCCCCCTTTTCACGCCTTTCTTCTCCAGGCGATCGATGGTGTAATAATTATTATGTCCTTGGCTCCGTGCCCGATGAGATCGTCCGAGACGAAAGCCACCTGTAATGATTGCTTTGCTCGCCAGTCTATTTGCTCCATTCTGAAAGACCGTAAACTGCCCCTCCAACCCCTCCACTGTGACCGAAACTTAGAAACAGTTTCATGTTCAATGTGACTAGCAGGTTGATCCCAGCTGTGTACCACTGAAAAACAAAACACAGAAAGGCCAAAAAGATTTGATGACTTCATGTTAGGAAATTATAACTTGGCAATTCTTTTTTTTTGGCTTATCACCTGATTTTAATATATTCCTTTTGTTTATTTATTTTGTATTATATGAACTTTCCTTTTATTCATACCGTTTACGTCAGATGATGGGGTGTGGGTGTGGGTCGGGTGAGTGTGTGAGTGTGTGAGTGTATGTGCATGTGCTGGATTGGGTGGGTGGAGTAAAATTATCTGTAATAGTTAAGTGTGTCAAAAAGTATATTGTATACAATGCTTTTTGAGTATTAATGTGCTAGTATACGTTATTTAGAGTGTACGAGTGTGTTAGTATAATTATACGTGTCAGATATAGATCAGGTGAATATAACTATGTGCATGGATACATATTAGTGCGTATGTTTGTTTTTGCGGCTGAAATTTTGAAATATGATTTTTTTCTCAAGGTTTGTTGTTGTTTTGGAGTAATTTATTGACATAACGGTGCTATATTGATAATTGTAAGATCAGTCTAATGTCACTTATATTAATTTTTTTAAATGAATCGGAAGAACAATTCATCACAACAGACATGATAGATTGTTCAGCGAGAAAGAACATCCGTTGCTATGTTGTTGAAAATGACAGCTGTTTACAGAGTTTTTCATTAATGACCCCTTGGACAGTCGTAGACTGGAACAACATGGAAGATCGCACAGCCTGCGCAGTGACATGAAGAGATTTTAATCTTCTCTTCTGTCCTCTCGTGTCTTGCCATCTAGTCGTGTTTTTTGTTTTGTTTTGTTTTGAAGAACTGGGAAAGGTTTAAAGAAAACCGATGATTTTGAACACAAGGTGGTGTTATTGTTGGTTTTTGTTGTTGTTTTATATACTCTAGACAATGAAATCGTTTGCGTTGTGTGTGCGTGCGTGCGTGCGTGCGTGCATGCGTGCATGCGTGCGTGCGTGCGTGCGTGCGTGCGAGTGTGCGTTCGAGTGTGTGTGTGTGTGTGTGTGTGTGTGTGTGTGTGTGTGTGTGTGTGTGTGTGTGTGTCTGTGATTATTATTTTCCCGTTGATAATTATACCAGAGATGGGCCCTCTAACGAACGAGAACAGGAATGAAATTTGCTCTACGTTTCATTTCAGTCGGTGAAATTTGTGGGACGAATGAAGGACCGTTCTTACCTCCAAAGGGATGAATAAAATATAAAATAAACAATAAAGAAAGGAAAAACGAGTTTGTTGATTGACTGAGATTAGAAAAAAGAGTGAAATAACTGAAGTACTTGCTGTGAACAAAACTGGTCTACCCCAGCAAGTGAAGTACTTGTGCAGTTGAGAAAAACGGTTTGCATTAAAAGAGCTGGAAGAATGTAAACAAATATTTGGGGACAAAATAATATAAGGAACTACTTCCAGTTTGGGTGCCCGAGCACCATTCTCATTTAGGGGTTGATTTCCCTTAACTTATATAATGAATAGTTATCTGTACCTCTCCGAAATGAGCGGAAGCCGCTAACATTCAAAATGCCAATACATTAGAGATCAAAACAACTTCCGTTTTCTCTGTGTGGGTGTGTGTCTCCCTTTTCTCTCTAGACACGTACACAGACACACACCGAGATAAAGACAGACACAGACACACACACACACAGACACACACACACACACCCTACACACACACACACACACACACACACACACACACACACACACACACACACACACACACACACACACACACACGTGCGCGCGCGCGCGCTCCAGATACGGATCACAGGCGGGAAGAAAGAGTGCTAGAATGTGTCTGCCCGACTGTGAGGAACCATAGCCATCAGTGCCCCGGTTGTCCTCTTGTTAGTCTGTTGTTGGGTTTCATGGTACCCTGTCTGGGCTGGATGCAGACAAGACCGTTAGTGATTTTACATTCCATCATGGCCATGACCCCTGTCCTACCTTTATTTAAAATTTACATTTACCCACGATTCGACGAATTGTTTGACCCTCATACTGACCCTCGTTGACCGCGCGTTCAGTATCAAGAATCATGGATGATCGGAAACAAACGTGAACTAAATGACAACAAAACCGAAGCCATGACCATGCTTTCAAATAGAATGTCTGTCGACAGTCCATTGCCGTCTGGCGTTCACACTGGAGATGTCGATGTCCCGGATCCATGTGTGTCATATGTTTAAAACCTTGATGTATCCCAGGATTGAAATCTCAGCATATCTCAACACATAAGCAACACGTGCAAAGCCGCATATATACAACTCAGGCATATAAATTCCATACGACACCTTCTCCCCACTCAAGCAACCCAGGCCCTAGTATGCTGTCTCGTCCCCTCCTGGTTAGACTACGGCAACTCTTTATTTCAGGCTGCCCCGAGTACTTACTAGATAAACTTCAAAAAGTTCAGAATACAGCAACAAGGCTTGTGTGTAAAGCTAAGAAATCGGACCAAATCCATCCTGTTCTTGAAACTCTGCTTTGGCTACCAGGAACACGTCGCATTCAATACAAAATATCAACTATCTGCTTCAGTTCCATCTCTGGAACATCCCCTCATTGTCTGTCCGATCTCCTTCAGCCTTATACTCAGGCAGACAACGACGATCCGTATTTGAAACACGAATATTTGTCACCTCTCGTATAAACACAAAAGCATTTAGTGAAAGATCGTTTTCTTACGCTGGCATATGTGTTTGGAACAATTTGCCTCAATCACTCCGCCACTCTAATTCTTCCTCCTCTTTTAAAGCAGCCCTCAAGACGTTTCTTCACAGCCGCGCCTATGCCCCCGTCCGACGCGCGCGCGCGCGCGCGCGGGCGTGTGTGTGTGTGTGTATGTGTGTGTGTGTGTGTGTGTGTGTGTGTGTGTGTGTGTGTGTGTGTGTGTGTGTGTGTGGTGTTATTGTAAAGTGCCCTGCGCTCCTACCTTGTGCTGTAGATGGGAGCTCTAGAAATCCTCTTTATTATTATGACCTCTTCCGTCAGCCAGGGTAGTGTCGGGTGCCATTGTTTCAGGCGCCCATCAACCACATTCTGACGGCCAGCGTCATGTCGGCCCCAGCGGCCTTGGCCATCGCCAAGCTGTTGTACCCGGACGAACGCAAACCTACCGTCAAGGCGGAGGATGCGTACAAAGTGGACGCTGGGTAAGTGCATGGGCGCAGGCACGATACGAAACAGAGGCGATGATTTGTATTCTATCTACACACACACACACACACACACACACACACACACACACACACACACACACACACACACACACACACACACACACACACACACACACACACACATGTTTGCGTGCGCGCGCGCGCGTGTGTGTGTGTGTGTGTGTGTTGAGCGTGGAACGAGGTGTACACGAGCATAAGTGTATGAAGGAGGAAATGGGGGGGGGGGGGGATATGTAAGACACTGAGACAGAGATAAATGTATATCTAAATTAAGTGTAGCTTCTGTTTTGAGCCGACAAGTCAAAGATACCTTACATTTGTGTGGATTTGTATAACCGTTATGTATAAATGTATAACTGTTAAACACTAAAGACTGATTTGATTTTGATAGGTAGGCAGAAAGCTGGAATAAAGTTTGGAAGTAAAAGGTGTAAGGGCCCATTCTGATGTTGGAGAAAGTGTGACAGAAATGAAAGTAATCCTGCCTATTTCATAGAATAGTTAAAAAGAGCGTGGGGAGCGATTGAATTGTCTTTGACTTCATTTGTGGTGTTGGATTTTACGTAGAGGAAGTGTGGGCAACAAGACACAAACGTCAGAGTTTCTTTGAAGATTTCACTTGCACTGCCGGATTCAATAGTAGGCATATGGGCAGTACTCACCTCAAGTCGTAGTTGTCTTTTGAAAGAGGCTTGTTTTAAGAAATCGAGGAAAATGTAACTACGATCCCACGCTACTGTTGAAGACATGAATGGGGATATGTTAGAAGTAAGAGAGGTAGGAGAACTACGAAGGACCTCCTTGTTGCAGTCACCGACTTCACTGCCGTGGACACAGGGTTTTCTGTTGCAGATAACTGTATATGATTATGGAGATACACATGCAAAATATGCAGATGTTAAATGGTAATTATTGGTTTCAGGCAGATGCGAGTCCTGTTGAAAGGTACCTAGGGTCATTTGACGATAGCGGAGTCCCTGTTAGAGACACCACAGCAGTTTTTCGGGAACCTTCTAGAAAGGTTTTTAGACATCACGGCTGTTTGCTGGGATTCTTCTGGAATGGTGCACATGCAGGGTCTGACGATGGCGGGTTTCCCTGTTTCAGACACTACGGCAGTTTGCTGGGAGCTCTGTCAAAAGGAGCCTGTGATGGACTGATAGTGGCTGGCAACGTGGTGATCAACTTGCTGATCTACCTGGCCGTTCTAGAGTTCCTGGACCAGACACTTCTATGGTTCGGCGAACGTGCTGGCATGGAAGATTTCACCTTTCAGGTGATATATTGGTGCTGGACCTAACCTGAATAATTTCGACTCGCAGGATCGGTTTGTTCACGATCCATTAATATTTTAATCATAAATTCTGGGCTCATTTCTCCATCTCCTTTTGCACAGGCGCGGCTTTGCAGGGTTGTTTAATAGGAAGGACTGTCCGGATTGTTCTGTCAGACACGAGCTTAGGAACTGTCGTTACACACGAGCTTAGGAACTGTCCGGGGTCTGTCTGTCACACACGAGCTTAGCATTAGAGTTTTCCTGTTTTGCTCTTCTTATAATTTAGCTACGTGGAGTAACAGTTTATACGGTTGAGTCTGGATACCAACTAACTTATCCAAATTGTGTGTGTGTGTGTGTGTGTGTGTGTGTGTGTGTGTGTGTGTGTGTGTGTGTGTGTGTGTGTGTGTGTGTGTGTGTGTGTGTATGAACTTCTTATTTCGAGCTTAAACGCAATAGTTCAGTCTACAGGTTTCTCACTGAAGATATGGCGAAGACACTGGCTACTTCCTATATCCTCTCACGGCTTGACTACTGCAACTGTCTCCTCATGGGTACACCTAATTCTGTCATCCAACCTCTCTAGAAAATTCAAAACTTTGCTGCAAAACTCGGTCTCTTGGTATCCCGCCATCACCAATCAACACCCCTCCTGATAAAACTGCACTGGCGTCCCATTTCAGAACGTATGAAATATAAAGTCGTTTATGAGCCTTGCTTGCCCTTAAAACGGCAGATTAAATTTGTTTTGGAGGCATACATTACAGGCCTATAAAACCTTTTGTTGCAAAGTCAGTCGAGTGAAGGCTGAAGAACTTGTGACAGAACCTTTGGTTTTTGTAATGACAACATTCAGGTTAGAAATAATACAGTACTACATAGAAGATGGACTGAAAAGGGCGTCTGTCGCATCTCTCATCTTTTACATGAACATGGAGCCTTTTTGTGCCGTGTAGAGTTTAATATGAAATATGGTTTAAATGCCGACTTTGTAACATACAACGGTTGTGTTCAGGCTGTAGATAAGTATATCAAGGGTCTGTATATTGCTGTCCAAAGTAATAGCGGAGGTTGTATGTTGCAAGATTGATCATTTCGTGTTACAAGTACCACACTTGACACAGTAGGAGAGCTTCATGTTCTGACGAAATACTGATACAGGACCACAGTAAATATAGACTTTTTATAACGGTTTCTAAGAAAAATCTAAATGGCCGCCACAATGAACATATGTTTAATTCCTACACCAAAATAATAAACAAAGACATGTTTTAAGGGGCATTTTAAAGACACAAATACTCTAGATACAAATGACACAATAGTTTTAAAAACCAGCGGTGTAGTATGTGCACTGCATGCTTGGGTAAAAGTGGGAGCAAGCAAGCTTGTGACCGAGCGAAGGAGCGAGAGAGACAGAGAGAGAGAGAAAGTGTGTGTCTCACAGAGGAAGAGAGAGGGAGCACGGAACGGTGCACATACTAAACAACTGATGATAATAGGAAACGTTCAGTTTTACCTTAATTGCTGGAATTCTGAACAGTCAAAGCATAATCCTTGCCACATATACAGCGAGCGGTGCACTTCAGTCCAGCTTTGTTGCAGCGTTTGCTTCGACAGCCCTTCTTTCAAATACACATGAGCAGCTCCTGACATGTTGCAGATGCCTGAGGGAAATTTGTCATGAAAAGCTGCCAGTTTCCACCCACAAACTGCCAGCCCCATTCAGATGGATCAGGAAGGGTTGGTGTTGGATTGTCTGCTTGACCCCAGATATGGCCACCCTGGTAAACAGCTCTTTTACAGTGCTGAAGTAGGGCTTCACTGGTTGGAGGGGTGTGATCAATTTGGCATCCCGTCTTTGTGAACAGGTACCACCTTGCAGTGTTCACATCTGAGCAGTTGCTCGTCTTGTGGCACATCAGCACACCATATCGCCCCAGCACTGCCCTATCAATGACAGTCAGGTCACACGGTGGTGTTGATAATCTCAGAAATGTCTCTGTGACTTCGGTGAATGTGTGCCACACATCCCATGCCTTCTTCTTGCCAATTCCATTGAAGGAGGGAACTGTATCACAACCAGTCATACCGTAGAACAGAGGCAGGCAACGTGCTTTGTCTGCACCCATGGCACAGGCAATGTCACGAGCAACAATGTACCTGAAGTCTTTGCCTGATCCCATAGCAGTCCACACCTGAAGGCCTGGATGACGTGTCACAGGTTCTACAGCAAGGACGACAACATCTGTGTCCACTGTGCGAATCATCACTCTCTTGGTGAGTTGTGCAGCATCAGCAAGATGAACCATAATGCGAGTGTCAGCTTCCTCGTGGGTGCATGGTGACAAACCACTCTGGTCTACAGGATGATCTTAGAGGACAGTGGGACCCTGTGTTGTGACTATGAGTTTCTCTGTCTCAGCAGTTATGACACACTGAGCAAGATAATTGAACAGTTGTGTCTTGTTGGCATCAACCCAGAGGAACATGCTCTCCGCATTGAAGGGATCACTGTATTAGGTAACTCTTACACGCTTACCCTGTCCCCTACTCTCTCTGGTACAGCTTTTCAGGCTATCTGATTTGTAGACATCCCAGACAATATTAAAGCGGCTGACAGTTTCAAGTGAGCGTGAGATGTATGGCAGAAAACATCCGCTGAATATGAACCAGTTATTCTCGCTGTTCAAGGCCTCAACATGCTTACTATGGCAGCACCATCCAGGATCATAAAATCCATGTCATGTAAGACCTCAGTAGGCTGGGCAAGTGGCTCAAGGCACTCCAAAATGCTTGAATTTGTCGTTGATATCATGTTCTCCTCGCAGAACAGTGGTGGAGGAGCTGACTGATTCTCATACATGAAGCAATCATCAAACCCCTCACTGCGTGTCTGGCAAGCAATGTAAAGCCTGGAATAGAGATGGCAGACTTGAAATCTGGTAAGATTGTGCTGTTTTTTTCTTCCTTCTCCTTCCAGAAATCGTGAGTGCACTGTTGCGTTTAATTGGGTCTGAAGTTTTCTTTGTTCGTCCGGTAAGCCTGTCACGAACAAATGCTTCATACTGTTCAACACCAAGCACGTGAACCTTCTGAAGTGAAGCATGAACAACAGGATCTACAATGTCATCATTGTGTAACGTGACAAAATCCGTGCCCCTTTTCAGAAAAGGATTTCCAGTGTCCTGAATTAGACTTGCAAGGTTTGCCACATCGCTCTTAAAGTTCTCCTGGAAACGTTTCCTCTGTTCGTGGTGAGACTCGTCTGGCACTGACAGTGAGCCTTGATTGACTCCAAGTGATGTCTGAAATTCCTGAATCACTCTAGAGATCTTAGGACCACCGACCATCCAGCGTCTCAGAGCAGACGGGTTGTCAGTCAGTCCCACGTCCCACCATCGCCTTTGATGACAGCATTGTTTGGTTCATAGGCTTGCCATTTTGGAGAACGGACGCCGTGATTTTTGAAGCACAAAGTGGCCCTTCATGAATTCCTCGAGGCAGTCTCACTGGCCAGAGTGCATTTCCTTCATGTCTTTAATGTGTACTGTCAACCATCTGGCATAATTCTGCTGATCAAGCGCAAAGAACCATGGTGCCATCTTTGTCAGTGACTGGACATACAGGGGAAAGTTTCCATGTCGCAGCGAGGAAAGGAAGACCAACAGCAGTACTTCCAGCTGCATGATCAGGAACCAGAAGTGGAATGTTGGGCTTGTCTTGGCCATGATCAGTTTCCAGCCATCCAAAGGCAGGGCTTTTTCTTCCACAGCTGCACACAACAAAAGGTACAGTTCGTATGCCACTTTCATCAACTTGAAGAGAGCACATACAGTCAGCTGATTGGCATGGCGTGTTCTTGTCACATGGCTGGCCGAGATGAAGGAATCAGCAAAACCTGAGGTAGCGAGTTTCGCATTTACTAGGACATCAGTCCATCCACTGTCACGCGAAAGTGTCCCAATTGCCTTCATGAAAGCTATTTCTGTTTGTAATCCACCCAAAATTACAATCAGCTTCTCTTCTCCATAAAGTTCAGGTCATTTCCACTGAGTCTGTTTGGCAATTGCAAAAAGTGGCTGATCAAGTGTGACAACTGGATTTTGCCCAGGGTTGAGAAAATTGACGGCATTCCTGACGAGGTCCATGGCATGCTTGATCATTGCCGGAGACTTTGACTCTTCATGGAACAAAAGCAGGAGACTTGATATACCCGGTATCTGGTCCTTGTCATGATGCTGGTGCTACTGAGCTGCATGGTATGCATCCCAGGAAACAGAATCTGCTTCTGTTAGTTCTCTGCTTTCGGTTGAATGCAGGGTTTGCATCCACTGATGCTCAGCTTCAACAGCTCTGTCGTATAGGATTGAGTTGTCTGCACCAAAATGCTCATCCTCAGTAGCTCTGTCACAAAACACCAGAGGACAATGAATATATATATTTTTAATATGCAGTTAAAAAATCAGAAATGAGCACACAGAATTGTTGTACCAGAAAACACGCAAACAAAAAATATTATTGTTCAATTTTGTTTTTTACAACCAAGTGTCAAGAGTCAATAGTATCAATTTCAAGCTTATTTGGTGCATAATAAAGTCTTGCTGGTCTGTGTTGAGTAGGTCAGGGCCTTGATTTGCAGCAGCTTCATCATGCAGGCCTGTGTTGGATAAGCCAGGGTTCTGAATTGTGACAGCCTTGTCGTTCGGGTATGTGTTACCTGTATAGAGATGCTGTTCCTCACTGGATCTGTAACACACAATCAAAGCATGACTAGTATCAAATTTGATAACACTAAAATGCATGCTTGTAGTGAATGTTTGAAGTATTGATTGATTGCATGTAGTAAAAAGAAACTAGAAAATGAATTTTAGTTTATAACCAGACATAAAAACATGTTGTTCAAAACTAGCATTTGTTTTAAACTGCCAAGTGGCAAGAGTGTATCGATCTTAACTAAATCTTAGCCTTGAAGACTTCAAGCCTTACCGGTCTCTGTTGTCTGGACCATGAAACACATCACGACTGGGTGGAGGTTCCACTGGCATTTTCAGCACAAAAAGTGGAATACTGGTGAAAAACTCAGGTAACTCTGGAACAGTTAGTTCTTTGCTGGTCACTAGTCCTATTTCAGTTCTGCATGTTCTTTCAGTTCCTGCACCGGTTTCAGTAGGGTGTTGGAAAAGAGAGATAGCAGCGCCATGGAACGAATCCTTTGGTGTTGTAGAACTGGGGTTATGATCTATGTTGTCTGTTGCTGCTGTTGTGAAAAGACCATGCCTCAGCTTCATTGCGCAGACAACTCTGTCCTCCTTGAGCTGTTCACATGCCTTTCTGGCAAGCTCACAGTATATTTCCAACACTCTGAAGTATGATATGCTTAACCCCAGGATGTGCATGCAGTCAACCAATTCTTTCTTGCGAGTCTGTGCATGTATCGTCATTCCAACATAGACAGGAATGGGCTTTTCTCTCTTTTGAATGCTTTGTTGCTGTCACATTCTGCCTTGATCTCATACCCTCTGTCATTAAAACTGGCAAGCTGAGCAAGTGAAAGTGATGCCTGGCACTTGTCTCTTTTAGCAGTGTCTGTGCTGGGGCCTTGTAATATCATCTGCATCAGAGCAAGTAAGGTCTCTGGTATACTGCTGTATTGACAGTGTTCATCGTATGACCCAGAGAACTCAGTCTGCAAATGGAACATGTCCCTCCGAACAATCCTGGCAGCTTTTGCGAGATGCAGTGCTTCATCATCCCAGCTCTCAGTGTACGCTTCTTTGAGTGTGCTGTTCAGGTCATCCGTGAACGTTAAAAGAATGTCTCTGCCACTTGCATAAGCTTGTAGGTCCGGAAAATGTGCCAGCAACTTGGTCTTCAGTCTGCCACTGTGCACCCGACCTGGGCCAGTACCGTATTCCTGCAGTCGTTTCTGGTACAATTTAGCCAGGTCGGCAAGTCTGAACACGGACAGACCAGAAGAAGTGTCTCTAACCTCTTGCATGTATAATTCTGTCAACTCAGCAAACACAAGGCCATTTCGCATCTGATCTTCTGGCTCACCACAGTCTAACTTTGGTTTTGCTCTTCTATACAAGCGGGTAAGGCAACCAGGGTGGTACTTCAGTTCCTGCGAATTGACATCTCCTGCACTTAATTTTGCTAACAGTTTACTGTCTTGCAGAAGCAGGGCACAGTTTCTGAGTCTCTCATCCAACTGAAATGTTGAAGCATTCCGAAGCTCCTTAGCTGGGGCACTTTCATAAGACAGGAAACAACAAGATTCATTCTCATCAAACGTTTTGAACCTTACTTCTGATTCTGTTCTTGTGAACTTTCTAGATTGTTCATTCTCATTAGAATCTTCATTTCCAGAAGATAATGCAGCACCTTTTCGCCTCAGTATTGTAAAATTGTACTTTGAGCGACAAGAAAGATGAAAGCATGCCTTTCTTTTCTGGAATGTTTCTTCAACACCCCCTCCTTCATCAAGCACCACTTTTTCACACAAATCTCGACGAGTGCCGCCATTCTGAAATGTGTATGCTGCGGAACTGCAAAGCTTTCGAAATTGATACGTTTAGTTCACAAGATTCTCGCTACAAACGTTACACTAAAAAGAATTAAGTTTACAAACGATGAGAGATGTACCTTTTCTAATGCACGCAATGAAAATATTCCCCATCTGCTTTGGAAATGTGATATTGTACAGCATTTTTGGTCTATGTCTGGAAGATTTGTGAATGAAAAGTGTATAAATGTGACAAATATGAAACTGAACGAAGACTTTGTACTGTTTGGTAATGCAGAAGACTTTGAATCAGATGAAATCTTTGACTTTATTATATTGTTTTCGAAATTATATTTATTTTATATATCAATAATTTAATAATAATAATAATGTACATTTATCGTGCACTCATCAACGCCCTGAGCGCTCACATGCTATATATTAACCTAAATATGATATTCTATACACATGTAGAGCATAGTCCTACCAAAACAATTTACATAAAGTATTACACAAAAAACAACAACAACAACAGCAACAACAAAAACACTACACTACACTACACACACACACACACACACACACACACACACACACACACACACACACACACACACACACACACACACACACACACACACACACACACACACACACACACTGACTAGCAGAAACTGGGTACTGATATTAGTTAGGATGGAAATACTGTGAGAAGAGGAAGGTTTTCAGTTTGGCTTTAAAAGATGACAAGGCTGAGCAGTGTCTAAGGTCTTGTGGGAGTGAATTCCGAATTCCAAATGTGTCGTCCAAAGCAATATATATATACACACACAAACAACATTTTAAAAAATAAAATAAAAATAAAAACTTCGCAAACAATATAATAAAGTCAAAGATTTCATCCGCTTTTACATGTATTTCTAAAACAACTGACAAGAATGCATATAAACAGAAGAATATTTATCATATTTCAACATGGAGCATGCCTCATTCCGGTCAAAATGGTTTTGCTATATGTCATTTGTCCAGAACGATGGCTATAAAAGTTTGTTTGTATGATCCTATCTACATCCACACATCATATTTACATAGTTACGAATGCCAGTTACCATGTAATATTCTGGAGCTCTTACCACGACTGCTATGTAACCCTCCCACCTACCCCATCCTTTTTGCCCCTCCCTCTCCTCTGTCCCCACCCACTACTGTTCTTACTGTCCCATTCCTTCTTCCTTTTTACATGTCGTTACTGACATTGCTGTGCCCTCCTTTTTTTCTTATTTTTGTTGTCTCCTTGTTGTTGTGTCTGCCAGTAGATTTGCTCATATATTCTTGTCCTTAATATTTTTGTTTTGTCTTTGTTGTTGTTGTTGACATCATTATATAGTTTGTACATATCAACTCTGTACTTATGCGTAGGCCTGGTGTATGTACATAATTATTTTCACATGCTTAAAAACTGAAATGAAAAAGAAATTTTAAAAAATAAAATAAAATCGCTTGTATGTGTTTCGGTGCTATAAATGATTCTGGTCCTGCTTACCTCTCTGAACTGCTACATGTCTATACTCCGTCTTGTGCACTAGGCTCTTTTTCTGACACCCGCATGCTGAAAATCCAGCAATACAAACGCAAGACTCATGGCTTTCGCACTTTCTCGTGCTTTGGACCCCACGTTTGCATTTCATTCACACAAGACCTTAGACACTGCTTAACCCTGTCATCTTTTAAAGACAAACTGAAAACCTTCCTCTTCTCACAGTATTTCCTCCCCAGCTAATATCAATAGCCAGTTTCTGATACAGTCATTGTGTGTGTGTGTGTGTGTGTGTGTGTGTGTGTGTGTGTGTGTGTGTACGCGCGCGCGCGTTTCCATATAATGCCTTAGGTACATTGTTTTGTAGGACTGCCCTCTATGTACGTATAAAATATTGCATTGAGGTTAATATATATGATATGAGCGCTCAGAGCGTTGATGAGCGCATGATAAATATACGTGCGTGTGTGTGTGTGTGTGTGTGTGTGTGTGTGTGTGTGTGTGTGTGTGTGTGTGTGAAGGTTGTGTTACTGTTGTTGCCGGCGGCGGTCAAGCTCAGAGATGCCGTGTTGTTACTGTCAATGTTGTTGCAGACGGTAATCACCTTACCAGCTGACCACGTAGCAGGATGCTATAACTACAATGTTGTTGCAGCGGCTGATGGCGTATGTGTTTCTACCCTGTGACTTACATGATGGGCTTTGAGGCCGAGGACTGCTTCAGGGCAGCACGTCTTTTGGCGGTCAAACTTCTCACTACAACGACGGTTGGTTTAATTCGCTTTCTCGTTACATCATTTTGTTTGGCCGTTTGAAATGAACGTGAATAACTTCCTACAGGCAGAACGAACAACTGCCAACGGTTTACTGACTCGATGACAGCTAGGTAAGCCTTTATTTTCTGTTCTTTAGCTTTCAGCAGATACTTCTTATTGCAGTTACCATTTGGAATTCGTCTACACGAAGGACAATGACTCAGGGGAAGCAAATGTTTGAACAGTCGCTGAGAGACTTACCTTGGATCCTTCCGATCGTCAGAACACAGGAACTAGTTTTTTGATTGATGATCGCTTATATAGCGCAATTCTCCGCTCTCTTGAGCAGACTCACTGCGCTCGCATATGATTCTACTTGAATGACTGCTTTTTACAGCGCGTTTTTTGAATATCCACCGAAGTGGTGTGCTTAAGCACTAAGGCGGCTGATCGCGAATGTTTAGCATGGCTGGTGCCACATGAAACTGCTGCCGTTTCGGCGAAAGTTCTGTGTACACCATACAATCATGCACCATGTCACTTCATGCGAAGCCACATACGTTAGGTGTATGCGTGTTTAGCTGTAACCTGCTACCTGCACTTTTGCAGAATGACCCGGATCGTTTACGTGCTGCTGTGGTAACACGGGGTAGAACGGATACCGAAATAAGAGTCAGCACAGAAAGTCGACCCTGGAGAAGACAATTTTCCCGCCGCTCCTGCAGGGATTCGAACCCGCGACCTTTCAATAACGAGTCCGGCGCTTTAACCACTGAACTATCCCTGCCCCAGGTGATACAGGGGGCCTAAAAACAGAGTTAAAATGCCGGTTGATCAGAGCTCAGGAGCTGTGTGAAAGTCGAGGTGGCCGTCCTGGCTCCCGTCCCTAATAAGCCTTCGATTTCTGTGGACGTAAATCCCCCCCCCCCCCTCTCTCCTCTCTCCTCTCTCTCTCTCTCTCTCTCAGAAAACGTAGGCTTATTAGGGACGGGAGTCGAGCTGGCCGTCCTGGGATCCCGTCCCTAATAAGTCTACGATTTCGTGGACGTAAATCAACACAACCAACCGGTGATCGCAAAATGTTTAGCGATGTTAAATAAAGAATAATATTTTACCTCTTTCTGACTTCCAGGCTGAATATACAAGTCAGCTGCGATAACCAGTCGAAAACTGCTACGGGGGAAGAGTGGTGGTGGCCGTGGTGGTGGTGGAAGAGTGGATACTATTTTGGGGCAGCTGATGCTGTTGTAGTGTTTACAAAGCTGGACGGCCTTGTGTGTGTGTGTGTGTGTGTGTTGGGGGGGGGGGGGGGGGACATTGACACAAACGCATGAAGCGATGACGCAGAACATTTATGTACAAGCTTTGTTTTGTTCTCGGCACTGATATTTCTAACTACAGAATTTGTGATGTCTTCAAGCATGCAGAGAGACAGAGAGAGAGAGAGAGAGAAGAGAGAGAGAGAGAGAGAGAGAGAGAGAGAGAGAGAGAGAGAGAGAGAGAGAGAGAGAGAGAGAGGAGCTGGTTGGACATGACTGGGAATCTGCCAATTGTTCCTGTATTGCTGCAGGTCTCGTTCACAGAACTGGGCACCATCATCACGAACAGCAAGAAGCTGCAGAGCTACATCGACACTTACAACGCTACGTGGACCTACGTGGGAGACGATATCTTTCTCGAGGCCACCAACACCACGCTGGTTTGGGGGGTGATGACGGTGCGAATACGTTATATTTTGTGGAGTGCTTAAAGTTTTGTGTATGTGTTTGCTATGTTTGTTCACGACTATGTGTGTGTGTGTGCGAATATGTTCTGTATTATGGAGTGCTTAAAGTTTTGTGTATGTGTTTGCTGTATTTGTTTACGACTATGTGAGTGCGCGCGCGCGCGCGCGCATGTGTGTGTGTGTGTGCGTGTGCGTGTGTGTGTGTGTGTGTGTGTGTGTGTGTGTGTTACAATCCATAGTATGCTAGGCTACGGGTTTGGCAGGCACACGTCAGATGGGTGTAACAAAAATGTCTTCTTTTTGAACAACTGAAAGTAATATGATAACAACCAAGAAGACAGATTTTCTTCTTCCTGTCTGTTTTGTTGTCTATGTGTCTTCGTCAGGAACATCGAAGTAAGTAATACTAACCAAGACTCAGATTTCTTTCATGTCTTCTTTGTTTGTTTGTCTTCTTGGTTAGCGTTACTTATTTCTGATTCCGCGTCGTCTTCTGATGAGTGCAGTGTCCTTGTTCTTTACCACTTGTTCGTTCTCACCAGCAGTCATTTGCTTTTTTCCACGATTTGTTTTTTCGCCCTACAGGAGCGATCGGGAATACTGGCCACCTACATGATTTGCGGACTGAGCAACATGGGTGCCATTGGCGTGGCTATCGGAATATTCACCTCTCTGGCTCCAACCCGAAGAATGGAGGTCATCAATCACGTCCCCCTCGCCCTTCTGGCCGGCAACTTGGCCTCCTTCTCCACCGCCTGTGTGGCCGGTAAGACTGACTTTGTAGCAATTAAGCCACTCCACGTGTGTGTGTGTGTGTGTGTGTGTGTGTGTGTGTGTGTGTGTGTGTGTGTGTGTGTGTGTGTGTGTGTGTGTGTGTGTGTGTGTGTGTGAGAGAGAGAGAGAGAGAGAGAGAGAGAGAGAGAGAGAGAGAGAGAGAGAGAGAGAGAGAGAGAGAGAGAGAGAGAGCGAGCGCGCCTGTTTATGTTGGTCTAATATGAGCTACCAGGTTGATTTTTTTTTTGTCGCTATTTATATAGCGCTATTCTCCTATCTCGGGCAGGCTTACTGCGCTTTTGTCGCATGTGATTCTAAGTGAGTGAATGTAGCTTCAGGAATGTAGTTTGACTGGTCATTAAAATCCAGTTGCTTACTTACTTTCTTACATACTTGTGTGTGTGTGTGTGTGTGTGTGTGTGTGTGTGTGTGTGTGTGTGTGTGTGTGTGGTGTGTGTGTGTGTGTGTGTGTGAGAGAGAGAGAGAGAGAGAGAGAGAGAGAGAGGAGAGAGAGAGAGAGAGAGAGAGAGAGAGAGAAGAGAAGAGAGTGTGTATTGCTCTAAAATAATCTACCAGGTTGTCTGGTCATTAAAATCCATTTGCTTACTTATTTACTTACCTAATTACTTACGTATATATATATATATAAGTGTGTGTGTTATTTCTTTTTAGGTCTTCTGTACACGGACTAGTTTGGAAGTGGACGCAGTCGCATAGATACCATCTTCACGACCTACGGCAGAGATGTTCTTGATGTACAAACATTTTTAAGTGTGAGGATTTCAATTACAGTCAGTGTTTTGGCCAACACAACCAAACCAAAACGTGATAATCTGTGAGATTGTAAACAGTGAGTTTTACTTGGACACTTCAGACGCGAGAATGCCCATGCATGATTTGTCCGCACACACACCCTCACTGAACGTTGCATTTTTTTAACTTGTATAATTGCAGCATGAACTACCACACGGTAGTTCATGCTGCAATTATACAAGTTAAAAAAATATATGATGCGTAAGAGGCATGCGATCCTCGTTATTGTTGTCATTTGTAATAATATATTATTATTAACGTATATACTATGTTACTTGGTGTGTTTGCTAAATTTATAAACTTCAACTTTGTTCGAGTTTTTGTCAAAATTACACACGAAGTCGACTGCCATAGAAAGGATTCCGAGGATGCAGTTTGGCTTTTTGGACAATGCTGCTATAAGTGATTAAGTCTGAGGGCCTTTACCTTTCTCTTTTACTGAATCTCATGCGTCACCTGTGTATAGAAAGCCACTATAACCAATTTTGCTGTGTAAGTAATTCTCAACGAAAAGTTACACGTTGTTAAACAGGTTTCACAGCTTCAGAGTAAAACATACAGTTCAAGTTAGAACACGAAACGATATACTGTTCTATGTCTAGAGGCGGGCTACTGACATTATTCTTCCACAACCAGCTCCTTAGCTTGACTAGGCCTCACAACAACGGCACAGGCAAATCTGCTAAAGCAGAAAAGAGTGCAGAACGAGGCACTGCGAGTCATACTTGGAACCACCAAGGATTAACCCACAGAGACCCTGAGGTTCCAGCTAGACCTCCCACTAATGCAAACCAGACAGAAAGTGGAGCAGATCAAAGGCTGCTTCAGTGCAGTCGAAAATCCCCACAACCCACACCACGAAGCTGTGAAAGATACAAAGGGATACAGACTGGGACAGGGCAAGTCTTGGATGGGTCAAGCAGAGGATTCAATACTGCAAATATGCCAGCTAACAGAGCTCAAGCAAACCAAGGAAAGGTACCCAAATCGATTCCGGGGTCTCTACGAGTTTAGAAGATCCTGCCAGAAAACTTGGAAAAGCAGTATCGAGAATGGCCAGCAGGCAAAACAGAGTCAGAGATCAAGCTTCTCATTCAAGAAAACAGGATTGCCTCAAGAGGTGTCAGTTAGGCAACACAGCCGTCATCCTCACAGATTCAATGAGCTTGCTACAGAAAGTGGAAAGTGGAATGGGAAGGCCGGACTGGAATGTGTCGATGGTCGACATCCGTCTTCGAAAACTCCTGTGGGTGTACTGTGGGTGTACTGCCCTGGACATGCCAGAGTGAAGGGAAACGATCGAGCAGATAGACTGGCGAGCAGAGCAACCATCACAAGTGGATTGCTTGAAGATCTGAAGTGTTGAGAAGCTTGAGACACCACCTGCGGACACAAAGCCAAAGACATCACACCACTGATCGCCTGGAGGAGAGAGGCGTTGAAGGAGGAAGCACTAGACGATCTTCCTTGAAAGGACGAGAGAGGGCCGTCGTCAGTCAGACGAACATTGGAACCGTTTCAAAGACAACGTTGGCGAAACTTCGGAGAGACGGGATGGAGCGCATATGGGCTATTTCGAGCTCATAGATACTATCTTGAACTGAACTGAACTGAGCACCATACCCACCATAGTTCGTGCCTGGTTTGCCTATTAAAATGTATAATGTAAATTTTACCATTCTCACCTACGTTGGTAAGTAATATGTAACTACGTTGGAGTATCATACGCCTAAAGGTTAAGCACAATCTTAACTTGACTTTTGTCAACATTAGCAACAGTTATTTTATAGTAATAAATTAATTTAAAAAAGAAGAAGAGAATTTAGACCGCCTAACCTTCCAGTAAAGCCGTAAGCTCGTTCATAATCATCAAGACAATTAGATCTACTTATACAAAGCATTCGACAGCACGCTGACCAATGACAAACTTACAACACACACACACACACACACACACACACACACACACACACACACACACACACACACACACACACACACACACACACTAAAGAACACGCGCGCGCTCGCACACACACACACACACACACACACACACACACACACACACACACACACACACACACACACAGCACTTTTATCCCCAAGCCACGATCTCTGCCGTGCATTGGTATGTTAGACCTAGGGTATTATTACTGTATTTTGCCCTCTGTCTGATTGAGAGCACTGCCGTGCTGTCGTGTGCCAGATGCCCGAAAGAGGAGGAAAGCAGCTGTAGCAACTAGACCTGCCAGCATAAGTGCCCTAGCCCACTCAGCCCAAACTCATTCAGCGTTAGCTCACTCAGCCCTAGCCCACTCAGCCCTAGCTCACTCAGCCCTAGCCCACTCAGCGTTATCTCACTCAGCCTTAGCTCACTCAGCGTTATCTCACTCAGCCCTAGCTCACTCAGCGTTAGCCCACTCAGCCCTAGCTCACACAGCGTTAGCCCACTCAGCCCTAGCTCACACAGTGTTAGCCCACTCAGCCCTAGCTCACTCAGCGTTAGCCCACTCAGCCCCAACTCACTCAGTCCTAGCCCACTCAGCCCTAGCTCACTCACACCTTCTCGGTGCAACAGCCAGTGTGTACTCTTTAGTTGCTCCCTGCCGCCTGCCTGATCTGACCTCATTAGCCCTGCTGGGGTCAGTTTCAGGCCAGCGCGGACTTTCTATGGGCCCGTTGCCTGGCTACAAGACGGTTTCAAAATGGCGGCTGCAACTTCAAGATTCAACCCCCCCTCCCCTTACTTTCACAAAGATTTCGCACCATTCTTCACACCTCAGCATCTTTGGGATGTTATCTCCTGTTTACTCTCATGCACCTCTTGGTCAAGTCTGACAGCAGTAATTTATGTTTTGTTAGGTTGTAAACATTGATGGTGCCACAATCAATTCCTCCCTTCCTTTTCACTTGAGGGAATTATCAGACCTCATAAATCAAGACCAGAGGTTTTCCCAGATGGTGTGTAGTGGTCCCTGCACTCTCCACGCTCTGGGGCCTTAACTATGAATCGGGTCTAAAGCGGTAGGCCGGCCTAAATCTCAAGGCTATTGACAATGGCCCGAAAATGGTAACCATGGACCGGGACTACACCAAAGTCCGGGCCGAACCTCGGGCCTAAACAGCCGATATTTAGGCTAGCGATTTCGCTGGACTAAAGGCCGTAGGCCCGGGACTATGACTGCTTTTGGCCTTGTTATGCTTGGAAAGTTGGTTTTTCTTGTTGTTTTTGTTTGTTTTTGTTTGTTTTTTGCTGTTGTTGCGTCTTTACGTCTGAATCCAGCATATTCTCTCTCATTTTAAATATTTTTATTTTCTTTCGTTTACATCGTCAAATGAGTACTAGATGTTCGTCGGCCAAAGCTCTTTCATTTTGGAGGGAAGAAAGGTCGCACTCGCCGAGCGACGCCGGCATAATGACTGATTAATGTGATCGTACGATTTAATGTTTGCAAATTATTATGAGAGCAAGTTTGCTTGACGTCTTACATTATCACTTGAATTATTTTGTTGTTGTTTAAATTCATCTGCACAGCGTAGGCTACCTGATTTCACAGCGTGAATTATTTTGTTGTTGTTTAAATTCATCTGCACAGCGTAGGCTACCTGATTTCACAGCGTCCACTCGCCTTTCTGACAAGTTCAAAATGGCCGACACAGCAGACGATGCTACGGTTACTCGATTCGGTAAATGAGAAGAAGAATACTCCATCGAAGATGTCGATAGAATAGCGTTTTTACGAATAATGACCTCGTCGAGATCGCTTGGGTGTTGCAGAAGTAAAACATGGCGAATCACATCCAGAATCGGGGCCTGCCAGGCATGCCTTCACCTAATGTTTACGTTTACCGATGTTTGCGCGTGCGAAATACGTCGCAGCGAAGTGAACGAAGCGTGTCGGTGCACATGCCCGGATGGGATTACCCCGTCTAAAGTTAGCACAAGCGATGACGCGTGTGATGACCACTTTCTTATCAGCGCGAAGTCAGAGACTCTGTTGTCTCGACCATTGTCCGCGTCCATGTATACGAACTTTGCCTAACTCAAAGTCTCGGACTCTAAAGTCAGGAACTCTGGTTTAGGCCAGGCCTACCGTAGTCCCGATTCATAGTTAAGGCCCCTGATCTTCACATTGCATGCTGACAAACATGGGAGTAATTAGCTGACAGGTCAGGAGGGGCTGTGAAAGAGACCCTGGTGCCAGTATCCCTACCACTTGGTCTTGCCCACAGGCCGACACACAATGCCTTGTTGTGGAATGGATACCTGTGTTTGGATACCAGTGTGTTTTTGACAGTACTCGTGCGATGTTTTGAATTCTATTTCAGTTGTTTTGTTGACAAAACTTTACAGAAGTCAAATGTAAGGAATATACAGTACACAATGGGTGTGCTGTAGAGTAGCTCAATTGTGCTTATCAGTGCTCAGTGAAGGGTGTGGACTACCAGACCACCACAGCCAAGGTAATTCAATTTACTTTCTGAAACCACTTTGTATGTCTGTCTGGTAGTGGTTGTTCTTTATGGTGCTGTTCTAAGTTTGACTGCAAAAACCTCTGTTTGGTATTTATTGGTAGACAAACATCAATGTAATAGTAAGTAAAGATTCAACCATGCATGCCCCATTTGACTCCACTAACAGTTTTTTTCCTTCCAAACCAATTACACAAAGTGTCAAAAGTGCTATGTTTGACATCTGCAGTTTCTACAAAGTTATCTTAGTAACTTCTTTAATTGCAATGAAGACCGAAAAGCGCTCAAATGACCGTGTAACCCCATCCTCCACTGTGTACTGTCTGCCAAGCACTGCCACAGGCAACAGAGTCAGACTCCTGCTGGCACAGAGCTAAATAGCTGCCTGATGATGATGTAGGGCTTCATGTCCTCGGATGTCGGGTTGGCGTGCCTGGCGCTATTTATAGCTGGCTGGCCCAGAAAACTAAAGGGCTGCTTGGGTGAAGGTGTGCACTCAGCCCTAACTCTCTCACTGCAAGCCTCGCGACCCTGCACCTTCCTCCCAACTCAGTCGTAAATGCTTACAGAGTCATTGAAGAGACGCTCCTCGCTGGGCGGTTCAGTGAAGCTGGTTTGCACGACTGAACGTCCTTTTGTAATCTTTCGCGCAAGAAGGCGCGAGAAGTCGCAGCGTCACTTCTGTGTCGATTTCTGAGTAGGTGTTGCTTCACACTGTGTATAATAATAATAAAAAAAGAGGATTTCTAGAGCGCCCATCTACCACACTAGGTTGCAGCACAGGGCGCTTTACAATAACACTAACCACACACACACACACACACACACACACACACACACACACACACACACACACACACAATGACACACACACACACACACACACACGCGCGCGCGCACACACACACACACACACACACACACACACACACACACACACACACACACACACACACACACACACACACACACACACAGAGTGTCGGACGAGGGGACGGGCAGGGCTGTGAAAAACAGTTTAGAAATGATTATTAAGCAGGGGCGTCTTGAGGGCGGCTTTGAAAGAGGAGGTAGAATCAGAGTGGCGGAGTGTTTGAGGCAAATTGTTCCAGACAGATGGGCCAGCATAAGAAAAATATCTTTCACCAAATGTTTTTGTGTTTACACGGGGGGTGACAGAGGTTCGTGTGTCAGATGCAGATCGTAATTGTCTTGCTGGAGTATAAGGTTGAAGGAGATCGGACAGATACTGAGGGACTGTTCCAGAGATGGAGTTGAAGCAGATAGTTGAAATTTTGTATTGAATGCGATGTATTACTGGTAGCCAATGCAGAGTTTCAAGAATAGGATGGATGTGGTCGGATTTCTTAGCTTTACACACAATCCTTGCTGGTGCATTCTGAACTTTTTGAAGTTTGTCTAGTAAGTACTGAGGGCGACCGGAAAGCAAAGAGTTACAGTAGTCTAAGCGAGAGAGGACAAGAGAACATACAAGGGTTTGGGTTGCTTGAGTGGTGAGAAGGTGAGAAGGTGTCGTATGGAACTTATATGCTTGAGTGGTGAGAAGGTGTCGTATGGAACTTATATGCCTGATTTGTATGTATGCGGCTTTACACGTGTTGCTTATGTGTTGAGACATGCTGAGATTCGAGTCCAGGGTTACACCGAGGTTTTTAACAGACAACACAAATGGGACATCGGCGTCTCCGATGTGAATGACAGACGGCAAAGGACTGTGGACAGAAATTATATTTGAAAGTATGATCATGGCTTCAGTTTTGTTGTCATCTAGTTGAAGTTTGATTGCGGTCATCCAAAACTTGACATCTGTAGTGTAGTTTGGAGAGTTTGTATCGACTGGTGAATTGCGTCTAGTGTACTAATCTTGTAAAGTTGGTTGTCATCAGCGAAAGCATGGTGATTGACTGCGTGCTTGCTTACTAGGTTAAAGAGAGCTTGGGTGTAGAGTATGAAAAGCACAGGGCCCAGTACAGAACCCTGGGGAACGCCATAATGGAGCGTGATATGCTCAGACTGCAGACTATTTATGGTGACTGCATGTGTTCTGTTACAAAGATAAGACGAAAACCAAGATAGAGCAGGTCCACAAATGCCAAAAGAGTGCTGAAGTCGAGTAAGGAGAATTTGGTGATCTATTGTATCGAAGGCTGCTGAGAGATCTATAAGTGTCAAAATGCATATTTTGTTGTCATCCATAGCTGTTAGGAGGTCGTTTCAAGAATATTATTCAATCATAAGGGAGGTCATGTCTGGTGACAAACTCGCAAGAGAAGTTGGATTCTTATTGACATGTCATTCATATTGAACTAGTTATGTCACAGCGGGGCGTGGAATCGACTCCGTTCCCTACTTTGATCGTCACGCGAAGGTTTGATTATCCACCCCTATTTGCTTTGGCCCGGCACCGCTTCACCAAGTGTGCGAACAGACAGTTTATGGTCATGCTCTGGATTCGAAAACGAAGTGGTGGACAGCAGTATTGGTACACATATGATATACGTTCTTTCGTCGGCGTTCCTCATTGTTTGGCAATTTTGTAGACTGCAAAGAAGACCTACAATGTGACATCACTTTCGACCTTGAGACCCGCCGTGACCAGTGTCATCAAGAATGATCTCCATGTCAATAGTCACTCATCAAGAGTGACGCCATGTCAATACAGAACCCATCCAAACTAGGGACCCACCGTGGCGTAGATCATTAAGAATAGTCAACCAACATTCAAGCCCATCGACCTCAGAAGGTCCCATTTTCGGTAAAAACAAACAAACAAACAAAAATCAAAACAAAGCAAAAAACAAACAAACAAACAACAACACACACAAAAAGAAAAAGAAAAAAACGAGGTGGGGGGGGGGGGGAGGAGACAACAACATCAGAACCCAAACGCCACCACAAAACCCCAACCCACACCGACCAAAACAACAACAACAGAAACCAAACAATAACAACAAGGTTACTCATTAATTTATGATTATTTGGGGGGGGGGGGGGGGGGGGTAAAGTTTGTCCTCAAAGTCGTCCTGAAGTGCCCTTGTGTGGTTAACAGGACGTTAACATCCAAATACTAACTAACATGTCCTGTAGAACTTCTTTATGACTTGCCCTGTAACCCTGCTCAATATTATGCACTAAGGTTTCATAGGAGGCTAACCCCGTAGGTTTGTTGATGTGGATATATGGGTGCACTTACGGATTTATTGCCTAGAACTGTTCTTCAAAGTAACCCTTCTCGGCGTGCACTCGTTAGTCATCCTTTGAATCTACCTGACTACCATGGTGCCAAACTGAAATTTCTTGTACAATTTTTGGGATGGAGACTGGTCCCCGAAGCACTTTGAGAAACTTTGGAAGCTTTGCTAGAAAGAATTTTGACCATCTAGAAGAAGTTTGGTCTAATGGATAAGAATGGTGTGTGTGTGTGTGTGTGTGTGTGTGTGTGTGTGTGTGTGTGTGTGTGTGTGTGTGTGTGTGTGTGTGTGTGATAACTATGGCGACATTGCCTTCTGTGTTGATATAAACGTGTCGTTGTGTGTTAAGATTTCCCGTATCTGAAACCGTATGCGGTCCCCCTCGTAGGACCGTTCCTGCTTAGAAGATTGTATGGATGAGCTGAAGCATAGCGTAGGTTGTATACACCGTATGCACATACGTGGGTTGTATTCAGGCAGAACATGCAAGCGTAGAGGAAAGCACGCGTGAACCCCCTCCGGCACAAAAAGCTTCGAGGGGTTTGACATAAGACTGCATCCTTCTTGAGTAGCAGAGCTTTTTGCGACAGTATAAGCCTGCTTTAACAACAAAGACTGCACGACTTTCGCAGGTTTCTCTAGAAGCGTTGCAGGTTTTGCAAGGAAAATAGCCGAGGAAAGGCGAAAAACATGCATACTCAGGTTGGTAGCTAAGATGCTTCGTAAACTTTGTTCTAAACGGGGTTAAAGAACAAGAGGAGTTAAAAGCTAGCGCTTAAAAAACGCCGCAAGTGAATAAATAGAGACGCACCTGCAGAGACCTGCATTATCCCTTCGATAACCATTATCTGGCATGAAGTATACAAACTTTATTCGGGTAACATCCTTTATCATTGCATTTTCGCTGTTTATCAATTTGAATTTCCCTCTAACCATTTGTGTTTATCTAAAGAGACTGATTATGAAAAACAGGAAAGAAAGGTAATGCAAACACGGAACAGTAAATATCAAGGATGTATTGCTCGGGTAATCTTAGTGTGAGTATGAAGTAATCATAACTGTATTACAAAATTGTGTGTTCAAAGCTGTCGACATTGTGTCGAAATCGAGTGGGCCTACTGGCTTGTGAGCTGCACGCCATTTGTCCGAGCACTGACACCATCAAAATCATGTGGTGAAGAAAGTGATTTTCGTATGATTGTACTACTCCAAATTTTGCATTTCCTTTTCGCCAGTCTTCACAAGAGAACTGTCACCACTCAGAATGCATTCATTTCATCTTCAATAATCGTAATACATTTATTTTGCCACACACTCCTCAGAACGGCTGTCACTATATAGATATACGCAATGCATTTTGTTCTTCCTCAATCTCCGCAAAAGAACTTATTTCACTTCTTATCAGTATTTTTATTTCTTCTTCCTCATGAAAAATCGACGGTCACTACTCATGACTACGCGGGGTGAGGGAGAGAGCATGAGAGATGCAGGGAAGAATATTGATCAATTATTTATTGCTGTATTTGAGTGGACGAGCGGAGACTGCTGTGCACATGTCACTATGTGCGTGTGTGTGTGTGTGTGACATGGTTATTGTTTGATAGGCTATAATGGTAGACTACAATATTTAAGATTCTGTTTGTTTGAAATGTATGTTAATGTGGTTTTTGTCATAAGATGTTTGTACAGCGCAGTGAGTTTACCGGTTAGAGAACAGCGCTTTATAAGAATTATTATTATACATTCGTTCTTCATCAATCCTCAACTACTTTCGCTCCTCCTCTTGCATTATTTTGTTCTTTGTCAGTCTCGGTCAAACAACCTTCAGTCCACACTAATGAATTTATTCTTCTGCAGTCATCAGAAAGAGAAGGGGGAAGAAGAAAAAATCTTTACCAACAGTGCATGTGTTCTTCACCAATGTATACCAACAATTTCACTTTTAATGGATTGGATTCTCTTTCTCACTGACCACAATACATTTCATTACACGCATTGTTTTTGATCTACTTTAATCTCAGAAGTTTTAGAACAGTCCCACACGGCGGCTATGAATTATATTGCCAGCTTGCTAAATGCCAGGGTTTTAATTCTTTCGAATTATATGGCGTCTGGGTCGGCAAACTGAAACGGAAATGCGTAATATTGCCCTCATGCCAGTGTCACGTATTTTAAAAGAGAGTCCTTTTTTCTTTTCTTTTTTTCTTTCTTTTTGCTGTGCCACCATCTGTGCCGACCTCAGAGGCACTGTCCCCGCGCCGCTTGTCCCGGCATCCCTACCTCAGGCCACACTAACGACTATTAATCGTTGCGTCCCCGCCCCAGAGGTTCACAGGAGGAGACGTCAGAGCGTTGGTGGGCTGCCATCAGAAGGAGACACTGCACTGCTGCCAGGCCACTTCGGTGGTGTTTAGTGCTGCCTGTTCTGTTTCTTTCTTCTTCTTTTTTAAAATCTTCACCACACCGAACCATGTTCTGTTTTAACATACGTAGGACACCACCTACTATGCCTCCTATTCATGCCCCCTACTGACAACAATCTTCGCTAAGTCGCGGAGTCATACTGAGTGTGCGTCCCACCAGACAGGACACCGGCCCAAGGTCCATCCAATAATCCTTTTGATTGATTGATTGATGATCACTTATATAGCGCTATTCTCTGCTCTCTTGAGCAGACTCACTGCGCTTGCCTGTGGTTCTACTTTTTTTTTTGTGGCTTTTATGTTGCTTAACGTCCACGGAGGCGGGATGACCTATTAGGGACGGGGACAGAGTGGGAAAGAGGGCCAGGGTGATTGGCTCGACCGCGGAAACCGCCCGAAAAAGACCGGAGAGACCGTGGACCGCCGCCAGAACAATGGAAGTGTTAAGGCGGTGTCCCCTCGCCATTGCCCAGCGACTTGTGCACTGCGCAATTGCTCTTTCAACTGCTGTGCTGGACAGAGTCACTAAGACAATGTCCGTTGCACCGCTGTTGACGAACAACTTGGACAACTCAAAGCAAAAGATGTCCAACTTGCTCAGCCCAGCTCCACCTCCCTACTCATGATCTCTTCTGGGCAAAAGTGAGGGTCCAGCTCCACCTCCCTCCTCTAAGATCTCTTGATCTTTTGATCTCGCCTGGTACCCTGTGGTTCTACATGAGTGACAAGCTTTTTATAGCGCGTTTTTTGAATATCCACCGAAGTGGTGTACTTAAGCGCTGGCATGGCTGGTGCCACATGAAACTGCAGCCATCTCGGCGCAAGTTCTGTGTACACCATACAATCATGCACCATGTCACTTCATGCAAAGCCACATACGTAAGGTGTATGCGTGTTTAGCTGTAACCTGCCACCTGCACTTTTGACAGAATGACCGGGATCTTTTACGTGCTACTGCGGTAACACGGGGGTGGAAAGGATACCGAAATTAGAGTCAGCACAGAAAGTTGACCCTGGAGAAGAAAATTCTCCCGCCGCTCCTATGTGGACTCTCTGACATTGAAAGCTTTGACTGGAACTGTCTCAAAAAAGGAATGAGGCAGGAACCCAGAGACTGAAGTCACAGCGAGAGCATGGCGCGAAGGACTACAAAAGGCGAGGGAGTTTATTATGTACAATAGATGAGGATGATAACTGATGATAATGTGAAAATCCATTTCATTTTGAGACTACTTGTCAGGGCCGAAAACTATGCTCATTTTATGTCGGTGATAAACAGGCCCAGGAATTCCAGCGGATGAAGCTCAGCCATGTGGTTCCACTGGACCCATTGCGCTCACAGCTCTGGTTAGGAGCAGGGTCAGGGCTGAATAATCCAACATGACTAATGAGATCCGAAACCCACGAGTTTCGACCCGCAATGAGAAGTGCTATCCACTACGCTACAAGGGCCAGTACTGTCGGGGTTTTAAAAACGAACAGAGCACTTAACAAAAATCATATAGGTGAAGGCGACAATTGCGACGCGACACAGCACAAACGTGCAAATGTCTGGCTGACGATAGTTGAATGATAAACAATGTGTAGGGGAGTGGGGTGGGGAGTTGAGGGGAAGCAGGTTGGAAGCGTGAATGAAGAGTCACAAGTCAGAGGTTGCTATAACATAACTTTTATTTGTACACCAAACAACCAGGAAACAGTGTCTGTATTGGAAAAGACACAAGCAAAACAAACATTTAGAACATAAAAGCAAATGTAAAGTCTAAACAACAGCAATTATATAATAAATACATTAACCGTGTAGATTACCTGTAGGTTACTATAATACGCAACAAAATGATTAATCAGTTATTAAGCACATGACTTGCACTTAAGACCCATATCTCACAGTATCGCGGTGAGTATACAAGAGTCAGTTAAATGATGAACTCCCAGTATAATGGTATACAATAAAGTAACAATGAAGAATGCGGATTACCAAGCTCATTCTTAACTAAACAGGAAGAGTGAGATAATCGTTACAGCAGTTCCACTTAAGCACACAACGAGATGGATAGTGACAGGGTGGCATTTGGGACCATGCCGTAAGCGGGAGGAAGTCAGTCATAAACTCACCGGCTCCAGCCTCGTTACTCAAAGCATTACAGCATGTCACTGTTACTGACTAGCAGAGCATATCTGTGAACAACGTCAAGCGTCTTACTGACGCGGGTAGCGCAGCAAGAATCTAAACTGTTGATCTGGCTGCGCCTGTCTGCTCGGTTAGTGAACAGAGACAAAGACCTAATTGCCACCACTGACGCGCATCACCGGCCAGTTCGGGTACACGCACAAAGACCCGGAAAGGGTTTACAAGCTAAGCAGAGTGAAAGTCTGCGTGCCCAAGATTCGGCCATACAAAAGCCGGATCAAAACAGAAATAACATGTCTCACAGTTTATACAATCACCCCTATGTACTAAACCATATTCAACTAGTAAAATGAACATCCCACAACTATGAAGTCAACATCTTCAAAGTGTTAGCCATAATATACCACCGATTTCATGCAGAAACATAGATCGGTAGGAAACTAATCAAATAAGTTATGCCGCACGGCCGCACTGACAAAAGTACCCATCCTTTAAGAGGGATAACTGTGCATCGGCAAAGCATCACTCAAACTGAACATCCAACAATGGCAACATAACATACTAGCTACATATCAGCTAACCAAGGTTAGCTGCATACATTTTGGAAACACCGGTCATCCTGTGGCATAAAGGCTTAACATTCGAACGCACAAACAAGGTACTCTGACGCCATAGCGGCTGCAACCTGGCGGCAATCTGACGCCGAAATTACCCACGTATTCAAGAACTAAAATCAAGGTACGTTGTGAACATGGTAACATTATAAACATAGATACTATTTACATCAATAAGAAACAATAGAATAACAAGCCATAGAAAAAAACTACTTACAGGCTCTCCCTTGAGACGAACACATGAACACCGGCCGCAACACTAAACAAACAACCTGCCTCTGCAGGGACACTGGGGGAAAAGGGACGCTGCCGGCCCAGCACACAACTTTTAACACCTTAGATAATTGGGCCATAAACCCCCCACCCAATCAAAAAGGAAAAGGACCGGAAAGAAAAGGTTATAGGGTCATGGCCCGGAACATGTATACAATACACTCGGTTACAAGTGTATTGAAAGAGAGAGAGAGAGAGAGAGAGAGAGAGAGAGAGAGAGAGAGAGAGAGAGAGAGAGAGACTGACATTGAAACTGATTTTATTGATAGAAGGCCATAGCTCTTTTCAATGTGGGGGGGGGGGGGGGGGGGGGGTCCATTTTCAAGGCATTCATATCGAATATTTCAAAAAAACGTACTCTCTCTCTCTCTCTCTCTCTCTCTCTCTCTCTCTCTCTCTCTCTCTCTCTCTCTCTCTCTCTCTCTCTCACACACACACACACACACACACACACACACACGCGCGCGCAGCTCTCCTTGACATGAGCGCACACATGCACACGACAAAAGGGATCCCAATGGGCACGCGTACTCACAGTCATGCACATAACAAATTTAGTATATAAAAAATCATACACATACTAATATCAAGGAAACTATCCTACCAATGTTTGACGTAGCAGAAGTCATCAGGAATTATCGTGCATCTTTTTTAACCTTAACTGCAATGCAAAGAACAGAAACTTTGCCATGCCAAGTATTGATTCTTGTGTTTTGCCATTCGTGTTGCCAGCAAACCACTTTTCTTGATCAGATATGTTCCTGTTATAATTTACCAAATATCTTGTTATAAGGTTTCTATAGACTGGAGAATGCAAAAGGAAATGGATTTCACTCTCAGGTGTATTTTCACAGAACGGACAATTTACCTCTTCTGGCCATTTTGAAAACCGATATTTATGTGTGTTTATCTGAGAAACACCCATTCTAAATTGTGCAAGTGCATTACGGTAAATATTTATCCATATCACATCTACATAGTATTCTCGTTCAAAACAGTGTTTAAACTGTCTATAAATAGAAAACCGTGTGCTAGACTCTATATGGTTTACCCACCCGTGACAAAAGGAACTGTAGAGTTTTTCCCTGAGCTCCTTAAAGAAAGGACCTTCTTGTCCACAGCCAATGAACCACACCTGTTGAAAACCATTATTACATAAGACTGTTTTGATTCGAGTTACCCAAGTTACATATCCCTTTTCATGTAGCCCCAGTGAGATATTGTATGCCTTTTTTGACCAAAAGTTCTCTGGCTGTTTAAGCAATCGGAACCAATATTTTTTGCTTTTTGATATGTTTGTGATCCATAAGGGATATCTGCAAGTTCTCCATAAACGATGTCATTCGGTGCTTTATCGAGCACATGCAAAAACCGTTTACAGGCATTCAATGGACCCTTTCAGTTTGGTCAAACTTATCCATCCCCCATAACTCCGCTCCATACAATAAAGTGGGGGACAACCTGTGCATCAAAAAGTTTGAAGAATATTTCCATTAAAAAGCCATTTCTCTCTTGCACCCAAGAAGCCCCCTTTTCGGAAAACTACTACCTTAGACTTGTCTAAGTTTACTGTTAATCCTAACCTTTGGGTTGCCTCTTGCAGCACATTCAGCTGGTTCTGTAGCCCAATTACAGTCGATGAAAGTAAAGTAAGGTCGTCTGCAAACAGAAGTAGAAACAGTTCTATCTCTGCTGGACCTAGAGAGACTCCATGTTTACCCTTTTCTAAGATTTTATTTGCGAGTTCATTTATTATCATGGAAAACAATATTGGGCTCAAAATACACCCTTGTTTCAGGCCTTGAAAACAGTCAAAGAAGTCACTTAAACCTAATTTTCTCATTACACAAGCTTGCACTGTGGCGTAAATGCCCCTAATCATCCTAAGCATTTTACCCCTGACTCCAGATCTATATGGGACCATCCATAGGATATTGCGGTTTACAGTGTCATATGCCTTTTTGAAATCTATAAATGCCACATACAATTTAGTGTTTTTCAATAGGTGTTTTTCAATGGCTGCATACAAGGTAAACATGCGATCAATGGTTGAACGGCCTTTCCTGAAGCCTGCCTGGGCGTCATTTAAAACCGAATTACTCTCAGTCCAACGCGTCAGTCTACTGTTGATGATATGGGTAAAACCTTTACTCAAAATACTTAGCAACGAGATACCTCTATAATTATCCGGGTTATTGTTATCTCATTTTTTATGCAATGGAATAATTATTGCTTTGGACCATTCCTCCGGGAACATACCCTTATCAAATAGTACATTAAAGACATTCTTCAAATAAAGAACGATCACTAGTTCCGCCGCTTTGAGCATTTCTGCTAGAATACAGTCTGGTCCCGCTGACTTACCAGCTTTTAAATGCCTGATTGCATTCCTTACTTCTTGCTCAATTATCTCACAATCTAGTATGTCATCAAAAGTCTCTTCTTCCTGAATGCCATCATTGCTTTCCACGTTACTATCACTAACTGTGTTTTTGATACTTTCGTTAAAAACTCGGTCAAAGTGGTCTAACCATTTTTGTTCTGAATATTATTGACTAAAGTTCTCCGCTTTCTATGTTTTCTTACTTCCTTCCAAAAATCTGAGGAATTTTTCACAGACTCAAGCAAAGCAGATGCTGATGCTTTCTTATCTTCTCTCTTCTTGTTATCTATTAAACATTTATATTCTTTGCGTTGTTTTGAATACAGGTCAAAATCATCATTGTTTTTGGTTCTCCTAAATCGTCTTAGACATTGTTTTACTTCTTTTTTCTTGGAATGGCAGTCCTTATCAAACCATTTATTATCATACTTTTTCTTTCCCGTATTGGTACCTTTCGTTTTCATACCACTAGCTGCTTGCAGTAATGCTTCTGTGAAAATCTCACGTGACTTCGCAGGACAATCTTCTGTGAGATTCTGTGCTTCAACCATCCTTTCCCTATATACCTGAGATAATAGATTTTCTTGAACTGATCTATTCTGTCTACAAGCCAAATATATTTGTCCCTTTCCACAGCTTCTATTTCAACGTTTACAGTATCGGAATTTACCTGGCATTTACAATACAACTCTACTGGCATATGGTATGATTCTATCCTGTCATTCACATTCAAGGTCTCAACTAAATATAAAATATCACTAGACATCAAAAAGTAGTCTACTACACTGTATCCATGCTCAGTTAGGTAGGTGAAATTTCCAGTCTCATCGCCCGGACAAAATCCATTAAGTATTTCTAACCCATAACATGCGCATGTTTCAAGCAGCCTTCTACCAAATACAGTAACTTCTCTATCCTAGGACGTTCTGGTGGGTTCAAACAACGATACATTGCAAAACGGTTCATAATCGCCTCCATCCATTTGGCTAAATTCTGTGTTAATGTGGTAGTTAGCGGTTCTAGCATTAAAGTCACCATTGCATATAATGTGCAAATCTCCATCCTGTTCCAACTTCTCATTTATACACGTGTCCAACTCTGTTATGTGGCAGACAGTCTGAGACAATTTATAGAAGGGGCTCCCTGGTGGGGGTATGTACGGCAAAAACTCCACACCTTCTTCTTTCAAAAAGTGTTGAAAGATTCAGTTTCTAAACTCTGTTACTTTGTCCGTTTGCAGCTTCAGAGGTTTTTGACTCTGGGCAAAAATGCGTTTGAAGGCCTCCGCCAACGTTTGAAGGCCTCCGCCAACGTTTGAAGGCCTCCGCCTCCGTCTTGTCTTTGAGTGGGACGACCTAGGAATACTTGCTCAACATGTCGATGCACGTCAAAAAACAACAACAACACCATCATTGGCTTTTTTCAAATGTCGTACATCAATCAAGTCTGCTTGAAACTGATGATCAAGCCCACCCACCACAATTCGACGACGCAGAAAGTGACGGCGTACGGGTTTATGAAGCGTATACGTTTCCTGATGACTCAGCCACTCTTTCACTTGAGGACGTTTGAGTCTTGTCACCCGTCTCAACGCTTCTGTCCCTCCATAAGCACCTGGGCGACGAGGATCATAATAGGTCTGTGCAAAAACCCTGCTAGCCAGTGAGCTCTTTTGATTCTGCTTCCTTCCCATCGTTTAATAGCTTGTCCAGTTCTCAGCTTGACTTTGTTTCCGCTTCCTCCGCGTTTTCTTCGACACCACTTCAGTAAAACTGTCGTCTTCCAAGCCTCTGTCCCCTGTCAGTTCATCCGCTGACGAACGTGCCGACACTGTCGGAGGTGCATAAACTCCCATCGGTCAGGGTGGCCAATCAAATCTTGGGGGGTGTTCATACGTCGCAGGGCGGTGGCAAACAACACCAACAAGCTCAAGCTCATCAACCCGCACTCCAGAACCCCGACAGCAACAACACACACACACACACCACAAAAGACCCCACACAATAACCACCAATTAACCCAATAAACAAAAGACCCCACACAATAACCCCCCAATTAACAAATGACAACCAAACAATAACCCCCAACCATCAATCAATTCAAAACAACCACCTGACAACACACTCCACTTCATCCTAACCCTACAACACCAAGGTCAAGGTCATCATCCCGTATGCAGACGCATGAAGGTCAAACGGTAAAGGAATTCTCACTCTATACTACTATTGTATCCATGGTATTCAGGGTATCCAAACACTAGCTCTTTTTTGTTTTTAAATTTCGCCTGCGAATGCCGTCTGCTTCCTCTCCGGCTTTGTCCAGAGTAGCTTCCCCTAACCGCACGCACGTGTTGTGTTGTTGCTCGAGGTGAGGGTGGGGGTAGCCGGGGGGGCGGGGGGGGGGGGGGCGCTGGGTGTAACAGGCTAGTGACACTAGGCCCATTCCCGTGTCAATAGACGATTTTCGGAAATAACAGGCGAAGATAATTTGACAGTGTTTTCTTACTCCTGGAGAGTGAAGTCCCCTGAATGGAGGCGGCAGCGGAGAAGAGCCGATCTGCGACAGTTTTTGATATTCAGGCATGGACCTATTATAATTTATACTAGACTACCAGCTGGGGGAACCTAATATCCAATGTGCAATGTTCCCCACGAACAGTGAGTGCTTGATCGGCATTTCTGATGCCTTCTCTGCCTTTTGTTTACGGGTATTCGTCATCTTCCCCACGTGCTGTCAAAAGCGTGCCTATTCTGCACTACACCCGCAGGCATGGACCTATATTATATACAGGTCCATGCCCGTAGGCACTTACCGAGTGCAGTCCCCTGGATTTATGAAGATCGTCTATTGAGTCCAGGCGGGTATGTTTTCAGTGCGTAGGATTTTGGATGGGTCAGGGTGATAGTGGCCAGGGGAGTAAGCCGGCGGGGTTAATTAATTTGTTGTAGATAATTCTTACAATATGTTTTAAGAGGGGGTCCACGGGAAGTGGCAATTTTATTTTATGTGATATGCACAGCTTGATGCCAGTGGGATTTTCTCATGTTTTTATCTATGAATGACTTTTTACCAGGATGTTTATTTGCTGTTGTTGTAATTAAATGTTTTATGATTGGAGTGAATGTGTGATGAGTGTTCTTGGCACCACAAAACATTCCTAGTGCAACCAGTGTATTGACACTTGGCAATAAAGTTATATTGTATTGTAAGGGATCGAGCCAGTTTGACTATACCAATAGGGTCAACTGGATGATTCAAGCTCTATACTTGTCGATCTTGCAATACGATTCAAGTCGACCTTTTTTTGTTTGTTTGTTTTGTTTTGTTTGTTTGTTTGTTTGTGTGTGTGTGTGTGTGTGTGTGTGTGTGTGTGTGTGTGTGTGTGTGTGTGTGTGTGTGTGTGTGTGTGTGTGTGTGTGTGTGATGTGTGAGTGTGTGTGTGTGTGTGTGTGTGTGTGTGTGTGTGTGTGTGTGTGTGTGTGTGTGTGTGTGAGAGAGTCAACTCAGCCAACACATACTATAGTCGTTCTCCCCTACGCCTTTCAGATCAACTGGCACGCGGTCTTCTGGGGGATGGGGCTGCAGTTCTGGTTTGCTGTGCTCATCAGAAAGACTGAGTTCGGCGCCGCTGCCTTTGAGTGGCTGGCGGACCGTTTTGCGGAGTTCCTCAAGTACTCCGACAAGGGGGCGGTGGTGGTGTTTGGATCCTCCTACCTTGACCACAAATTTGTCTTTGAGGTCCTTTTTTTCTTGTTGTTGAAACTGCCGTTTAAAGTTATGTTTGTTTTGCGACTGCAAATTCTGTTTTGTTTTTTTTTTGTTTTTTTTTTCCCCTTCTGGTCTGTTATTATTTTAGTGTAACTTGCTAACATATGTAATTATGTGGATAATTGTAAGATTAGTCAATATCACTTATGTGAAAAAACTTTAAATAAAAAGGAACTGTGTTTAAGAATTCCTTGTCACCTTCTCCCAGAGAGTCAGAGAGGTAGATCGTGGTAAAGGGCAGCATTGATGCAGAAGGTTCCGGGCAACTAGTTAACTTAACAGGACGTCACGAATGATGCTTGGCGCAAGACGTTTGAAGAGTGGCGGCACATGTCTGGCGCACAAGCTAAAGTAAATGAACAAAATGAAAGCCTGCATAACACTTATATGTAATGGTACACATTCACTGATGACGCCAGATGATCATCAGCTGGAATAAAATGAGATCCGAACACTGGAATCAGACCTGAAATTTCGTGCATTCTCCTCCAGTCAACACCGTATGAAAGCTTGTAGGAACGAAAGTATGGGAGGCGGGGCTTAGAGTTCAGCGTGGATTCCCCCATTGCAGTTTTATACCACAATTTCATCTGGTAAGTACGATGCGTTACATATTCATACCTAGAAATATAGGGCTTAAAGACAGCTTGTTGTCGTTGTGTTTGCTGCTGTCCTCGTCTTGTGTAACTGCTGCTAGTACTAGACAAAAATATAATGATTTTAAGTTCGCTGTTGTTTGAAAACCATGTGCTATGACAACACTTCAGATCGAGGTTTGCGCATTTTGGTTAGTTTTTGAGGGAGAGAGTGACGTTTGCTTTTTGAAGGTTTTAGTGTGTATGTTTTATTTTAATTTTTGTAACTATTGCTTTCAGCTGATGCCGAAGCTGATATTTTTCAACGCTGCGATCAGTGCGCTGTACTACTTGGGGCTGGTTCAGATCTTCATTGCCAAGTTCGGCAAGTTCCTCAGCTTCTGCATTGGCACAAGCCCTATAGAGTCTGTTAATGCCGCCTCCAACCTCTTCCTTGCTGTGGTCAGTGACCATAGTTTGTACGTTTAAGGAGATAAGAGCCGTTTGAAAGGAAACTTTGGGAATATTTCTGAGAGAGGGGGTAGGGTAGAGGGTATAACTGTAGGCTTTTGCGAGCGCATAGATACTATCTTGAACTGAACTCTACTGAACCGGACTATCCTCTCTTCTGCAAGCTTCGCGCCACCATTCAAAAGAAGACTATTTGGGTCATTCTCCTGAAAACTGGATCAAAGAGGGTGCCGCTTTCCCGATGAAATAAAATTAAATTAAAACACGAAACTTTTTAAACTACCGCTATATTTCTGATGTAATGTGCCTGGAGAAATAAAGGAAATGCCACAATGGGTAAATGCATCATTATTTCTTGCGCTGTGAGCCTTTTTTTTGGTAAAGATCGCGACATTTTCGTGTCTGCCATTTGTGATACTGTTCTGGGGAGGTTAGCTGATCGCAGATATTTCCTTGGAATCGTTCATGATTGAATAAAAACAGGTTTCATGAGAAAGAAGGAGGCCAGTTGTGTGTTGCTTGCTATTTATAGCTCCAAAGAAAGGAAAGATAATCAGTGTCTCGCACGTTACCGATGGTGTCTTCTGAGTGTGTAACACGATAGCGTGACTTGTTCACAACGGAAACTAAAAAACTGTTGTTGTTTTTTCAATCAGCTTAGTAGGTAACCACATTTCACCTTATTTTTAATGCTTGTTTAATAACAAAAGAGTGGAAACGAAATAAATTAGTAATTTCTTTAGGGGTGGTTGACGTGGTGTCTTAAAATGATGTAACGTGCGAGTACACAGAATAATTATTTCTGCTTGTACCATTGACTTTCGACCTACCCTAACGTGCCAGTCCACGGCAGCAACGTTTGACCTCTTTTTGCGCTGTGTGTGGTGTATTATTTTACTAGAAAAGGGAAAGCACTGTGGTGTCTTCAGGGATGAGGGATGTTACGCACGTGACACATATTTGTTCCCACTCGGCTGAGTGTTTGTTTGCAATCTTTTGTAACCTAACTTGGTATTGTGGTGCACCACCATGAGCTGGAATGAGCTGGAATGTCATGCGAAAAAATTGGATTCTATCTTCAAGGTGTGGGCTTATATAATCAAAATATGACGGCAGTTTTTACTATATCTTTTATTAGTTCTAAACCAGTGAGTCTTTTGCAACCAAACTCAGTTTGAGTGTAGATCATCATAAGCAAAGAAGCGTCCAGTGGATATGTTGGATTGCTGTGTTCAAGGTCAATGTCACAGCCAAGGTTAAAAGCTTCAGTTAATGTTAGTTTGAATGATATCTTATGCATCGCTGAACCATTTGTAACCAAACCAAGTATGGTGAGACATCATTATAAGCCAGAACGTCATATGCGAAAAATGGGTTTCTATCTTCAAGGTCAAGGTCACAGTAACTGAATTTCGGTTCATACATTCAAATATGACTATTTCTATTATATGTTCTGAACTGCTGATTTTTATTTTTGTTGTTGATTTTTGTTGTTGAGACCAGCTTAGTTTGACAGCGCAAGTTCATAAGCTGGAGTGTCTTGTGAAAACGATGCTTTGCTGTATTCAAGGTCAAGGTCACAGTGAAGGTTCTGAACTTCAGTGAATGTTTGCCCGGACAATATCTCCGATCAGTCAAACTTAATATGGTGATGCATCATCATCAGCCAGAGTATCATTCAGAAATATCATTTTGCGATGTTCAAGGTCAAAGCCACAATCGTTTCTGCTAGATCTTCAGAAATACTGAAACTTTTGCAATCCAGATTAGTTTGATGGTACATCATCACAAGACAGGGTAAGACACCGTGAAACATTTTCTTGCTTTTACACATGGCGTGAGACAGAATATGACCTGGGAGACTGTGGACTAGATTGCTGCTACTCTTGTCTATGTCGATATCTAAAGCAGGGGTCAATACCGGTTCCAATCAAGAAAATGGGGAAAGAACATTGATTTTGTAATTTTGTAATGAATATACTTGTGTATTAAGTTTTTTGGTCAATGGTTCAAGTGTTATTCTTATATCCTTTTGTACTTGTGATGATGTGCGATTGGTTATTATTGAGTGCGACTGGTTATTAACTTTAGAAAGCCAGAAACAAGTATCCCTCTGACATGTATATTTATATATACGGTTCAGACCAAGTTAGTGCAATGCACCCCCCCCCCCTCCATTTTTTAAATTTAAAAAAAAAAAAATGGGGGGGGGGGGGGGGGGAGAAAAAATGTGTAATCTATATCGTGCATGTCTGTACTTCGGAGAAGACATTTTAAACCAAAATTGTTAAAGAGACTGGACAAATTTGTTTTTTAAATGTCAAAAGTGACAGATATTCCTTTATTAATTAGGAAATATTGTCTAATAAAAAAGGCAAGAGTCAAACTGGCCACTGAGCCGACTCCTTCTGTAACACGCGAGACACTGACCTATGACGTAACATAATGCACAGTTAACCAAGTTCCTGTCATCCTGTCAGTTTATATCTTATATTTATGTACACAAGAGATGTCAAGCTTTCATTTTCAAATAATAGCATTAAAAAAATTACACACTTTGAATTTTTACCCTCTATGTTACAATTTTGACCAGTTTTCAGAAGAATGACCCATTTATTCCTGTAGCTCGAAGGCAGTTGTTCGGAAAGGTGATAAACAATTAATGGTGAAAGCAGAACGGAAGGCTGACCCCTAGGCTTTGGTAAAGTGTGCCGGCCTTTCGAAAAAGGCCCTTTACAGGAGCGTGGGGTCGATGCCACATCAGGGGGACGATCTGATAGCAGGGCGATGATGACACAGTAAGGAGACGATGACACAGTAGTGGGACGGAGACAAAATAAGGGGACGATGACACAGCAAGGGGACGATGACATACAAAGAGGGCGATGCCATAGAAGAGATACAAAGACGCTGTAATGGGGCGATCGGCACAGTAAGCGGACAATGACACAGTGATGGGGCGATGGCATAGTAAGAGGACGATGACACAGTAAAGGGGCGATGTTAACGTAAGGGGTGATAACACAGTAAAGAGACTATGACACAATATGGGAACAATGACACAGCAGGGGAGAAGATGACACAACAAGGAGGACGATGACAGAGTAAGAGAACGATGACACAGCAGTGGGACGATGATAAAGTAAGGGGACCGATGACACAGCAGATGGAAAATATACACCAGGGGGATGATGGAACAGAAATGGGACGATGACACAATAAAGGGACGATAACAGTAGGTGGACGATGGCACAGCAGAAGGATGATCACTAAAGAAGAAGAAGAAGAAGAAGAAGAAGAAGAAGAAGAAGAAGAAGAAGAAGAAGAAGAAGACTGAACTATAATGACTGGCATTCCTACGTGCATTCATTGTTCTGTATGTTGAACAGGCCGAGGCGCCCATTCTGATCCAACCGTTCATGAAGGACATCACACAGTCAGAGATGTTCGCAGTAATGACGGGCGGCTTCGCCAGCATTGCAGGAGCTCTTCTGGGCGCGTTGGCAGCTTACGGGGTAAGATCTTTATTGCTTTTTTGAAACTCACCTGGGTATGGTGGGTTAGTAGGTGACGGTGGAGGTCTATGTTTCTGCCTTGGCCCGCAAGAATTCGTTTTCCCCTGACACTGGGTCTCTGCCGCTGTGGTGATGAAGCGGAGGACGAGCTGTATCGCTTATGTGCCTTGGTGTTAATGGATACATTTGAACACACCCACTGAAACTACGGTTGCAAAAGTGACTACGAGTAAAATTATGAGGGATAAATTGTGCGCGAGAGTAGTAATTCTGGCTTGAGCGTATGCGAGATTTACTACTGAGTTAATCTCGAGGAGAGGTAATTTCGCGTATTGCACCGGCTCGTGCAATACCCGCTTTTTGGTATATTTATATAATACCAAAATGGACGTCGGCGTAGCCACTTTGAGTCTTGAGTACGCAGAAGTTTGAATGCAGCATTCATCTGATGGTGCGAAAAGAGGGGATGTGAGTCCGACACAGAAGTAAAGGAACATGCTGTGCAAACCTTTTTGTTGTTGTTGTCCCGGTAAATGTTCTGAAGAACAGTTTCTTAAGAGAGAGAGAGAGAGAGAGAGAGAGAGAGAGAGAGAGAGAGAGAGAGAGAGAGAGAGAGAGGGGGGGGTGGGGCGGGGGTTGGGGGGAGTGGGGGGGAGTGGGGGTGGGTGGGGAGTGGGGGGTGGGGGGAGTGGGGAGTAGGGGGTGGGGTAGTGGGGGGTGGGGGGTAGTGGGGGGAGGGAGATAGATTGCCGGAAGGTATCTGCCCGACTGTGAGGAACCATAGGCATCAGTGCCCCGGTTGTCCTCTTTTTAGTCTGTTGTTGGGTTTCATGGTACACTCTCTGGGCTCGATGCAGACAAGATCGTTGGTGATTTTATATTTCATCATGGCCTTGGCTGCTGTCCTGCCTTTACCTAAGATTTACATATATCCTGTGATTCGACGAACTGTGTTTTATATGTGATAATGACGGTCGTTGGCCGCGCGTTAATTATCAAGAATCAGGTCTTCTTCAGGACAAGACCTTTAGTGATTTGATACACCATCAGGGCCTTGGCTCCTGTCCTGCTTATACTTAAGGCTTACATTAACCTGTTATTCAGTGAATTATGTTTCACCCTGATACTGACCATCGTTGACCGCAAATTAAATATCAAGAATGAGGTCCTCTTCAGTCAGTCAGAGTAATGTCGGGTGTCATTGTTTCAGGCGCCCATCAACCACATTCTGACGGCCAGCGTCATGTCGGCCCCAGCGGCCCTGGCCATCGCCAAGCTGCTGTACCCGGACGAGCGCAAACCCACCGTCAAGGCGGAGGATGCGTACAAAGTGGACGCTGGGTGAGTGCATGGGCGCAGGCACGTTATTAAAGAGAGGCGATGACTTGTATTTTATTTTGTATTTTGTCTGTCTGTCTGTCTTTTTGTCTGTCTTTTTGTCTCTCCCCCGGCACCCCTCTCTGTCTGTCCCTGTGTGTGTGTGTGTGTGTGTGTGTGTGTGTGTGTGTGTGTGTGTGTGTGTGTGTGTGTGTGTGTGTGTGTGTGTGTGTGTGTGTTTGTGTGTGTTTTGAGCATGAAACGATGTGTGTGTATGGGTATAAGTGTATGTAAGGAGGGAGGGCGGGGGTGGGGGGGGGGGATGTAAGACACTGAGATAGAGATAAATGTGTATATCCATGTTAAGTGTAGCTTAATATTTGAGCCGACGTAGCTTCTTTTTTGAGCCGACGTGTCAAAGAAAACGCACATTTGTGTGCATATATGTATAACTGTGAACTATAAAGGTTGATTTCACAGGCAGGCAAACGGATGGAATCAAGTGTGGATGCAAAAGGTGTAAAGGTTACATACATCACCGCAGTTTGCTGGGAATGGGATCCTTTTTGAAAGGTGACCAGGAGGGTCTGACGATGGCGGATTTCCCCGTTACAGACCCCACGGCAGTTTGCTGAGATCCTCAGTTCTGGAATGGTGCACTTGCAGGAGGGTCTGACTATGGCGGGTTTCCCTGTTTCAGACACTACGGCAGTTTGCTGGGAGCCCTGTCAAAAGGGGCCCACGATGGACTGATAACGGCGGGCAACGTGGTGGTCAACTTGCTCGTCTATCTGGCCGTTATGGAGTTCCTGGACCAGACACTTCTATGGTTCGGCGAACGTGCTGGCATGGAGAATTTCACCTTTCAGGTTTAGATATCTGTGCTGGAGCTAAGCTTGCTTTGTTTACGATCTGACAATATTTTAATTATAAGCACGGGGGTCGTTTCTCCATCTCCTTTTGCACAGGGAAGGACTGTTGAGAAGCACACGAGCGTTAGGAACTGTTTGAGATTTGTCTGTCACACACGAGCTTAGCGTCTGTCACAAACGAGCTTAGGACTTTTCCGGGTATGTCTGTCTCGCACGAACTCAGCATTTTGAGTGGAATTGTGCATTTCTGTAGTCTTACTGTTTTGCTCTTTTTTATGATTTAGCTACGTCGCATAATAGTTTAGACAATTTAGTCTGCACACCAGCTAAACAAAATTATATTTGTGAGTGCGCGCGCGCGCGCGCGCGCGCGCGTGTGTGTGTGTGTGTGTGTGTGTGTGTGTGTGTGTGTGTGTGTGTGTGTGTGTGTGTGTTTGTGCGTGTGTGTCTGTGCCTGCGTGCATGTGTGTGTGTGCGCGTGCGTGCGCGCATGCGCGCACGTGTGTGTTTGTGCGTGCGTGCGTGTATGTGTGTATGTATGTGTGTGTTTATGTGTGTGTGTGTGTGTGTGTGTGTGTGTGTGTGTGTGTGTGTGTGTGTGTGTGTGTGTGTGTGAAGGCTGTATTACTGCTACTGTTGGCGGTCAAGCACAGAGATGCCGTGTTGTTGCTCTCAATGTTGCAGACGGTAATCACCTTACCAGCTGACCACGTAGCAGGATGCTATAATTATAATGTTGTTGCAGCGGCTGATGGCGTATGTGTTCTACCCTGTGACTTACATGATGGGCTTTGAGGCCGAGGACTGCTTCAGGGCAGCACGTCTTTTGGCGGTCAAACTTCTCACTGCAACGACGGTTGGTTTAATTCGTTTTCTTGTCACATCACTTATTTGGCTGGTTGAAATAAACGTGACTAATTTCACGAGGCAGAGAATTCCAGACAGAAGCAGCAACCGCCAACAATTCACTGAGTCGATGACAGCTAGGTAAGCCTATATTTATATACTTTCCGCCCCTTAGCTTTGAACATTCTTACCACAGTTTCAGTTTGGAACTCGAACGACAATGACTCAGGGGAAGCAAACGTTTGAAAATGAAGTGACCACGGGGTTTGCTGACTGATTTCCCTTGGATCCTTCCGCTCGTTAGAACACAGGAACTAGAGTGGAGGTTCGGCTAAAAATAGAGAACAAGTGCCTGCAGATTGTAAAGAATTTCACCGTTTTCGACTTCCAGGCTGACGATACAAGTCAGCTGCAATAACCAGTCGAAAACTGGCACGTGGGAGGAATGATGGTGGTGGTGGTGGGGGAGGGGGTACTATTTTGGAGCAGCTGATGCTGCTGTAGTGTTTACAAGCTTGCACGGCCTTGTCGTGAATTTGGATGCATTTTAGAAGGTGTATGGGCTAGCCCTGAATCATTTTAGAAGGTCTGTGGGCTAGCCTTGTATCATTCATAGGGATCACATAGTGTGAATCAGAGTTCAGTTCTTACCTGTAGCCTGGTCACTTTCCTTGTTTCTGCGTGCGGTAAGTACTGACACGCACGCATGAAGCGATGACGCAGAAACATGCAGAGGGGTCGTTTTGTTCTCGGTGCTGATATTTCGAATTACAAAATTTGTGACGTCTTTCGAAGCATGCACAGAGAGAGAGAGAGAGAGAGAGAGAGAGAGAGAGAGAGAGAGAGAGAGAGAGAGAGAGAGAGAGAGAGAGAGAGAGAGAGAGAGAGAGAGAGAGAGAGAGAGCTAGCTAGAGAGAGCTGGTGAGACCTGACGCAGTCCGCAAAGTATGACTGACCTTAGCGCAGTCAGACCTGACACACCATCAGCTAATCCTTCGACAAACAAAGGGATTTTTAAAGCCTATCCAGATCTTCAGACAGCAAATGGAAAATATGAAAACATGTGCATGGAGGTTGTGAACTCAGACATACGATACATAAATCCACTGGAAAGTGGGGTCAGGTTCGTACCATTTCGTAAACCCTTTGAAGTATGGAGAAATTACTCTGAGATGGAGAAAACTATGCGATGATCCTCTTGAACAACTAAATGTAAACGTCGATGGAAATCACGATCTCTTTTACTCTTTTTCATCTTTCGTTAAAGAGCCGGGCCTCCTTGGGCGTAATTGGATCAGGTGGTGGTGGTCTTTTCTGTGGCTTGGGTGGCACTTAAAAACAAAACAGGATTAACAGGGTCAAAACTATTTACAGGGAGCTGGATTCCTGGGCACGGGGCTATGGTAGTTGGCTGCAGGTTCTGGAGGATGCCGCCAAGCTGGCTCCGGAAGGACTGGAGTGAAGTTGCTGAGGTGATGGCAGTCGGAAGATGGTTCCAGTCTCATGGTGCTGGGAAAGGAGTTGAACATGACAGGATAGCTGGTGTGCTCCTGGTGTAGAGGCTGTGCTCCTCTTGTCCTTGAGTTTGCATGTTGGCAGAAGCTAGTGAAGTTGATGTCGACCAACGCGCTGCTGATCGGTACAGCACCTGGAGTCGGTTGTGGAGCCTACTGTGTTCAAGGCTGTTCCATTTCAGACTGTCGATCAACGATTGTACGGTACCAGGTGTCTTGTCTCTCAAGTTGTTGCAGGCGTACCTTGCTGCTCGACGATGTACATTTTCAAGCACCAGGGCGTCTTTTTGCTTGTAGGGGTCCCAGACGGTTTATGCATACTCCAGTGTTGGGCTTACTAAAAGTGACGTAGGTAGCGGACCTGACCTTGGTAGTGCTGTTTCTGAAGTTCCTCCGGAGGAAGCCCACAGTCCTGTTTCCTTTGGCCGTCTGTGATGGTTACCCCAAGATATTTGTTGGAGCTCGCCACCACTAGCTGTTGTCCATTGAGATGGTAGATCGTCGTGAGTACTCTTTCGTTTGCTTGGTGAGATTCGGATGGTGTTGCACTTGCTGGTGTTGAAGCTCATTTGGCAAGTGTTCTCCCAATCCCCCAAGCGCTGTTGGTCCTGTTGTAGCAGTTCTGGGTCGTACTGGTTGCAGATTTTCCTGTGGAGGAGGCTGTAGTCAGAAAACAGTCTGATGCAGGAGGATTTGACCGCACCAGGAAGATTGTTGATGTAAACCAGAAACAAAAGAGGTCCCAAAATTGTACCTTGTAGTACACCAGACAGGACTGGAGCCGGGGACGAGTGTGCGCGTGCTAGGACCACCTTCTGTCTTCTGGTGATGAGAATGCCTGGATCCAACTGAGGGTGTTATTTCTCACTCCGTAGTAGTGCAGCTTATGCAGCAGTCGTCTGTGTGGTAGCTTATGGAAGGCTTTGGAAAAGTCGAGCAATACCTCGTCTACCTGGTCTCCATGAGCTAGGTTCTTGGCAGTGTCGTGGGTGGCAATGTCGTGGGTAGTTGTGGTTTACATGACCGCTTCTTTTTGAAGCCTTGCTGGGCATGGGACAGTATTCGGTGGCCGTCAGAGTGTTGCATGCTGCTGCTGTGGATAATGTGCTCCAGTAGCTTGCTGATGATGGACGCTAGGGATACAGGGCGGTATCTGGCAGGTTGTTGGCGGTTCCCCTTCTTGAAGATCGGCACGATGTTGACTTCTTTCCAATCTGAGGTTACCTGGCCAAGATCCAGACAGAGCTGGAAGATCCTCTTCAGCACTGGGGCGAGCTCGTCTGCTGCTGTCTTCAATATGAAAGCTGGGATGGACTCATGGGGTCTGGTCCAGCTGCCTTGTCAGGGCGGAGATTTCGGAGAAGTTTGCGGACTCCTGCTTCATTGACTGTGGTGTTTGGCATGTCCTATATGATTTGTGCAAAGGTCCGATCGCCGCGGAAATATCACGACCATTGCTTCAGTTGTCACGATAGTATGTATCAAAAACTGCTATCGCTTGATTTTCACTACCATCAAGGCGAACGAAAATACATTTTTGAACTAACACGTCTAAAACGCCAAAACTAGACTCTGTGAAAATCCTAGCTAGTTGCACAACATCGTACTGTTTCATAACAGTTCTCTGAAATTGTCGTCAAAAAGAAGACGTGCGTCAGACTGTACCTGTTCTCTGTCTTAGCCTTAGTGTTGTTTGATACGGCAAATAAGATCGAAATATCATCACACAGATCGCCAGTGCCGCCATGCTTCCTAATTATAAATGCGTCGAAGTATTCGAACCGTGCGCGTGTCCTGGCGACTGGTTAATTGTTGCGCTGTTTTAGGTCTCATTCATAGAGCTGGGCACCATCATCACGAACGACAAGAAGCTGCAGAGCTACATCGACACTTACAACGCTACGTGGACCTACGTGGGAGACGATATCTTTCTGGAGGCCACCAACACCACGCTGGTTGGGGGTGTGATGACGGTGCGAATGGATTTTTAGTGTGTGTGTGTCTCTGTGTGTGTGTGCGTGCGTGCGTGCGTGCATGCGTGCGTGCGTGCGTGCGTGTGTGTGTGTGTGTGTGTGTGTGTGTGTGTGTGTGTGTGTGTGTGTGTGTGTGTGTGTGTGTGTGTTTGCCCATCCATAGTATGTTAGGCTGTTATAAGGGTTTGATAGACGGTAGATGGGTATGAGCAGGTCGGGACAATTCGTTCACTGAAATGACCTTTTGTTTATGTTGATTATTTGTACGGAAACGGACAATATTTTATACTTATGTACACGGTTTCGATTTTTGCTAGGCTGTTCTTGTAAGTCTGTATATCAGTTTTATGTTTTAACTTTAACGTGTATATTTTCACTTGTTTCGAAAACAATAATGAAACTCATGGCTCGCTTATCTTATGGGTAGGATGTTTGTCCTTTCTGTTGTGCTTAACCTTTTGATTTTATGATAGGCGTGAGTGCTTAAGTGAGTGTAACTGGCACCATGATACAGTCCATATGTGCTTGTCATTTGAGAATAAAGCTGTTGTGTATGTAAAGAGCGCGTGCGTGAGTGCCACAATAAATTCCTTTCCCGACCTACTTTAGCTGGTAATACCTGGTTGATTGGCACAAGGGATGAATGCTACACTCCTCCTGGATACGACACCAGAGTAGCGCAAATTCAGCTCCATAACAAACACACCAGGTATTCATCCATGATGAACTGCACAGTTCCTTTCAGCGTGGTGTTCTTAGCAATCACAAGAACCCATATGTACCCAAATCGCCCCTCAGAAATGTCCTCAACGTTGCCCTTAAAACCATTCCAGTTTTTGTCTGACCGACGGAGGCCTAAATTATATCACACCTTTAGGGTAGATTGCCGGCTACTTTTTCTATCCCTCACTTCTCAGGCAACCGATGGTGTGCTTTTTAATTGTCAACACTCAGTGTCTGAAACATCTCACTCTGACGTCAATAATCCAATAAAAATATACTTTGTGTCGTAAAGAAGAAAGAAACTGTACTCACCAAGAGAAGACGGCACACGGTCATAAAGCATTTTAATGTTTCGACACAAAAACTGTATTCGTTGGGAATAATTGAAATAACTGTAATACCAATCAAGAAACAATTTATTTCCTGTTTTTTGTCCATGTGTCTTCGTCTGGTACAACTGAAGTGAGCAATACTAATCAAGAGTGCAGATTTCTTTCATCTTCTTTTTGACTATTTGTTTTTCTTTGTGCCTGTTTGTTACTTATTTCAGTTGTTCCTGACGAAGACATTTTGTGTGGGATTCTTGGAACGCTGAATTGTTCTGTATCCGTGTCACGGCCTCTTCTGATGAGTACAGTTTTTTTAAAGTTTTTTTTACCGCTTGCTCGTTCTCACCAGCAGTCACCAACCAGCGAACCTTTTTCCTCGAATATTTTGTTTTCTTTTTCGCCGTACAGGAGCGATCGGGAATACTGGCTACTTACATGATTTGCGGGCTGAGCAACCTGGGTGCCATTGGCGTGGCTATCGGAGCTTTCACCTCTCTGGCTCCAACCCGTAGAACGGAGATCATCAAGAACGTCCCCCTCGCCCTTCTGGCCGGCAACCTGGCCTCCTTCTCCACCGCCTGTGTGGCCGGTAAGACTGACATTGTAGCAAACCACTCCACGAGTGTGTGCGTGCGTGTGTGCGTGCGCGCGCGTGTGTGTGTATGTGTGTGTGTGAGTGCGTAGGTGCATGCGTGCGTGCGTGCGTGCATGCGAGCATGCGTGCGTGCGTACGTGCGTACGGGTGTGCGTGCGTTGCCCTAAAATCACGAACCAGGTTGACTGGTCATTCAAAAAACCATTTGCTCACTTATTTGCTTACGTAATTATTTACGTGTGTGTGCGCGCGCGCGCGCGCGTGTGTGTGTGTGTGTGTGTGTGTGTGTGTGTGTGTGTGTGTGTGTGTGTGTGTGTGTGTGTGTGTGTTGCCCTAAAATCACCTACCAGGTTGACTGGTCATTAAAACCCATTTGCTTACCTAATTATTTACCGGTGTGTGTGTGTGTGTGTGTGTGTGTGTGTGTGTGTGTGTGTGTGTGTGTGTGTGTGTGTGTGTGTATTTTCTTTTTAGGTTTCAAGGTTTTATTGAGCTTTTGGCCCCTGGGGGCTAGAAAGCGAAGTTACATTCGCACACGACATTCCCTATGAACAAGTACATGCGTTCTACTAATAAATAACTACCACACTTTATATATAAAAAATAATTAAATGCTCAAACACAAATCAAAGTTGTTATAAATATATAAGGCTAAGGCGTAAAAATTAACTTTTTCTTTTTTGTTTTCGTTGTTCGTTATTGGCTTAATCAAAATAATTGAAGAATACAACTAATAAATTTAGCAAGCTTGATATTCTTATATTTTGACGTCAAATTCATGAGACTACAAAATTTGGGCACGTTGGGATGATGTGTATAATATTTATCAACATACTTAATACGGTTTCTCTTGACATTTTCGTTGGAACAGTTAAGCAGATAGTGAAATTCATCTCCTACCTCACCACTGTCACAAACAGTACATATTCTTTCATCCCTTGGAATACCTAACGTTCGTCTTTGCTGGATTGGCAGTCTATGATTACTAAGTCTAAATTTCAATACTCTTTGTCTTAGGATAGATGGGAGATAGGTTAGATATTCCTCAAAGCAAAATTTCTTTTTAAATAAACAATAATTACTACAAACACTATTTTCTGCTACTCTGCTTTGCCATTCTTGTATAAATTGATCCATTAGTCTTTGCTTCACTATACGTTTAAAGCTTTCGATGGTATGGATTTGGTTAGACCAAATATAAGATAATCCTAAACTATCTAATAACGAGTGCACTTTCATAAGCCATGGGAGCTTATAATTGCTTGCATAATACAACTTAGAACATAGCTGAAACATTAGGTTAGAAATCTTAGGCGATTCAGAGTGAGAGGTACTGCACAAACCATACCAAAATCCTAACATCCTGCATTTTGCTTCAATTTCTATCGGATATCTTCCCACTTCCCCAAGCACCATGCATGTTGGGGTTGTAACTTTGACACCTAAGGTCAGTTTTAAAAATCGAAGCTGTAGTTTTGAGATTACATCCATCTTCTCGCACGCCCATATTTCACAACCATACAGAAGGATTGGGTGCACACATTTTTCAAAAAGTTCTAATTGTATATCTAGTGGCAAATTTAGCTGCCGACATTTCCTTAATAGTGAAAACATAGCCCTGTTTGCAAGTAAAAACTGTAACTGTTGTGCCTTTTTAAACTTGTTATTATAGTTAAATTTTACTCCCAAATATTTATAATCCCAAACAACGTCAACAGTTTCCTCATTAAAATTGAATTTCGGCATTTTTCTGATCTTCCCCCTTGAAAATATCATGACTTTGGTTTTCCTAAC
>OY757542.1:10030937-10033437 GCA_963584105.1 Alviniconcha strummeri
GAAGCTTTCCCAACGTTGCCTTTGAAACAGTTCCTGTGCTCCTCTGATTGGCGATGTGACCCTCTCTCGTCCTTTGATGGTGTGATGTCCTTGGCCTTCTGATCTAAGGTAGTGTCTCAAGCTTTTCAACATTTGAGATCTTCCGAGACGAAAGCCCGCTAGTCTATCTGCTCCATTTTGAAAGACCGTAAACTCCCTCCTCCCACCCTCTCCTCTGGCTGAAAGTTTGAAACAGTTTCATGACCAAGGTGACCAGAAAGTTGATCTCAGGTATGTACGACTGAAAAACAAAACACAAAAAGGCCAAAATGATCTGAAGAATTCTTATTAGAAAATTATAAATTGTCAATTCTTTCTTTGGCTTATCACCTGATTTCAGTACAGTCCTATGGTAATTTACTTTGTATTACGTGTGGAGGAGCTTTCCTTTTATTCTTTTTACGTCAGATTGTGGGGGTGGGGGTTGGGGGGGGGGACTCTCTCTCTCTCTCTCTCTCTAGGTATCCAACCCCCCCCCCCCCACACTAACCCCCCGCATGAATGTGCTTCCTGAGTGTTTTAATTGTCACGGTTGTTAAGAGAGTGAGAGTGAGAGAGAATGCAGGGAGCGGTAGAAATGGTGGATGGGGAGAGAGAGAGTATGTCTGCATGTGAGACAAAGAGAGGGGCAGAGGGAGAGGGGGGATGAGGGGGAGGTGCATGTGTGTGTGTGTGTGTGTGTGTGTGTGTGTGTGTGTGTGTGTGTGTGTGTGTGTGTGTGTGTGTGTGTGTGTGTGTGTGTGTGTGTTTAGCATAGTAATAATACTAATTACTTAGAACACAGCTTTATAATTATGTACCTGTTTTAAATTATTGTAACGTCTCTGTGTTTTATAGCAGTTTTTTATGTGCCATTTTACAAGTATTTGTTTTATATTAGTGTAATTTATTAAGTGTTTATTATGAGATTGTTTGTATATAATATGTTAGTAAATGTTAATGTAATATATTATGTACATGTATGTGAACAAGCGCGTTGAGCTCGCTCAGACGGGGAATAGCGCTATAGAAAATGTATGTATGTATGTATTATTATTATTATTCTGTACCTTAGAGGTCCCACTATCTACCGAGGACCCCGAGTTTCTGCTTTCCCAGTCCACTCGTCGTCGTTTCCCAATTCTCACCAAACCAGTTAGTGATTTGTGACAGGGATTATGATTTAGGCATTTCGTTTCCCAATTCTCACCAAACCAGTTAGTGATTTGTGACAGGGATTATGATTTAGGCATTTCGTTTCCCAATTCTCACCAAACCAGTTAGTGATTTGTGACAGGGATTATGATTTAGGCATTTCCTTTTCTTCGTACTATGGTAATTAAGCCCAACAGTTTAAGCAAGACGCCACACTACTCGGGGCTGGCTAGGGGGAAAGAGGACAGGGTGTGTGTGTGTGTGTGCGTGCGTGCGTGCGTGCGTGCGTGCGTGCGTGCGTGCGTGCGTGCGTGCGTGCGTGCGTGCGTGCGTGCGTGCGTGCGTGCGTGCGTGCGTGCGCGCGCGTGCGTGCGTGCGCGCGCGCGCGCGTGTGTGTGTGTGTGTGTGTGTCTGTTGGGGGAGGGGGTAGTTACTGGGGGAGGAGCTGGCCCAGACCTCAACGCAGCGTTTGAAAACGCTGGTTGAATCAGAGGAGGAGGCGGTGGAAGGAATGGCGTTCTAGATGCGGATGACGGGGGTAAGGGGTGGGGGGGGGGGGGGAAGTGGGGGGGGGGGAGGGAGAGTGCCGGAAGGTATCTGCCCGACTGTGAGGAACCATAGCCATCAGTGCCCCGGTTGTCCTCTTGTTAGTCTGTTGTTGGGTTTCATGGTACCCTCTCTGGGCTCGATGCAGACAAGACCGTTGGTGATTTTATATTCCATTATGGCTTTGGCTGCTGTCCTGTTTTTACTTGAGATTTACATTAACCTGTGATTTGATGAACTGTGTGTTATCGCGATAATGACCGTCGTTGGCCGCGCGTTAATTATCAAGAATCAGGTCTTCTTCAGGACAAGACCTTTAGTGATTTGATACACCATCAGGGCCTTGGCTCCTGTCCTGCTTATACTTAAGGCTTACATTAACCTGTTATTCAGTGAATTGTGTTTCACCCTGATACTGACCAGCATTGACCGAGAATTAAATATCAAGAATCAGGTCCTCTTCAGTCAGTCAGAGTAATGTTGGGTGTCATTGTTTCAGGCGCCCATCAACCACATTCTGACGGCCAGCGTCATGTCGGCCCCAGCGGCCCTGGCCATCGCCAAGCTGTTGTACCCGGACGAACGCAAACCCACCGTCAAGGCGGAGGACGCGTACAAAGTGGACGCTGGGTAAGTGCATGGGCGCAGGCACGTTACTAAAGAGAGGCGATGACTTGTATTTTATTTTGTATTTTGTCTGTCTGTCTTTCTGTCTGTCTTTCTGTCTCTCTGTCTCTGTCTCTCCCCCGGCACCCCTCTCTGTCTGTCCTTGTGTGTGTGT
>OY757542.1:10035937-10046209 GCA_963584105.1 Alviniconcha strummeri
TGCGGTAAGTACTGACACGCACGCATGAAGCGATGACGCAGAAACATGCAGAGGGGTCGTTTTGTTGCCGGTGCTGATATTATTTCGAATTACAAAATTTGTGATGTCTCTCGAATCATGCACAGAGAGAGAGAGAGAGAGAGAGAGAGAGAGAGAGAGAGAGAGAGAGAGAGAGAGAGAGAGAGAGCCCCCCCCTCTCTCTCTCTCTCTCTGTGCATGGGGGGTCAGATTCGTATCATTCCGTAAACCCTTCGAAATATGGAGATATTACTCTTAGACAGAGAAAAATATGCGATCATCCTCTTGAACGACTAAATATAAACGTCGATGGAAATCACCATTTCTTTTACTGTTTTTCTTCTTTTCGTTAAAGAGCCGGGCCTCCTTGGGCGTAATTGGATCAGGTGGTGGTGGTCTTTTTTGTGTCTTGGGTGGCACTTAAAAACAAAACAAAGGGTTAACAGGGTTAAAACTATTTACATGGAGCTGGGTTCCTGGGCACGGGGCTATGGTAGTTGGCTGCAGGTTCTGGAGGATGCCGCCAAGCTGGCTCCAGAAGGACTAGAGCGAAGTTGCCGAGGTGATGGCAGTCGGAAGATGGTTCCAGTCTGTTATGGTGCGGGGAAAGGTGTTAAACATGACAGGATGATTGGTGTGCTCCTGGTGTAGAGGCTGTGCTCCTCTTGTCCTGGGGTCTGCATGTTGGCAGAAGCTAGTGAAGTTGATGTCGACCAACCCGATGCTGATCGGTACAGCACCTGGAGTCGGTTGAGGAGCCTACTGTGTTCAAGGCTGTTCTATTTCAGACTTTCGAGCAGCAGTTGTACGGTACCAGGCGTCTTGTCTCTCAGGTTGTTGCAGGCGTACCTCGACGATGTACATTTTCAAGCACCAGGGCGTCTTTTTGCTTGTAGGGGTCCCAGACAGTTTATGCATACTCCAGTGTAGGGCTTACTAAAAGTGACGTAGGTAGCGGACCTGACTTGGTGGTGCAGTTTCTGAAATTCCTCCGGAGGAAGCCCACAGTCCTGTTTCGTTTGGCCACTACCGTCTCAGCATGGTTTGTCCAGGGGAAGTCATCTGTGATGGTTACCCCAAGATATTTGTTGGAGCTCGCCACCACTAGCTGTTGTCCATTGAGATGGTAGATCGTCGTGAGTACTCTTTCGTTTGCTTGGTGAGATTCGGATGGTGTTGCACTTGCTGGGGTTGAAGCTCATTTGGCAAGTGTTCTCCCAATCCCCCAAGCGCTGTTGGTCCTGTTTTTCTGGGTCGTACTGGTTGCAGATTTTACTGTGGAGGAGGCTGTATGCAAACAGTCTGATGCAGGGGGACTTGACCGCACCAGGAAGATTGTTGATGTCAACCAGGAACAAAAGAAGCCCCAAAATTGTACCTTGAGGTACACCAGACAGGACTGGAGCCGGGGACGAGTGTGCGCCTACTAGACCACCTTCTGTCTTCTGCTGATGAGAATGCCTGGATCCAACTGAGGGTGTTATTTCTCACTCCGTAGTAGTGCAGCTTATGCAGCAGTCGTCTGTGTGGTAGCTTATGGAAGGCTTTGGAAAAGTCGAGCAATACCTCGTCTACCTGGTCTCCATGAGCTAGGTTCTTGGCAGTGTCGTGGGTGGCAGTGTCGTGGGTAGTTGTGCTTTACATGACCGCTTCTTTTTTAAGCCTTGCTGGGCATGGGACAGTATTCGGTGGCCGTCAGAGCGTTGCATGCTGCTGCTGTGGATAATGTGCTCCAGTAGCTTGCTGATGATGGACGTTAGGGATACAGGGCGGTATCTGGCAGGTTGATGGCGGTTCCCCTTCTTGAAGATCGGCACGATGTTGACATCTTTCCAATCTGAGGGTACCTGGCCAAGATCCAGACAGAGCTGGAAGATCCTCTTCAGCACTGGGGCGAGCTCGTCTGCTGCTGTCTTCAATATGAAAGCTGGGATGGACTCAAGGAGTCTGGTCCAGTTGCCTTGTCCTGGCGACTGGTTAATTGTTACGCTGTTTCAGGTCTCGTTCATAGAGTTGGGCACCATCATCACGAACGGCAAGAAGCTGCAGAGCTACATCGACACTTACAACGCTACGTGGACCTACGTGGGAGACGATATCTTTCTGGAGGCCACCAACACCACTCTGGTTGGGGGGGTGATGACGGTATGAATGGGTTTTTAGTGTGTGTGTGTGTGTGTGTGTGTGTGTGTGTGTGTGTGTGTGTGTGTGTGTGTGTGTGTGTGTGTTTGTGTGTGTGTGTGTTTGCCCATCCATAGTATGTTAGGCTGTTATAAGGGTAGATGGGTATGAGCAGGTCGGGACAATTCGTTCACTGAAATGACCTTTTGTTTATGCTGATTATTTGTACGGAAAATATTGTAAGTCCATATATCAGTTTTATGTTTTAATTTTAACTTGCATATTTTCATTTGTTTTGAAAACAATAATGAAACTCATGGCTCGCTTATCTTATGGGTAGGATGTTTGTCCTTTCTGTTGTGCTCAACCTTTTGATTTTATGATTTAAGTGAATGCTTAAGTGAGTGTAAGTGGCACCATGAAACAGTCCATACGCGCTTGTCATTTGAGAATAAAGCTGTTGTGTATGTAAAGAGCGCGTGCGTGAGTGCTACAATAAATTCCTTTCCCGACCTACTTTAGCTGGTAAGACCTGGTTGATTGGCACAAGGGATGAATGCTACACTCCTCCAGGATACGACGCCAGAGTAGCGCAAATTCAGGTCCCCAACAAACACACCAAGTATTCATCCATGATGAATTGCACAGTTCCTGTCAGCGTGGTATTCTTAGCAATCACAAAAACCCATATGTGCCCAAATCGCCCCTCAGAAATGTCCTCAACGTTGCCCTTAAAACCATTCCAGTTTTTGTCTGACCGACGGAGGCCTAAAATTATATCACACCTTTAGGGTAGATTGCCGGCTACTTTTTCTATCCCTCACTTCTCAGGCAACCGATGGTGTGCTTTTTAATTGTCAACACTCAGTGTCTGAAACATCTCACTCTGACGTCAATAATCCAATAAAAACATACTTTGTGTCGTAAAGAAGAAAGAAACTGTACTCACCAAGAGAAGACGTGACACGGTCATAAAGCATTTTAATGTTTCGACACAAAAACTGTCTTCGTTGGGAACAATTGAAATAACTGTAATACGAATCAAGAAACAGATTTATTTCCTCACTGTTTTTTGTCTATGTGTCTTCGTCTGGTACAACTGAAGTGAGCAACACTAATCAAGAGTGCAGATTTCTTTCATCTTCTTTTGGACTATTTGTTGTTGTTGTTTTTGTGTGTGCCTGTTTGTTACTTATTTAAGTTGTTCCTGACGAAGACATTTTGTGTGCGATTCTGGGAACGTTGAATTGTTCTGTATCCGTGTCACGGAGTCTTCTGATGAGTACAGTTTTCTTGTTCTTTTTTTTACCTCTTGCTCGTTCTCCCCAGCAGTCACCAACTAGCAAACCCTTTTCCTCGAATATTTTGTTTTCTTTTTCGCCCTACAGGAGCGATCGGGAATACTGGCCACCTACATGATTTGCGGGCTGAGCAACCTGGGTGCCATTGGCGTGGCTATCGGAGCTTTCACCTCTCTGGCTCCCACCCGTAGAATGGAGGTCATCAAGCACGTCCCCCTCGCCCTTCTGGCCGGCAACCTGGCCTCCTTCTCCACCGCCTGTGTGGCCGGTGAGACTGACCTTGTAGCAAGCTACTCCACGCGCGTGTGTGTGTGTGTGTGTGTGTGTGTGTGTGTGTGTGCGCGCGCGTGCGTGCGTGTGTGCGTGCGTGCGTGCGTGAGTGCGTGAGTGCGTGCGTGTGTGTGTGTGTGTGTGTGTGTGTGTGTGTGTGTGTGTGTGTGTGTGTGTGTGTGTGTGTGTGTGTGTGTGTGTGTGTGTGTGTGTGTGTGTGTGTGTTCTATTGTGCGGTTGTTGTTTTATTACACATTTCCAATTGTATGTTTGTTCTTTTGTTACAGGTCTTGTAATGTGCGTTTGTTATTTTATTACAGCTTTTTCATTACGTTTCCTGCTTATTACCGGTCTTTTAGTGTATAGGTGTTATTTTATTGCAGGTCGTCTGTTGTGTGTTTGTCATTTTAATACAGGTCCTGTATTGTGTTTCTGATTTTATTGCAAGTCTTCTGTATTGTGTTTTTACTTTATCACAGATCTTCTGTTGTGTGTTTGTTATTTTAATGCAAGTCTTTCTGCTGTGTGCTTGCTATCTTATTACAGGTCTTCTATTGTGTGTTTGTTATTTCGTCGCAGGTCTTCTATTGTGTGGGTTGACTGGCCGCTAAACACCAGTTTCCTTCCTTCATTCTCTAACGTGTTTGCTATTTTGTTACAGGTTTTCTTTTGTGCGCTTCTTATTTTATTACAGGTCTTGTGTTATATTGTGATTTCATTACAGGTCTTATTTTATTACAGGTCTTCTAAACACAGACTGATGTAGACTGGTCACGCCGAGTCAGACAACGATTTTCCTCTGTGGAGAAAATATAAATTAGTTTGACCATTATTAAACAAAATAAAACATTTTCTTGTTGTTATTAGGAGTGTAGTCTACAGAATATTTGAAATAGTAGGCCATATTAAGATGCACAATTCAGTGGAGCTCTGGGCAGTGCTGGCTATATATATTACCTCCAAGAACTAGCTGCTTTTTTTTTTCCATTTCAGAACTTAGAATATTTTTGGACCTCGAGGAACTTTGAATATTTTTGGGCCTCGAAAAACAGACAATATTTCGAGCTCTTAGAACTTGAAACACTTTCAGACTTTTAAAAACTCAATTTTTCGGCATTTCGGAGCTTAGAATATTTTCGGACCTCTCCAGATCTCAGGACTTGGAATATTTTCGTACAGGGGTTGTTAGACCTTGAACCGTAGCTTGAATTATTACCAGCGTAGGTCGAGTTATTACCAAACAGATTAAACACAGATGATAATTTTAGACGCTATAGTTAGACATTAGTGGCAACTTTGGTTTGTTTGTTTTTGCACATGTTTGTGTTGTCGCCCAGATAGCCCTAACTGTAACTAATCAGATACATTTTCAGGAAAAGAATCTGTGCATGTGTGTGCTGTTTCATGCAAAGAATCTTGTAACGTTATACTCGAATACAGATAAGAAACTCATTCGCATTCGTTTGTTTGATCCATACTTATATTGCGCGTCTTGTGGTTGCATGCTTGTTTGTTTGCCACCCTAGCAGACACACTTGCAGACACTCATGAATATCTTTTTCCTTCTACAGGCGCACACAGTCACAACTTCGCGAAACTAAGGCTCGGCTTTACACCTCCAAGTCAGAAACCGTTGTCTCTGAAGCACAAATACAAAATGTTGCCTGTTATTCACAATCGGTCTTTTGCCACCACAGTCAATATAGCACAAACCGGCATTACTTACTCAAAGATATAATGCCTGAAACTAGGCTATAAATGATGGTCGTTACTTTACATTGTGCACGAGAATAAATCGGATGTTATAAATGGAGCTATTCATTAAATTACTGGGCTTTTTGCATCTAGATATATTTTCAACTGAACCATTTTCCCGTTCAAACTGGTATACTTGACCAATGTTAAATCAGCTTAACTGTTTGACACTTCATCCACCTTCATCACACACCCTGCAGTCCAGATTTTCCATTTGCAACTTCTGTTCTCGCCCTCACTCGCACCCCGACATTGAAACGCGATTTCACAGCTCAGAGCCTTATCAACATTCCGGTATCAGAATGCACTTGAAATGTGTCTGAGGCGGAACTGTGCTGAGTAAGAGAAGGAGAATACTGTTATGAGATGTGAAAGTATCAGGGATGATATTACCAGGAGCAAATAGCCCCCTCCCCCCTTTCCCACCCCTGTCCCCTCCCTCCCCTTCCCCATCGCGTTTATCTTTTAAACGGTGACGACGCTGAAACTCGGCCTGTGTGAGGCGCAGATAGGGCGATTTGACAGGGCTAAACGGGTTTGAAGTTATATACTCATTTTCCAAGCTCAAGCAACCCAAACGCCGTATAAAAATTGCGGCTCTGAAACTGCCGTTTAGCTACAAGCTACTGCTGAAGAGAAAACGAACATTTACCCAGACTGACGCCGTCCCAAGTACCTAAGAAGACCACAGATTGTTCAAGAAAATTTGGAGTTATGCCTCAAAACAAATTATAATCAACGCAGACATCGAAGAGGAGACAGGACGCTCTCGAACAAAACAAAACAAACAGACAAAACTCCGTAACCTGACACTTTCTTAGTTCGGGCCGTGGGACCCTCTAGGGGTATTTAGTGCGTCCTTTTCAGTTCTAGTGCGTAAGGGACGCACATTTGTGCGTTAATGGGAGCCCTGAGTGTATCTGCGTGTGGCGGGTGGGTGGGGAGGGGTACGGGGAGGGGGGGTACGCGTGAGCTCATGTATGTGTGTGCTCGTGTGTGTGTGCGTGTGTGTGTGTGTGTGTGTGTGTGTGTGTGTGTGTGTGTGTGTGTGTGTGTGTGTGTGTGTGTGTGTGTGTGTGTGTGCTCATGTCACACTACGAGCATCGCTTTCCGGCATATTCCTCCGAATTCTGCCAGATTTGGTTACGCCACTCAAGGGCACTCTTTATGTCCGCGCAGCTATCCGCCGACGCGGTCAGCGTCCTCCGAAGGGTTTGGGTACTGATCAAACTGCAACCACTGGTTTACGACATCCTTCCTTTCGAGGAAGGTGCCGGAAAGCGATGCTAGGAGTGTGGGTCGGAGTGTGTATATATATGACTGTGGAAAGAGCCAAGCGCCCAAGCTCCCACGCAAACATGAGACGCATTCACAGACCCCGGGTAAAAAGAGAGAGAGAGAGAGAGAGAGAGAGAGAGAGAGAGAGAGAGAGAGAGAGAGAGAGAGAGAGAGAGAGAGAGAAGTTCCGTCTCGATTCAAATGATTGTGGTTTTATTTGTGCTAGTGTAAACTTTGTTGGCGGTTATGAAACCTTAACTGCTCGTTATCTGAAAGTTTTCAGGAACCTATGACGTAAATAAATACGGCAGTGGTTGAAGGAAGGATGTCGTTAAGCAGTGCTTGGAGTTTGTGCTTATGTGTGTGTGTATGTGTGTGTGTGTGTGTGTGTGTGTGTGTGTGTGTGTGTGTGTGTGTGTGTGTGTGTGTGTGTATGTGCGTGTGTGCGTGCGTGCGTGTGTGCGTGCGTGCGTGCGTGCGTGTGTGTGTGCACGCGCGCGCGTGCGTGTTTGCATGATGAAAGCTCGCATCTGCAGGCCTCTGTAAGCGCTCCGGGCCCTTATGAGATGAGGTGCCATGAATAATCCATTTTTATATTATAGCCCAACTGTTATAAGAAATGGTAGGCCTCTCGTTATGACCGCAACCTTACCTGCAATATCTTGATAACCGCTGGCTGTCATATATATATATTTCCCGAAGCAACGCCTTCTTATGAACCATAAGATGTTAAAATCCATATCTGTAACTTTTTGATGGCAACCACCACCACCTGCTCAGTCTGTGATATGCTTTGTCCAGAGTCGCTTCCCCTGAACCACACGAGCTGCGTGTTGTTGTCGGAGTGGGGAGTGCCGAGGGGTCTGGTTGCAACAGGCTAGCGGCGTTTTCCGCCAAGCTAGACTAGGCACACTCCTGTGACAGCTGAGTCCAGGCGGGGATACTCTGTGGTGCGTAGGATCTTTGAATTGGGGGTCATGGTCATGATTAAACAGGCAAAAACATGTTGTCGGAGAATGTACACGCTATAGGAGGAAAAAATAAGATTAAAAACCAAACCAACCAACCAACCAACCAACCAACCATCCACAACCACCACCACCACCACCACCACCACCACCACCAACAACAACAACAACAACAACAAAGCACCATTCGTACTGCGCGTACAATCAGTTCTAGACTCGACCAGCCAGTTCAATCAATTTGTATTTTGGCGCGCATTGTGGGAATTCCTACACTTAGCTGGTCAGTTCCAGACTCGCGCAATACCCCGCTTAGAACAAGTACATCCCGCACTGAACTTGGAATTGCCCCTTGTGGGATGATAAAGTGTTGTTGTTTTTAACTGAACTTTACATAGTTATACTAATTTGATGGCTTTTGACCAAATCAAATTGTAATTAAGGCCATTCCTGAGCAAAATTAATCCCTTCCGAAAGATAATCAAGGCCGGTTCCCGAAGGAAAATAAACCATTCCCAAATATAATCAAGAGTAGTTCCCAAAGGAAATAAAATAATTTTCAAACTATAAATGAACGTGACCTTTTGTGACAATAATTTTCAAATAAAGAGAATACAGCTTCTTGAAAATCTGAAAAATCTCTTGTAATATAAAGATCCATACCGCGAATCTGACAAAGTCCTTGGCATATTAACAACTGTAATATCTTGAGGTCTGACAAAGTTATTTTCATATAAGGACATTGCTACAAATATGTCTGACTGTTTTCTCGCCAAGGAGTGAGGGTTTACATAGGAGAAGAGTTTCGAAATGGTATTTGCTTGTGATAGAGTTTGATCGCCCTGAGATCCTATGCTGTTGACAGGGCGTTAAAATCGACTGTAACTTGTCACGAACACTTCATGGAGGTCTGACGAAGTTGTTGAATATAGAATACGCTTCTTTGGAAGTCTGACAGAGTTCTTGTGAAGGACAGTGATACTTGGAGGATTCACAAAGTAATAGTCAACTACAACAGCACACGAATATCTGGCTATTGTTTTTATCACATAAATAAAATGCGAGACAGAGGTCTGACAAAGTTCTTGCCAGATTAAGACAATGCTCTGTCAAGATCAATTAAACAAGCGCAGGATATATTTTGAAATAAATGCGTCGTGACCAGTACGTCAACCAATAATCTGCAGATTTCTGAACACTTGCGTTTCGTTTTAGAATGTGTACTCCATACTTTTCAGACACTTGACGTGTAAAAACATTCTGAAACAAGGATGACTGCTAGTGTTTTAAAATAAGATCCAAACATGTAAAAGGTTAAAACAAATGTTTATTTATCATGATTAAATACGAAACGCAATTTTTTTGGAGTAAGCCCCTTTTTCAGTCCAGTGACACTAAAACAGCACAAAGAAACATCTCAACCAAAAGCACATAAGCAGCCTACGTGTAATTTTTCACCGTTTAGCTGTTGTTGAAATGTCGCTTTGTAGTTTGAAAAGGGGCTTGCACCGAAAATTGTCATAATATTATGAAATAAGCGTTCTTTTAAAACTTTTATGTGTTTGGATATTGGATGTGTATATCAAGACGTTTTGCAGAACACTGACACTTTACCATATTTTGAATGTAAGTCATTTCAACGTTTTGCTCTTTCCTTCAGCAACTGCTGAAAAACCACTTCTCAGGAAAACATCGCTTGACGCTGAAATCCTGACAAATTTAGACCTGTCCCCAGTATATTGTTTCTCTAGAAGATCACCGAAAAATAAAACAAAACAACAACAACAACAAACAAACAAAACAACACACACACACACACACACACACACACACACACACACACACACACACACACACACACACACACACACACACACACACAAGCACACACACACACACACACACACACACACACACACACACACACACACACACACACACACACACGCAGAAATAACGAAACTGAGACAGAGAGATCCTCAACTCCCCCCCTCCCCCCGCCCCGCAAGAAAAAAAAAAAGAAAAAAAAAAGAAGAAAAGAAAAAAAGGAAAAATATGTTTACACAAGGTGAGTCTTGCAATGATATGTCTGTTCCATACATTATTATCGTATGTCAATATAGTTCCCTTTCAGGCTCATGAAACACGCTGCACGGTTTATGGCCAGTTAATTAAAAACAAAACAAACTGTATCAGACAGTAGTGAAGTAGCATAGTGGTCATAATGATTATAATAAAACCCATTTTCTCTCTGATTATTACTACCCCCATTCTTTCCTTTAAATCAAATAGAAATATGCAGTAAGAGAACCAGACAAAAATACTCCTGTACACACACACACACATACACACAAACACACACACACACACACACACACACACACACACACACACACACACACACACACACACACACACACACACACACCACCACCACCACCACCACCACCACCACCACCACCACCATACCTTTCCTCGGCACACACACGTCCCTACATCACACAGATATACATGCAGAGAGAGAGAGAGAGAGAGAGAGAGAGAGAGAGAGAGAGAGAGAGAGA
>OY757542.1:10046409-10056409 GCA_963584105.1 Alviniconcha strummeri
ACAACTGTTCACGATTAAGTTAACACCGACAGACACTGGGCAAAACACGCCCTTTGTGTTCTGTGGATGGATACTAATAGCGCACTACAGGGTGAAACAAAGCCTGGCAGAATATCAACTTCCCGTAGTCGCGACGTGCCCCTTCAGTCTCTCCTATGACGTTGTGTGTATGTGTATCTTTTCTCTGTCTTTCCTTGTGTGTGTCTCCCCCGCCCAGCCACACACACACACACACACACACACACGTATGCACGCACGCACGCACGCACACACACACACACACACACACACACACACGAAGAATTAAAATTCTGCAGCACGGCAAAGGAACGAACGCGTCCAACCTCCTCCCGCTCCCTTCTCGATCCAAAATCCCCACCCCCTCCAGCCCCCTCCACCCCGCTGTCATTTTGCAACAGACGGCTCTGTCACCAATCTCTCAGGAGCTTCCTGGAAATCGATGAAGGCGAGACGGCCATCTCTGAAAACAGTGGCGTCCATGTCCTTGGTTATGTCCGACACTGGAAGTGGAAGCAACCATGCATGCATACGCACTGAAGGTTTGTGCAGAGATGTGACAGCCATATACCACACATGCCACCATTCTCACATATTTAAAGATTTGCCTTGGGGGGTAGCTGACATGAAAATCAACGGAGTCTGAATTTAGGTATAATCCGGCACGGCAGGGTTATCTCCGACACACTCACATAAAAATAATACGTGTAACAAGCAACAAAGTAAAACAACAAACAACTATCGGCAGACTTATCTGTTATACTGGTCTTTCTTTCCTCGTATGAAAAACGTCAGAGTGAGTCGACAGCAGACCATTAATGTAACTGCTGTTTCGGGAAATCCAAAGTCAGACACACAGACATTCAGGTTCTTGTCAAACACACATTTCTTGTCAGACGGCAAATGTGAGCCAAACATCCATGGATTCGTTAAAGATGCCATGTTGAGCGTTTATGACACATTTTCAGTATTAAAGGTTTTGTAAAAGCCTCCCGCCATTTAATTTTTTAAATAGCGGGGGAAAATAAAAGAAAGAGAAACAAAAAGCAGAGAGAGAGAGAGAGAGAGAGAGAGAGAGAGAGAGAGAGAGAGAGAGAGAGAGAGAGAGAGAGAGAGAGAGAGAGAGAGAGAGAGAGAGAGAGAGATTCTCCATCGCCGACAGTCGCCATCTTCAAAACCTACTGAATACGGCTTCAACAGCGGTGGAGCACGAGCTTGTTCCTAAAACTGCAAGACTTTAAAGACCAGTTTTTCTCCACCTGGAAAGCTATAGACTTGAGCAATGTGCTCCACTGAGCTGCGGTCTTTGAAATGAGAAAGCAGGGGCATTCGACACTTGCGTTTCAGCGCTTTTTTCTTTTTCTTTTTTCTCCGTCTTCTTCCGTTTTTATTTCATTTCTTCTTCTTCTTCTCTTCTTGCGTAAGGGGGTGGAGTGGAAGCGTGGGGGAGGTGGTGGTGGGGGTGGGGGGAAGGGGGGGGCAAAATATCGGCATGGAATTTAACTCTTCTAGTGCCGTCGAGCACGCTTAGTCTCACACAACAGACCAGTGCTCGAGCCAAAAGTCTGCTAGTTCTTATCTTAGGTAATTCCCGCATTGTGGTACTACAGACACATAAATTATGGTTTCCTGTGCCCAGAATCCATAGCTATAATATGAACGACTTTCGTTTAAAAGCTCGGAGTAGATCAGGAGACAGATACAAGTTCTTTGCTAGCTGCTAATGTAACCTCCGGTACTCTGCTTGTCTAACTTCCGACTTCCCCGTTTGTCCCCCTCCACCTCTGCCTCCTCTTCCCTCCCCCGCATTCCTCTGGCAACATCAGATCACATGTACGTTGTGACATTAACAGTTAATCGAACTTTTACTTGCAGCTGGATATTATACTGTATTTCACCGCGATACGGCCTTCGATAGTTGATGAATGTCATATATCAACGATTAGTCCTCCACGGTAGTTGATGAATGTCAAATATCAACGATTAGTCCTCCAAGACTCCGTCGCCTCAGTTTACATGGTGTATAGCTATAGTTCTCATGGGCCTGCAAAGCGGTAGACAGAACGTTCAAATCCGATTACTAACTAACTAGCAGCCCGTGCGAAACAACGTGAAACTGCAGCCACAGTCAACGCCGCGTGCCTTATTTAGGCCTTATGCTGACCACTCGAACTTCCCGTCACACTATGTCCAGCCCAGCCCAGCCACTATATCCAGCCCAGTTCTTGACTGTGGCGCCCTGTGAGCCGCACAGGGTCACCTTAGGCAGACTGTCCAGGGGTGCGCTTTCTTGACCATAGTCTAGTATATAAAAGTATATGGCTGTGTACACAAGCCAAATTTGCCTCACCCCTGTTTGATTGTTTGGCCAAGAGCTATTCTCCGATTAACCGCTCCGGATTAAACCACGCACAACAGCAGCAGGTCCGTAGGGAGGCCGGCAAGCGCCGAGAGGTGGGCGTGTCTCTCTATGGGCCATGGACATACGGGTAAGTCCATGGGCCAAGCGCTTGGCTGGACTCGGGTTCCAATCCGCATGGTGGTTTACAGACACCGCTGCGACTTTGTTGACCTCCCTCCCCTCCCCTGGTTCATGAACGCTAAAATAGCTTGTCAGCCAGAAGAAAGTCCAAGAAAAAGAGATCAGTGATGTACTAGCCTCGAATTAAGGTACAAAATCAATCGTGAAATCTTGCAAGCACTATCATGTTACGACACAGTCACGTCTCTGCTATCTTCACTGGTAACGACAATGGCCAAGATCTGAACGCAAAATTTCGATTCTACGTTGAACACTTTCACTGATCATCTCCAATCTCAGTCTGTCTGACCCTTCCAGACATCTCCGTTCTTCTCCAGACACACGCACTCAGCGTTCCTTCCTCGAAATCTAACTCATTTAGTCAGAAATCTTGTTCCTGTACAGGACCAACTCAGTGGACCTAATTACCCCATAAAACCCATCACCGCGAATTTGCTTCTGCCTTGACAACTACTCTCAAAACCAGTCTCTCTAAGTCTACGTATTTTTGATTTCTTTCCCCGTGCTTGCTGTGGTAAGAGATAAATAAGGTAGGTTTGTACGTATCATTGCTTGGTGTGTGTGTTTGCGCGTGTGTGTGCGTGCGCGCGCGCGCGTGAGTATGTGTGTGTGTGTGTTTGCGCGTGTGTGTGTGTGCGCGCACGCGCGTGAGTGTGTGTGTGTGTGTGTGTGTGTGTGTGTGTGTGTGTGTGTGTGTGTGTGTGTGTGTGTGTGTGTGTGCACTGATCAAGCAACAACTGCTGATGTTGAATGCGGATCTTAATAGTGTACTTAACCTCGATAAACGTTACAGCGGCGAATGTAGAACTAACTGAATTTGGCACCCGTCTTTTGGTCTCTGCTGTGATAATGTCAAGTAAATCAAAGCAGAATAGTTGGAACAGGAAGTTTCCTCTTTTCGACCTTGACGAAGGGGGGGGGGGGGGGGGGGGTGGGGGGGGGGGGATCTCACAAAAAAATGATCATTCAGTGTAACATGGACGATTCCAAGATCTGATTTCCTTGAAAAAATGTACCACAGTTGTTGTTTTGTTTTCGTTTTTTGCTGATGTACATAGCGATTGCAAAGCTCGTCACTCTCAATAAAGTTGATAAGTTAGTATTACAGGCTCTATTTATTATTATAATTATGAACATTTGTTTAGTGCCTCATCTCGAGTCGAGCCCAAAGTGCTTCAAATTGGCTACTGCATAGCGCCATTCTCTGCTTCCGAGCAAACCTACTGCGCTCGAGTCGCATGCAGCTCTGAATGAATGGCTTTTGAGAGCACTGGACAGGCTGTAATTATATAGTATACTTCTTTGTGTGTCAGTTGGCGTGAGGACGAGTGTGAGGTCTCTTGCAATATACAGAAAGCTGATTCTTGAGATACTATACAGTTTACAGCAGTATAACTTTGTAATTTTGTAATAAATACTGCATTTTTTTAAAGTAAAAAAAGTCTAAGTCGCTGTGCATGTTCACGACACTTCATGTTTGAAAAGGAGTGGGGAAAATACGAACTGAAAGAAGCAGACAGACAGAAATGGACTGCTGTCACACAAACCTATATTCTTGCCTACTTCAGAGTTTGAAGGGAGTGTTTTTTTTGTTTTTTTTCAAACGGTAGCTGCAATTATGTGAATCAGAAAATATGCATTATGAAAATGCCTTGGGAATAGTACAAAACAAAAAACTAAAACAAAACAAACAAAAAATAAACTACATCCACTCACGACAGATTCGATTTTTCCTGTTCTAAATAAGTTTGCTTCTATTGTGGTGGGCTGCATTGTTAGGAAGCAAGTCAGTTCGCGCACTCTGCATGAACTTGGATACGCGTACAAACAGAACGTGCTGAACACGGCTTTAGGGGTTGTAGCATCTGAGACAGTGGCGTAACCAGCTGTGGAAGAGACGGAAGAAGGGTAGGCCGGCGATTGACGGATGGAGAGTGAACCGGTTTGGCTTAGCGGTAAGGAGCTAGGCTGGTAAGCAGAAGGACATCGGTTCGATTCCGCTTCGGCTCTTCTTTCTCTTCAAAGAGAATGGTCTGTGAGCATTGTCTTGTGACTTTGTGCCTCACAATCAACGAAACATTAAATTGGCTCTCATCGCCGCCCGTCTTAATGCAGGGGCCATTCTGGTGGTGATTGTGTAGCATAAGGTCATCTATCTGTATATATATAATATGGTCTCTCTCTTCCCCCCACAAACGGGGACCTCTTCGGAAATAACTCGGCGTTAACCTAGTTTCACCAACCAATGTTTGGAGAGAGTCGATGCCACAGAGCGAGAGCACTCGTTCTCGAGAGCCAAGTTAAGCACAATCGGGCATCACGGTCACCAAATGAATCGGTGACCTTTACGTGCGAGGCTTTGAGCCCGCCCCGAGATTTATTCAAAGTTAAGTTATGTACAGACTCTACAAAAAGTCCTTCCGATGAGACCAATATTCCCTGTGTGCACACGTGTGCGAAAAAGATCACATACTCATGTTAAAGATCTTGTAGGCCATATCAGAGTTCGGTGGATCATGAAGACGCTTAGATACATTTCTCTACCTCAATATATATTTGGATGGAGACAGAGACCGATGGTAATTCCCATACCTCACTAATCTTTAAATATAAATAGAGGCAATTATAACTGTTTTTCTACCTCGTAATTCTTAACCTTTGGGCCTCACCATTCTTACTCTTCGGTCTAATGTCAGCAGCTAAGGACCTCTGCTGCTACACCTGATAATTCTTACAGAGAATTTGTTCCGTTTCAGTAATGACATAATGCCCACCATCTGTCTCAGTCAGTACAGTTTCAATCTTCGATCGAATACACACTAGAACACAGTAGGTTGCTGCATGTTCAAATGAATCAAATGCAATAACTGCTGATGTTTTATATGAAATTTATCGTTTGAAATTGTGTGCGTGCGCTCGTGCGTGTGTGTGTGTGTGTGTTATTATCATTAACTGAATAGAATGTTCGGTCTCACTTTTTTACGCCATCGTTCATATTTGATGCACATGCATGGAGTGGGGCAGTCAGTTGCCTGAGCTACCTCGTCGTTTTCTGTGTAATACACATTGTGACAATCAATAGTTTTTATGCATCATTATTCCATTCTCTTTCATGTATCACCCCCCCTCCCCGCCCCCCACTTGCATATCCGGAGCAGAAGACCGAAATAAAATCATATTGCTAGGCCAAACCGGCTCAGTGTTGACAAATAGTCGATGTCAGGACTTACTGTGAGCATTGTAGAAGATTTTTCTGGTATAAATGCTGATGATATGTTACAGATGAGAAAGAAGAAACCGTTTTTCTGACATGATTTTGCGTAATTATGTGTTCGATCTAGGCTTGCCATCCAAATTAGTTGTCGACAATGAGGCGACGTTCAGTTACAATTTCAATAGGCTGACCATCCCATGACAGTCTCAATGACACGTCTGAAAGATGGTGCTTTTATCATGTTGTAATTGACATCGGCTTTGTTGTTACATAATTAATGATCAGCATGCCATTAGTGTTGCACCACAAAGTGTCATAGTCGGCAGAAGAAGAAGAAGAAGAAGAAGAAGAAGAAGAAGAAGAAGAAGAAGAAGAAGAAGAAGAAGAAGAAGAAGAAGAAGAAGAAGAAGGAGAAGAAGAAGAAGAAGAAGAAGAAGAAGAAGAAGAAGAAGAAGAGAAGAAGAAGAAGAAGAAGAAGAAGAAGAAGGAGAAGAAGAAGAAGAAGAAGAAGAAGGAGAAGAAGAAGAAGAAGAAGAAGAAGAAGAAGAAGAAGAAGAAGAAGAAGAAGAAGAAGAAGAAGAACCTGCACAGTAAAAAAATTCATCAGACAAATGAGACATCAGCGAGGTATTAGTCTGTGAAATGACTTCATTAAATCTGGGTGAACGAGGTGGTCCCAGATACCCTCCAGTGAGTGCAAACGTCTCCAACGATGCCGTGTCAAGGAACGCTCTCCGTCCGAAACATTCAGTAGCTGGCGTGAGTTCCACCAGTGAACCGGTGGGCTTCGCTCGCCGCTTAATTTTCCGCAGCAGTGTTTCTCCTCTCTCTTCCCTCGTACCGAATCTTTGTTGTTTTGTGGTTTAGCAAGCACGGGAGCTCAGCCCTTGATTGCGCCACAAAGTGTCATAGTCGGCTTACTTTGTCTGGGCTTGGCTGGGGGCTGCAGGACTATTTGTGGTAAAAACGGTGTAGTCTTGCCGCCTAAGCGGATAAGGAACGACAGCCCTAATTGCAGCTAAAGGGGGCCCCAGCCACGGGCCCAGCCTCTCCAGAAACGGAAACGTGGACGAGAGGATAAACACGGCTATTAGCTTCGTGAGTCAGTGCATGCGACAGGGCAATGTCTCCACCCCTTGTCTTGGAGTGTAGGGACATACTGCACGAGTGGCACGTTGATGGCGTGATCGATAGAATTAATATTTTCTCTTCGTGGCATCCAGCTGTACAGTGCTTGTCAGACAATGGCCCGTGGCTCCGTGGCTCGGACGGTGGATTTGCTGGCAGCCCCTAATGCATTGCAGCCCATACAGATCCCTTGGTTATGCATATGCGCGGCCAGGTGATCTGTCGTCTATGGCAGCCCGTACCGACAAAACTGCGCATTTCTTTGGTTTAGTGTTACGAATGACAACAGATCTGTCGCACATATATGCGTGGTCACGATCCGCATTGTACGTAATGAAGACTATGTAGCAGCAAAATATATACAGCAAACTGGTGGTGTAGTGATCCGCAAAAATACAGCACTCCATAACAGGACATCCAAAATGGAATCGACTCTCATAAGGACGTGGGGGGTGGGGGTGGGGGAGAGGGGGGGGTAGGGGCAGAGAACTTCCTGCAAAGGGCAAATTTGGTCTTTTTGCCGCCCCCTGATTGGGACAGCAGCAGCAGCAGCGCTTCACTGACCAGCCTACTTGTTAATTTCTAAAACCTGTTTACTGGGGGACCGTTTTTCCAGAACTGCTTATGTTTTTTCCCCCGCTGTCAGAAGAGTTGCCATTTTTGCACATTCCGGGTGGATTCCATGCCTTGCTCTTCTGGGGAGGGTCCGTTTGACCTGATCGAAACGAAAGAGTTGCTGAGTTTAACCAAATACACAACATAGTGAAGTATATCAATTTGCGCACCCCCCCTCCCCAACACACACACACACACACACACACACACACACACACACACACACACACACACACACACACACACACATACATACATACATACATACACGCGCGCGCACGCGCGCAAGATAACGTAAAGTGCTGGACAGGCTCGTTTCTTCGACGAATGTTCAACGAACGTAATGTGTGTATATAACCACAGTCGTTCGTCTGACCAAACGTAAATAAAAGATGTGATCTAGAGTGCATGTCTAGAACTTCGTGATTCGCTTTGGCCTAGCTGTAAGGCTGGTAAGCAGGACCTCGGTTCGATTCCTGTTCGTCTCCCCTTTCTCTTCAAAAACTGCTTGTGACTTGTGGACATTGATTGGTCCTCACAGTTAATGAAACATTAAAACAGCTCCCATCACTGCCCATCTTAATGACCAGGAGTCATTGTGGGGGTGACAGTGTAGCGTTAGGTACAGTCTCCCTCTGTCCCTGCCTTCTGGGATCTCGGTGCCCGCCAAAACCTCTTCGGAGACAACTCGACGTTAAAGTTTAACCTTAAGTCTGGAAGGTCACTGCTGCATTAGGTCTATTCGGCACACACATACACAGATATTTGATCAAGCGGAATTAGGACCCGTGGCCTCCGTCAAATGTCGCAATAATCTCGTAAAAGGCAAGATCGAAGAGTAGGCCGAAGGGGACTAGGTCCAGTGGGACGCTCCTGCTCCTCCACATCATAGAGATACATAAACATACAGGTCCAGTCCACAACATAGACATGCATAAACATATGGGTCCAGTCAACACCATGAGCATACATATACATAAAGGTCCAGTCCACACCACAGACACACATATACATACAGGTGCAGTCCACACCATGGACATACAGGTCCGATCAACACCATGAACATACACATACATATAGATGCAGTCAACACCATGGCCAGTCCAGTCTCTGAATTCGAAAACTTTATTTTACAAGGATTGTAGCTGAGGTTCAATCAAAATCTAACAAGTAGTCCTTGCAGATAAGTTACTGATGAATTAAAACCAAAATTTCAAGGCATAATTTATATGTTATATGAAACATGAACGAATGAGTGAAACTTTATGCAAGAAGCATAACAACTTCAACACAAAACTTGCGTGTCCACGGCGCAAGATGCACACATTCATACAGTGCACACATCACTCAGTTATACATGTATTTATAAGCTACAGGATCCTGTACATAAACAGACCCTTGTTGTATTCGAGTTGTTTGTGTAGGTTCATTATTCTTATCTTTTTTAATTTCTGGTCAAAGAGGGGGGGGGGGGGGGGGCTAAAGTTTCTCAGTTCTTGGATTTTAACGTCCCGTTAAGCCAATACGGTCACCTGAAGACGAGAGAGAGAGAGAGAGAGAGAGAGAGAGAGATGAGAGAGAGAGAGAGAGAGAGAGAGAGAGAGAGAGAGAGAGAGAGAGAGAGAGAGAGAGAGAGAGAGAGATGCTCCGCGATCGGAGACTAACAGTAGAGGTACTAGCGCAATAGCTCAAGGTTTAGAAAGCGCATTAATTTTGCGTATGTAGGTGAACATCACATACGTCAGAATCGGAGGTCACGTAACTAGCAGTTCTTCTTCGGAGGACAAACAACCGGAGAAGCATGTCGTGGGTACAGTTTCCACCTGTTAAACTGAATGAATCCCACACCTTCCTTGTAGAACTAAATCTATCGCCATCTTTGTAGTGCAAATCGCTCTTACAGTGACAATAACAGCTGTGATTCTTTGGCATGTTTGCGCCCCCCCTCCCCCCCCCCCCCGCCTCCCTACACACACAAACACACCCACCGCTCAAACGCTTGCGAGAAGGAATTATTAACTTGGACAAACTAAAAATAGCGGGTGACAGATATTTTGTCAAAAGCCGCGGTATCCAATTAGCCGGTGAGCGCCCTATGTATCCAAGTATCGACCCCCTTCCTTCCTTCGACATCGTCATGCCAACTCCCCCACCCCTCCCCACCCCACCACCGACCCCGCAGTGAAGGACTGGTGTTGCAACAACAACAGTCTAAAACCGTCCATGTCAGTGAACACAACAAGTCAAAGCCAACAAAACAGTTACAACATCAGAATCCCGCGGAATTGCGATACAGTTTCCTTGTCTTCCGGGCAAACTCATTGTTGGCTTTGCGGATCGACCCGAAATAAACCAGGAGGGTTCATTTTTCATGCTTGTGCCAGTCGGAGGTCTTAGTCACCAGAGACAACTGATTACGGGTCGCTGATTGGGGTCACCGACGTCACTTCTTTACCTGATCTTCTTTCAGTCATTCCCGCACG
>OY757542.1:10058909-10073838 GCA_963584105.1 Alviniconcha strummeri
GAGAGAGAGAGAGAGAGAGAAAGAGAGAGAGAGAGACAGACAGACAGACAGACAGACAGACAGACAGACAGACAGACAGACAGACAGACAGACAGACAGACAGACAGACAGAGAACTCGAACTCGAACTCGAAAACTTTATCTTACAAAGATTGTAGTTTAGGTTTAGTCAAAAACCTAACAACTAATCCTTTCTAAGCTACTGATGAGTAAATATAAACTACAACCTAAACTACAAAGATTGTAGTTTAGGTTTAGTCAAAAACCTGTCTAACAACTAATCCTTGCTAAGCTACTGATCAGTAAATATAAAATTACAGGCATCATTTATATACATATAGGCATGAATGAGTGAGTGAAACGTTATACATGAGAATTTCCACACAAAACATAGCGTGTTCATAGCGCCAGATGCACACATGCAGACATCGCTCAGTTATACATTATGAGCATACAACCAGCAGCTAAAGCAGTAGAACATCTGGTCAGTTCATATAACTAGTACTGGAAAAGAAAACAGAAGCAGTCAATGTTTATCTTATAAACAACAGTAAGGGTGAGGGGAGAAGAAAAAGAAATCACTCTCACGAGTAGTCGGAAGGATTGGGCAGAGTTCTATGGATGTATAAAGTATGTCTCAAATGACGACTCATTACAATGGCAATCACTCGAAAACCTCACTCTCTCTCACTCTGAGAGAGAGAGAGAGAGAGAGAGAGAGAGAGAGAGAGAGAGAGAGAGAGAGAGAGAGAGAGAGAGAGAGAGAGAGAGAGAGAGAGAGAGAGAGAGAGAGAGAATAAGGCACAGAGACAGAGACCGAGTCTGCCTTTGTGTGTTCAGGTAGGCTACATGTTTTATCACTCAACCCGGACCTCAGGGGATACCGTCAATGTGTCTGCGTCCGATGGGAGCTACGCACATCGGTGCGTAAAGAAAACGAAACTAAGCGAGCGATGAATGAATGATGTTTAGGCTATATACGCGAGTGAGTGCAGAAATATACGATTGTGAATAAATGAACGAATGCAGTGAATGCCAAAACATCAAATTCCACTTAATGAGCGTGTGATCAGGAAGAGATTAGGCCATTCAGCTCAACGCGATGTCAACGTTGTATTGTTCCCGGACCGTGGTCATCGTCCTAGTCGCCTTTGTCTCAATCGTCATTAACGCTATGTTATTTGTCCCAGTCGTCATTAATGTTATGGCCATTGCCCCAGTAGTCGTTAATGCTATGACCATTGTCCAAGTCGTCATTAATGATATGGTCCTTGTTCCAGAGGTCCTAGTCCCAGTCGTCATTAATGCTGTGGTCCTTGTCTCAGAAGTCGATGATATGGTCATTGTCCCAGGCGTAATTAATGCCAGTCACAGTCCCAGTTGTTGTTAGTGCCACGGTCACTGTCCCAGCCATCTTTTTCCCAGTCGTCATTGGTGCTATAGTCATTGTCCCGGTCGGCAATAACATTATGGTCATTGTCCCAGTCGTCACTGATGCTACGGTCATTGTCCCAATCGTCATTAATACAATCGTTACTGTCCCAGCTGTCATTAATGCCATGTTCACTGTCCCAGTCATCATTGATGGTATGGTCATTGTCCCAGTCATCATTAATGCTATGGCCATTGTCCCAGCCATACATTCTATTATTATTGTCCGAATAGTAATCACTGGTATTGTCAATGCCCCTTTCGTAACTTATGCTATTTTTATTGTTCAAGTCTTGATCAATGCTACCGTCATTGTCCCAGGAGACCCTTGTCCTTTTCATTACTTGGGTAAGCGCCAGCTCCAGCAGATGACATTTAGAGAATAATCGGATTTGTTTGTCGTGAGGTATCGATGCACTATGTGTACTTTGAGCAGTAGCTTTGTACTGGGTTACCACAGGCCGCTGAGCAGAAACCATTTGAAACAGGTTACAGCTGACACAGCTGAAAAGAGCGATCATTTCTCAGCTTGAACACAAGGATGAACTTTACGTTATTAGCTCCTCGCGGTGGTTACCACGGATATCACGCAGAAAATTAGGACCATCGCAACCCTTTCTCTGCTGGGGAATTTATACTGCCGGCTTTAGTTCTTCCCAAGACGGGTCCCAAAAAGAGTCTGAGAAAACCAGAAACACTAGTTTTAAGACATTTGTTCCACATGGGGATGCACAAAATACTGGAACTCATGCAGGATGTCATACGATGTCACATAAGTAAATGGGAAAAGCTCCGTCATTGACGTCATACAGCAACCTCAGGGCAGAGAAAGGGTTAAGGCTGTCATATGTTTCCTCTTTTAAACCTGGATTAGACCACAATACAGATTTGCATACTTCGCTCATTGTCAGGAATTCCACCTTTTTAAATTTCTGTCTAACCGGTTTATTCTACCGAATTTGACCTCATTTCTCCTCAAACGTAAGGTGATGTGTGACGTTAACAGTGAATCGAACCTTTCCTCGTGATTTGTGGAATTGTGTTTCACCCTGATACGACCCACGCGGTGGACTGGACGTTAGACAAGACATACAGAGACAGTCGTCGGCCACTTCCGTCACATGAGACAGACAACAGAACCACTGTTTGGGGCACGTGCCTTTCCGCAGTCGCACAGTCACGAGACAGCGATCATTTTTCGCTAAGGTGACGTCTTTGTATGGTGATCGGATCGAGGTCATCGCGGAAGGGTTTGCTCCGTGACAAGAAGACGCCCTGACACGAATATCGCCACAAAAGAGAAGCAATCGGGGTCACTTGTTATACTGTGCAACAAAGACCCTTTCCGCCAGGTACGACCGCTCGGTATGGCGTACGCAACCTCCGCAAGCCTTGCCTGAGTCCCCCGCGGACACTTACTCAAAAGCTGCAGCTTAAGCCCGTTCTTAACTGGTCGAACATTTGTTCGCGAACATAGTTGGGAGTATTCAGCAAATACGAGTATAGTTGGTTCTTAATATTATTGGGCGAACTTTTGCTTCGCGAATATAGTTCGGAGTATTCGTCGAACTGCGACGAAGCTATATTCGGGGTCCAAAAAGCTTCGCTCAACATGTTCTGGGAATATTCACCCAGTTCGACGAACATTACTTCTGACTGGCTGAGAGCAGAGCCCTCCGGTGGATGAGGATGAAATAAAAATAAAAATGGATGACGCTATTGCTAGGTTCTTCACTCGCTTCGGAGGGAATGTTTTTATTTGTTGACTTGTGGGAGGCGCAGCCTTGTCTCTGGGACCCAGAATGACATAGTATTTAGTTGAATTACCCTGTGAGGGATGATTAAAGTATATTGACTTGACTTTATCCTACATTTTGGATCACGCTGTCTGCTGTGCGTCTACCATAAGTTCGGGCCGAAGCTTGCATCTCATTTAAGCCATTTAAGAACGAAGTATAGTTCGTCGAACTGTCCGAACTAAAAGTTCAGTTAAGAAACGAATTATGGTTCGTCGAACTGTCCGAAGTATGTTCGGCGAACAAACACTTCGCCCAGTTAAGAACGGGCTTTAGGTATCTTTATTAAGCCTCCCTCACACGAACTCTGCCTCAAAAGTCCCCCCCACCCACCCACCCACCCCCAAACACATACACACACACGCGCGCCTCGCCTGTTCCATCCAGTACAGGGACGCAGATTCAAAAACCCAGATTCGGCAACTTCATCAAAACTCCCTTGTGCTCCTCTAAAAGCACAGCTTAGACAGCCCCTCTCCTCAAGCCTCGCTTTTGCTGACATAGACAATCTCTAAAAGCCTCGCTTGTGCCACTCAACACATGGAAGCACAACCGTTCAAAAAGTAGCTTCTCTGTAAGAACACACACATACAAACACACACACACACACACACACACGCGCGCGCGCGCACGACCACGCATCATAGCAATTCATTAAACAGGACAAGTGTACGTAGCTTTGAATTCTTTTGACATAGAGCTGAATCACTAGATGAACTAAGCTCTGGTTCACACGTTGTTCTGGTAAGGTATTAAGTATTCAGTCCTCGTTTAAAAGCCAACGTCTAGGAATAAACGTGTGACAGCAGCAACGTCTCTGAAAAAAACTAAACTATCTCCTTCAAACTTCAGCCACTCTCTGAGACCAACACTCCTAAAAATATCGCTAACACCAACCGTGAATTTGAGCACTCTAGTCACACCTGGGAATAAGGCGGATAGGGTTAAACTGACAAAGAATGTTGATCCAATAGGTATCAATGCTAAGACTGAATGCCTTTCAGTGGGACCGAAGCAGACAATTGCTACAGAATAGATCGAGGAGCGGCTTGAGAGCCGTGTGTATCAGTGCATGACACGACAGGCAGATGACAAAGTCACCAAAGACGAACTGTACGACAAATTTTAAGCAGCAGCACGCAGTAGCAGCGGCAGCGGCAGCAGCAGCAGCAGCAGCAGCAGCAGCAGCAGCAGCAGAAGAAGAAGCAGAAGAAGAAGAAGAAGAAGAAGAAGAAGAAGAAGAAGAAGAAGAAGAAGAAGAAAACGAGGAAGAAGAAGAGCAGTAATTTACAATATATATCCGGCGCCATTTCCCCAAATTCAGCACTGAGCCTAGAGAGTTTTATAACGTAAACCAGGCTCACTCGCATTTACGTTACAGTATATGGTTTAAATCCAAGAACGTACAAAAATACATGAATGCTTTTGGGCTAAGATTTACGATCGCAACTAGTTTTGACTCAAAAATACTTCTGATCTTGATGACTACTCTTTCAAATACTGGATTTTGGAGGCTTATGATGCTGATGGCTTGTAGCTAGAAGATTTTCGGTCCTGGTTGCTTGTAGCTCAAGCGCTTTCAGTCCTAATGGCTCAAACACTACCGGTCCTGATTGTAGCTCAAACAATACCCGACCAGATGGCTTGTAGCTCAAACATTGCCGGTCCTGGTGGCTTGTAGCTCAAACTCTACCGGTTTTGATGGCTTGCAGCTCAAACGCTGCCGGTTCTGACAAATTGTAGCTCAAATACTCCCTGATACCTTGATCGCTAATTCCAGCTGAGATATATCCGATCCTGATGGCTTCTATTATTCTTGATCTGATGGCTTCAGTCTCACATACCCTCGATCTTGATGGCTTCTGTCTCACACACTCTCGATCCTGGTGGCTTCTAGCTCAAATACTCCCGATGATCCTAGTAGCTTCTGGCTCAGTTATTCTCGGTCCTGAAGATTTCTAGCCCAAATACCCCGATTCTATGGATTTTAACGCAAATGTCGCTGAAAAATTTCATTAATAGGATTCCCACGATGACATTAAAATGTGCACAGGAATACACACACGCACACACACACACACACACACACACACACACACACACACACACACACACACACACACACACACACACACACACACACACACACACACACACACACACACACACACACACACACACACACCACCACCACCACCACCACCAACAACAACAACAACAACAACAACATAAAGAAAAAAAGAAAAAAGAAAAAAAAAGGAAAAAAAAAGAGAGAGAAAAAAAGAGAAAAAAGAGAAGATATTCCTGGATGAGAGGGCGGTGCCATGCTTGGCTTTGTCTGATGGAGTTTAGCGTTGTGGTACAGTTGATTCCCGGTTTCTCGCTGACATTCTTTCACGGAGCTATCACTCATAAAACCGGAGGATTCGCCCACACCATTGTTCAAGGCTGTTCCTTATTTAATGTCACGGAGCAGGGAAATTGCTAATATAGGTAATCGTTTCTGGCTGCAGACTCTTCTTCCACAGCCATATAATTTATACTTACACCGGTATATTTATACTTACACCGGTATATTTATACTTACACCGGTATATTTATACTTACACCGGCAGTGCAAAGGGTGGGGGCAAGGGGCATGGGCGATTTGACCAGATCAATTTCACTGCAAAAGCCAAGCAGCTTAGAGAAGCAGGGAGTGTAACACATCATGGAACTCAAAGAATAATCTAACGCTTTTGGACAGACTAAATTCTGCAATGATTTGCCACCTGATGGAATCTGTTTAAAATCTTCCAACTGAAATGTAATTTTTATTTTGTTCACGTCATTATTAGCGACGAACCAATGACCATGGTTCCATTTCACTGAAGAAAGTTTTGCAGTGAATCGAAAATTCAGTGTTTTGTCATAATTGTTTGTTACTCGATAAACAAAAGTATAAATATGATACGAAATGGGCAGTTAAACCATCCCCATTGTGGACGACAGATATATTTACTGTAGGGCATTGGCTGCCTGTTGCTGGCAAAAAGCCTGCTGACTTTGTTTGTCATTGTCTGAGACTATCATTTTTTTTTGCCCAGTGATTCTGGAGTGTACCTCTGCTTGGTATCCCCCCTCCCCCCGCCCCCTCTCGTCTGCTGACTTCATATTACGTTGTCTGAGACTATATCAAGTAATATTGTCACACTTTGTGGCCAGTAATCATCGCGTCAGCCTATTCTTGTAACAACGCCTGCTTACTTCATACTATGTTACTTGAAACTGCCCAAGAATAGCTGTAGGTTTTGGACTGAACTTCAACCACTATTTGTCACCTAATGGAATCACTCAGTTCACAATTCTACGCATTAAGTTCTCTAACTCGCAGGTAACGCTGGCGAAACGGGCCATTATTACAGAAAGCACATGTGTTAGCTTTGCACCCCACCCCCACCCCCCACCCCCCCACCCCTCCCACCCCGTGCGATATGTGTATCTCACACAAAGGCAATCAAGTGCGGCAGGAGAAGACCAAATTGCTCGCATAAGGTCCACCACGCCGCAAATTCTGGGGCAAAACTGACGCGTAGAGTAAAAACCTACTCATTTTTACCACGAACGTAAGCCCTGCCTACCAGCGTACAGCCAGCTCTCTTCTACAATCTTCAGTCTTCACAAGTCTTCACAGTACTCCTCTATCCATTGAACAGGAAGTAAATAGACTGCAAAATAATTACTCACAAGCAAACCTGGCCAAGCTGAGAAGTCGGAGAAAAAGAGTATTTCCTCGTTAGAAGTACGGAGCTGGGTCGTGAGAAATAAGTTGCGGCTGAGAAGAAAGAAAGAAAGAATGAAAGAAAGAAAGAAGGAAGAAAGGAAAGAAAGAAAGAAAGTTAGTTCTTGGATTTTAACGCCCCGTCAATCGCAGGGTCACCTAGGACTGAAAGAACAAACAAACAACGATCAGATTAAAGGAAGAAAGAAAGAAAGAAAGAAAGAAAGAAAGAAAGCAGAAGAAGAAGAAGAAGAAGAAGAAGAAGAAGAAGAAGAAGAAGAAGAAGAAGAAGAAGAAAAGAAAACAACAACAACAACAACAAACAAACAAGCAAATAAACAAATAAAATAAAAAAACGGAACAAAGCAACAACAACAAAACGAGAGAAAAAAGAAAACAAAAACAAAACAAACAGAACAACAAAACAAACAGAACAACAAAACAACTCCTGTTTGAGCTGCAAACTACGTGTGTAACACCAACACGACACGGTGCAGTAGCCTCACTTTACGGTACCTGGAGTGGCAGTCACCTCAGAACAGCGGCATCAATATTACACCGTGAAAGTATCCACCAGAGAAAACCGAATCTCCTCTTGGAAGAAGAACAGCTCTGTACGTCCAGTTAAACCGAAAAGCAAGGCAATCGGTGAGAGCTGGGCAGACGAACAAACAAACAAACACCGAAGAAGTCTTAGAAATGACACACGTCCCAACACCTCCACCGCGCAAACGCTTCCAGCGCCGGAGACACAGCAATACACAGCGAACAGCCCACCCGTCAGCACTGGGTCGAGACTGCAACAATCCGCGCTAATTACCAGAGAAGCCAGCGAACTGCAATACGTGCCACCCAGCCACCCTGCACAATCGCCCCAGCACTGGGTCTCAACAGAGTTACCACTTTGCTCCTTCGATTCGGTTTTGAAAGCGTCTGGTGGAACTGTGCCACTGCCGCTGCCGAAACGGCTTGGACGGATTGGTGGCAGCTACCTAGAGCTCGACTCTATACTTAGGCCGAAGTGAGGATCGGGACGTAACGCGCGCGCTTCGCGACACCGCGCCGGCGATCAATCTGATTTAGACGGCGCAACGTGCGTGTGACCGTGTATGCGCATCACTGATTTCTCAGGCGAGGGCGTGAAAGTATCCACAGTTTAATTTGTTTCCCATTCAAGTAATCGTCAACGTCTTGTGGGCGGTTTGCATTTGGGCCAAGGCGCCAACAAACAAGCTGCTTTACGCGCAGGAAGCACTGTGGGAATAAAGCGCGATTTTTTTCCCTTATTCACGAGAAGGAGCGAATGAAATCGTTGACGAAGAGGAACGGCAACAGCAGCAACTTTTAACTGCGACGACGACGCCAGATTGTACACAGCTTCAAAGGTCCCAGCGAGGGCCACCATGGCCAGCGTCACGTTGTTCGTTCAGCCATTGTAACTTGCAGTTCCGCGCATTAAAAGACTATAAAGAAGAAGAGCATGGCGACAACGACGACGACGACGAAGAAGAAGGGCAAACAAAATTTCAGCAGGTATGGGGCGGTACAGTTTTATTACTAATTTATTCAACACCACAGCTGTAACAGGTGTATGGGTCTCAAGAGAATGGACACCCACACACCCCTACAGAAAGAGAGAGAGAGAGAGGGAGAGAGAGAGAGAGAGAGAGAGAGAGAGAGACAGAGACAGAGACAGAGACAGAGACAGAGACAGAGACAGAGAGACAGAGAGACAGAGAGAGACAGAGAGAGACAGAGACAGAGACAGAGAGACAGAGAGACAGAGAGACAGAGACAGACGCGCGCGCGCACACACACACACACACACACACACACACACACACACACACACACACACACACACACACACACACACACACACACACAGAAACAAAGACAGACACCCACAAAAAGAGGAAACAACAAAAGAAGTAAAGGGGCCTCAAAGAAAACAAAAGCACGGCGGGTCTCCGCAGAGAGGAACTTAAAGGGGATCCAAACCGAAGAAGCTTCGCATTCATGGGAACTTTAAAAACAACTATACAGCAGTTTTTCAGTAGTATTCTCGTCCTGTTTGTCACACACACACACACACACACACACACACACACACACACACACACACACACACACACACACACACACACACACACACACACAAACAAACACACACACACACACACACACACACACACACACACACACACACACACACACACAAACACACACCATTTTATGCACTTTATACGTATCAGTGACGTGATAAACAAGGCCACAAAACGTGACAAAAACATGAAAAACGCCACAAGCCAGTCCTCTGCTCTTCATCGGTAAGAGCGAAACAACATTGCAGCACCACGAGGAGCTCGAATTCGAAATTTTAAAAACAGTACTTCTTTCGTATTGATAAATATTTATACAGTAATCAAAGGAAGCACACAAGTTTTCTGGCTAATTTACGTTTTGATTCCTTTTCCATCTATTTTCTGCGTCTACGGTCCCCCACTGTGGGAAGTCAGTTCTTGGAGTCTGACGTTCTGTCAAACGTACAGGGTCACCTCAGCACGAACACAAACAGCGAAGTGTATGAGTTGCCAAGAAGGCGGTCACGTCACTAGCAAGAAAACAAGTGACAGTTCGGGAACTCAATCAAGCTTTGGTTTCTGGTCGTTCTCTGTTCATATCAGGCTCCCCTTGTCTGGAACAACCTTCCTGCTTACATACGACACTGTAGTTATCTCTCACAGTTCAAAACTTCTCTCAAAACTTTTGCCTTTACTTCTGCCTTTTCTGAGCTACTCTAACCCTCTCAAAGACATTAGATGATATACCTGATCTTTTATTTATCCATTTTTGCTGCTGACGTCTTCACTGACTGACTAGCGATTATTTGGGGAGAGGGGAGGGAGACAGGGATAGACACAGGGAAGCGAGGGGTGGCGAGATGGGGTGTGTGTGTGTGTGTGTGTGTGTGTGTGTGTGTGTGTGTAACACGTGCGCGTGTGTGCATGTGGGGGAGAGTGACGGATAGAGACAGATGTGTAAAGCATTATTAAATTAGGTTGCTTATTGTGGTAATTTTCATGTTTAGCGCTTTGAGGAATTCAGCGCACTGGAAATGCATTAAATTTTATCATCATTATTATCACACCCTGTCGGACGTGGGTGGAAATGGGGATGAAGAAGAGGAAGAAGAAGAAAGGGGAGTTTGGCGGCAGCTGGGATTTGGGTGTATAAAACAGAGCGACGGAAAATTCTGCAACGAGAAAATTGAATCATGGGAACCAGCACAGGCCCAAATCGGTATACACGCTGCATTACCGCAGACAGATCAACTCTCATTTGAGGGCGAGAAAATGTTGAGGAAATAGATTTTCTGGAACAGAAAGAAGAAAGAAGGAAAAGAATAAAATGGAAACTATGTACACTCGAGCCTAAATGTTAAGGAACATTCAAAAGTACGGGGTGTAAACAGTTTTATAACTCCACTGAATTAAATGAGACAACATAGTGAAAAGGTCGATAATGAAGTACCAAAATCATTGATTTTGTGGATGGCCTCATTTTTGGGCACCCGTCTCATTTCCTAGCTGTCTCTGTGCATGCTTGGCAAAAGCCTGTCCGTCTGCAAGCTGATATGTGAATCCGTCCTGCGGTTGCATGCTGAAATGCACCAATGCTTAGCCATCTAGTGGCATCAACTTAACTACACCTAAAGCGTAATTGTTTTACTTGTACATACTACTGGCATCACACACAGCACCACGCGTTCTTTACGTGTCCTCCGTGCGGCGTATCATGTGAGAAGACTGTCTTCAGCTAAAAGGAACCATGCGAATGGTTACGCTTTCGATCTGTAATGATTTTTTGATTACATATTGATGAAAAATTGAACATCTGTACATTGTTTTGAAAAGTTGCTGGCAGCGCCACCACCAGATCACCATCTTCCGACTACGCAAGCTAGAAGTCAGGAACATCTTGGAACGCCAAAGAAGAAGAAGAAGAAGAAGAAGAAGAAGAAGAAGAAGAAGAAGAAGAAGAAGAAGAAGAAGAAGAAGAAGGAAGGTCTCTTAACTTTTGAACTTGAGTGTATTGTTTTCTCTCTCATTCTGCGGATCTCCAGATCGTAACTGGGTTGTTTTTTCTCTCCTTAAGCTGTCTCGTCCAATTGTGCCCGTTCACGTCTTCAACGCACATCGTCTCCGGGGACGGGTCCAGCCCACTTGGCGAGTGTAAAGCAACACCTCCAGTGGTCTCTTGATGACTTCATGCCACGTGCTGAGAAAGGCGAGGCCCCCCGCCTCGTACGGATCACCGGTGTGCCGCTAGAGGTTATCGGGGTAATTTCCTGACGCTGCAAAGTGAACAGTGAAGTAGGTGATCGCATGGTAGCGGAGGCAGGGTCATAGAAATCCATTAATTGAAAAAAAAAAAAAAAAAAATCGAAACCCTCGATGTGGCCATGACTTTGAAAAATCGAGCGCAGACTGACTGTTGGGATGGCGTTGCGTCCACTGATCGTGCACTGGCAACGAGTCTGGTGGCGAAGACTGAATGGTCCTCTCAGGAGTTCCATGCTGCATGCACACATGACCGAAACACAGGCCGCAGATTTATAACCGTCCCTATGCGCATAAATCTATGGCATCTAAAAAGAGCAAAACGACTTCACCGTATAATGGTACGTTATGGGTACCTTCTCATCTATATTTCTGTCTCAAAAGAACACAGGACCTATACTGTGGAGAGAGAGAGAGAGAGAGAGAGAGAGAGAGAGAGAGAGAGAGAGAGAGAGAGAGAGAGAGAGAGAGAGAGAGAGAGAGAGAGAGAGAGAGAGAGAGAGAGAGGAGGAGGAGGAAAAAGACAAACAAGGTTAAGAATGTAAGCATTAATATTTAAAGGGCATGACAAGTCAGTGTGCAACGTGTTTTGGCTGCAAAGCAGTTCCTTTTTCATAGCAACAAACAAATCTCTCATTTTACACAATGACAATGACAGACATACAGATATACATACATAATACAGATAGGGAAAGGCGGTGGATGTGAAACGGGGGAAGGGAGGGGGGCGAGCGGAAGCACGGACAGACAGACAGGCAGATAGACGGACGGAGGCGATTTCAATATTACTCGGCGTGGGTGCATGCCGTGAAGGACATTCCGCTCAGAGTTCTAGGTCCTACGGTTGTTGTTTTCAAAAAGGGGAAAAATCGATGTCAGTGATACATGGCATGAATCCACGCGAGCAAACACAGGTCTCCTCAGGGTAATTGATTGATTGGGTTGTTCACTTGATTTTTAGCTTTCGTTACTCATAAATTATTCGGTAGTCGCCAACAAATCAAAAAGGACAGCATACAATCTCAGATAGTTGGATCTCAGTCTAACTCCCCAATGCTAATTTTAGTCAAACTCAGCAGAAAAATGTATAAAAGCGGTAAGCTGGATGGAAAAAAAGGGCACGGAAAGTGGCTGTGCAAAGTGCTTGATTGGATTTAGCTAGCGGCGTAAACGAAGGCCGATAATCACTCCGTCTAAGCCATGCCGTCTTCAAAACCAGGCGTACAGTGCAGTACGTCATCTGTCTGTGGGCGGGGATGCATGCTTGAGGCATATAGGAAAAATAATTACATCATCCAAAAAGTCAGACGACAAAACATGTCAATACGACAATTCCTTGAGGCTTACACGCATAATCAAATTAACCATCGCTCATTCTACCACCTTTAACAAAAAAGCAGAAGAAAAAGAAAGAAAGAAAGAAAGAAAAAAGAAGACAAAAAGCCATGGTTATTGGCAAATGCACGTGTTTGATGCTAATACATCGATTCTAAGTACCATTTTCATGCAAGAATGGCCATACCCCCCCCCCCCTCCCTTTACTCAGCAAATAATGTAAATGCAAGCTTGGCGGTACCGGAAAGAATAAATGTCCAGAGCCAGTGTGTGTGTGTGTGTGTGTGTGTGTGTGTGTGTGTGTGTGTGTGTGTGTGTGTGTGCGCGCGCGCGCGCGCGTGTAATTTAGTCAGTTATGTTTGAAATCGCGTTGATGTGTACATTATTTATTAGCTGCATGTTAAACTTATAACAATCGTCATCGCGATGTACATTATACGTGTTCTATTTGTATTGTTGAGCGTTCTGAGCCGCCGGGCAGGCGCTTTAGAAATTCCCGTTATTATTGTTATTAACAGGAAAGATCGGCGTGAAACCTGACGTCTGTGTGGTCCCACAGGAGCAATGGCCCGAAATGGCGTGAGCAGTAATGTAACTTAGCACTATTTAGACATCAGCAGACAATTTAAACTAACCACTTCCCTGCCAAAGCAATTGTATTGCTCGTGCAAAGTGACAGCTCCCAGGAGGTCAGGTCCGGAAGAGAGGTTAAGCCAGTCAGACACATTTATTTGGAGAACGCAGCTCTACACGAAAGCGTCCTGAGTTGACCGTCAGCGGTTGACAGGCTGTTTAAATCCAGAAACAAACTAACTAGCCTACAAAGTCATGAGAATGGACGAAAAGTCAGAATCCAGTTGAGCAAGACTTCATACAGCATCCTGTGAGCAAAACTGATGTAGTTTGCTGAGGACACTCTATAACTAAGGATACCTTATAACTGAGGATACCTTACAACTACGCATACTTTATAATTTATCACTAAGGATATGTTATAACTAGAGATGCCTTGAAACTAAGTATAACTTATAACTATGGGTAACTTATAACGTCCTTGGGGCATCGAACAGGTTCTCAACACGCGTGTCAATTTGTTCAGGTCCTTATTCTTAGCTGTTTCTGAATTCAAGGGAGTACATCATCTCTAACTGTTTACATCTCTAACTGTTTACTAACGACTGTTACAAGAAAACGACCTTGCTGAATACTAATGCCCGTAGGCCTATGAGTAAATATATATCTAGGCGACTGTAGTCAAATTTGCAGAACGTTTGTGACTATAGTTGTTCTTCTACTACACTATATTTGTGCATTTCCAAGAATTTTAGTTCCTTTTTTCCAGGTTCTGCGGTCCAATACCTTTGTACGATGCAAAAACAATTCTTTACATTCGCATTCCAAGAATTGTTTTTCTCCTTTTTTTGCGTTCCAAGGAACTGCTCTACAGTTATTATTCTATTATGCACTTTTCTTTTGACGTTCCAAGAACTTTTGTTCGCGAAAATTGTTATCTACGCTTGAATTCTCAAAAAGCGAGTTTGCTCCGCCTCTACTTTTTGCACCCCAAGAAATGATTGCTCTTCTACTCCTCCTTTTCGCGTTTAAAGAATTACTGTTTGAATGGATGGACTCGCTCTCTGTTTAGGATAACTTTCACAAATGGAGAAGTGATAATTATTTAGGTCATCGATTGTTGTGCGCAGAAAGCGTTGTTCCATGCCACTCTGTCGTTAACCTGAGTCAGTCGGATGTAGCCTGCCACTCCCCTCCCTCTCTCCACCTCCACCCACTCTCCCTCCAGCACACCCACCCAAGCCAAAAGCACAATCGATCGGAGGGAGGAATAGATTTTCTGCCCCAGCGTAATGAAACAGTGTCATTGTGGAAATCCTAATTACTTTTTTCCCCTTCTTCTCCTCTCTCTCTCTCCCCCTCTCTCTCTCCAACGCTGAGCAAAGAGAAACACAAGGTTTGGCCGTGGAATTCGATGCATTGTCTCCCTTTTGAAAGTGTAATTCTTCCAGAAGCATGAATAAACTCGAGTCCATTTCTGTTTCATGATAGCAGTGGGATTGCTAGTAGTAGATATACACGCCCAGTATCAGCAAATGCTAAATAAACAGCATTAAAATCAAAACGACGTTTTTTGTTTTTTGTTTTGTTTGTTTGTTTTTGTCTTCTGATCGTAGACTTTGCCACGGAAGGGACTTTAATGGGTCGATTCGTGTAGACGATGCAGGTCCTCGCTATGTCCCTTAATTGTTG
>OY757542.1:10074038-10084038 GCA_963584105.1 Alviniconcha strummeri
GGGAAGTAAGAAGAGAGGGTCTGAAATCACATGTTGTGGTATTGTTTGTAGAGGCGAGATACTATACTGAACCATATTAATTGAGCGGAACTGGAGTTTACATGACACGAGAAGGCATTGAGTACCCAGTGCCTTTCTGGGCACGTGTCTGAAACACTGTGCTAGTTCTAGGGATACACTTTGACATCGTTGATAATGAACACTTTACAGATCCATATAGTGAACTGGACAGAAAATGGGGTACTTTGTTCAACATTGTGAACTAACGTTTACTGCATCAAACAGCCCATAAAGTTTCTACAACTGAGTTCCTTAACAGCCAGATCCGAAAGAAACCCTTGTAGACAACGTGAAATAAAGCATTCGTGAAGGCAGCTAGCTAAAGTGCTCCGGTTCTATAGCTTATGGGGGACTGCGAAGCCGTGGCTGTCCCGAGGAGAGTTTAGACGGGGTACGAAACGTATCGGAAAACGTGATGTTAAATGAGACGAGAAGCTATAGAACGCTCTAGTGCCGTATAGAGTGAAACCCTGTCAGTCGTGGGGAGACTGCATGGGGTAGAGAATTACGTATCGGGAAATGTGATGTTTAATGAAACGACAAGGCAGATTATTCACAGGCCTGTAAAGTGAGTATAGAGTGAAACTCTGGTCTGTTCCCGTGAAAAGTTCAGACTGGGGACAGAACGTATTAGGAAACATCATGTAAAATGAAACGTCAAGGCAAATACCCCCAGGCATGTAAATACCCCCAGGCCTGTAAAGAGAGTACAGAGTAAGACCCTGTCAGTCAAGTGGACCGGGAACAAAACGTATCGGGAAAACGTGATGCGAAATAAGACGAGAAATATTAGAACGCTCCAGCCCTGTGGCCTATAGGTTGAAACCCTGACACTAGTGACAGTCCTGGGAAGAGTTTAGACAGGGAACAAACCGTGTCGGAGAAACGCGATGCTAAATCAAACGGCAGGGCAAAATACTCCAGGTCTGTAAGAAGCGCATAGAGTGAAACCCTGATTTAGTCCAAGAGAGAGCTGTTGTTGTGTTGAGAGTTTAGACTGGGGGCAGAAGGTAGAAAATCGGAGAACATGATGTCTGAAGCAGCAAGGCAGCTAGAATGCTTCAGACCTGCCACAGACGGCACCCCCGAGAGTCCAAGACGCCCATTTAAGTGAATTCATTTCCGCACCATTAGGGCCTGCAAGGTCGGTACTAAAGCCAATTTGACTGGTGCAAATGGATGGAATTGATGAGGAAAACGCTGCTTTTGCATAAGACGCCAGTTTATCACAGCTGACTTCTCCAACAAAGCAGTCAGATGCCGAATTACAAATGAGAGAACTGGGGCAACAGAGACCAGCATCGGAACTATTTCAAACGGCGACACTAGGGACACTTCTGGGACACGGGTGTGGAATGCGCATGGGGTATCAAGAACGCCGAAAAAACTCGCTCACGTCAACGACTCAAGCCAGGACGGAAGCAGGCCGACTGTGATTCACCCTGACTCCCAGAAGAGATGATCACCATTTCTGCAATCCGCGGCATCCCATCGCGGGAGACTCAGACCGAGTCCCAACACTTTCTCTCCGCAGACTTGCTCCCCACATCTAGTGGACAATACACGTAACATTGGTGTGTGTGTGTGTGTGTGTGTGTGTGTGTGTGTGTGTGTGTGTGTGTGTGTGTGTGTGTGTGTGTGTTTGTACGTGCGTGCGTGCGTGCGTGCGTGCGTGTGTGTGTGAGTGAGTGGAATGCGTGAATCAGTGAGTGTGTTTGGTGTGTGTGTGTGTGTGTGAGTCGTGTGTGTGTGTGTGTGTGTGTGTGTGTGTGTGTGTGTGAGTGAGTGAGTGAGTGAATGCGTGAGTGAGTGAGTGTGTGTGTGTGTGTGTGTGTGTGTGTGTGTGTGTGTGTGTGTGTGTGTGTGTGTGTGTGTGTGTGTGTGTGTGTGCATTGTGACTCAATGCGTTTGTGGCGCTTATGTATTCTGTATTGTAAACACTGTTAATAACTGCAAAGCGCTGTACACTCCTGTGAGAAAATGCTCTTTATAGATGTGAGTCTTGTAAATAGACTGCTGGGAATAAAATGACAGCGATCACAGTAAAGTTTTTGTTTTTGCCACTTTTAAATTCTAACTACAGACCAGAAATCTGGTGAAAAACAACTCTTTTTTCTTTCTTTCTTTCTTTTCCCTGTTCTATCGACAGGGCCCACTGATGCTTCTTCCCTTCTGGTTCCCTTTAAGCAAACATCATCGAAAGCACATTTTCGCCGCAGCAAGAAGACAGCGAGGGTGGTGTGAACTTAGCACTGAGGTTGCTTGCACAGGCACCTGCATTAACAACATTTTCGTTTTAGACTTAATCAGCTAAATTGAGTCAGTTTCGCGTCACCAGCATTTGCAATTTGTCTGTCTAATAGTTCTGTTGTAAAACATGAAGTGGCGTCAGTCATTAGCTCTCAGAGACCTAAGCCCCCTTTTCCAATAGAGAGAGCCGGAATTGGCATGGAAGCATAACTTAGCCGAACTTAATCTCACTTTACGTATCCCCCCCCCCCCCTCCTGTTTTCCGTTTTAAGTGACCGGACTCCTAGATTTTCTAAATGTTCACCTCGCCCTGTCATGGTTGTCTGGGCGTTAAAAATCAGTTATTTAATCTGTCCCCGGGAGTATGGCTAGTTCCCTAAGGTTTAATGAGCACTACGCAAATAAAACAAGTATCGGAAAGCACTTTATCATTCTGATGGAGGAATGCTGATACGATATACCTGTGCCAAGTTACAGCAGCCATACAGAGAGAGAGAGAGAGAGAGAGAGAGAGAGAGAGGAGAGAGAGAGAGAGAGAGAGAGAGAGAGAGAGGAGAGTAGAGAGAGAGAGAGAGAGAGAGAGAGAGAGAGAGAGGACAGACAGACAGACAGACAGACAGACAGACAGACCAGACAGACAGACAGACAGACAGACAGACAGACAGACAGACAGACAGACAGAGACAGAGAGACAGAGAGACAGAGACAGAGACAGAGACAGAGAGACAGAGACAGAGTCAGAACGAGACAGAGACATAGAGAGAGAGACAGGCACAGACACAGAGACACAGAGAAAGAGAGAGAAGCGCTACCAAGTACTATCCACAATGTAAGCTATACAACCCTCAGCGTTTACGTATTGTGATGTAATAGGAAATACCCATTACCTTTGCAAAGTATAGCCCAAGCGACAACATGGCAGCCATACAGAGAGTGCAGAGCCACGCAGTGCTTTCCGAGTTCATCTGAAGTGCTAGACATTCAGTCCATACTCCCCGTCAGAGCAGAAGACAAAACACAGTGTCGAGCCGGCATCAAACCCAGTACTCACTGCCTTTAGCTACCAGACTGCACGAAGCCAGTGCCCCCCACCGCCACCATCCCCCTCTCCACGCTGCTCAACGCCAGTGAATGGTCCTCTGTGTTCCCAACACCTACGACAGCGTGGGAGTGCCGGCCCAGCGTCGTTGGCAGGTCGACAGAAGCGTGGCGATGTCCATTGGAAGGGGTTACAACCAAACTGGACGTTTGACGGATCGAATTTACCCCGAGGGGTGCTGCGTCTGCTGTCACCGGGTTAGACCCGTTTATTCATAGCTTAGTGGTTAGGACTATATCTCCCAGTAGGTGGAAACAGGTCTGTATGCTCTGGCCCAGCTTAAAGGCTGTGGCCTTGTCATTACTGGTTTAGTCAACTGGAGGAGATGAAAACTCTTACAGCCACAGACGCACAGACACGGGCAGAGAGATACAGACACACAGACACAGACAGGCAGACAGACACACACGCACGCACGCGCACACACACACATACACACACAATCTCTCTCTCTCTCTCTCTCTCTCTCTCTCTCCTCTCTCTCTCTCCTCTCTCTCTCTCTCTCTCTCTCTCTCTCTCTCTCTCTCTCTCTCACACACACACACACACACACCAGGCACACACTCACATACACACTCATACGCACTGACACACACGCACGAACACACAGACAGACAGACACATACACACGTACACACAAGCACACACACACACAACACAACACAACACACAGACACACACACACACACACACACACACACACACACACACACATACACGCACAACACAACACACACCACACGCACGCGCGCGCACACACACACACACATACACACACACACACACACAAACGCGCGCGCGCGCGCACGCGCGCATGCACCTTTACAGAGTAGTCTCTACACTTTTGATCCCCTTCATTCTATTTTGCCTTCCGGCAATGCGTTTCCATTCCTCACATTCCACACTGGACAGAAATCAATGCCGCCTTGCAATGCAGTTAATAAATGTAGATTTTGCATCTAACTGGTTAAGTACGGAATTCTTCACTCTGATCATCATCATTTCTGCAGCTCACAACCGTGCTATGCGGCTCGTTACTCTGCGGATCGATTGTGTCAGGTTCCAGTAAATGTCTTGTGTTTACTCTACCACCTCATCAGACGATCTTCCATTATTTCTTTTTCTTGAAGTGGAAACGACGCATTGGGGAGAGAAGAGGAGGTTTGGTTGGGTATTTTTAGGATCAAAATGGAAAGTGTAAAGAAAAAGAAGAAGAAGAAGAAGAAAAAGAAGATAAAAAAAAGAGAAGGATTAATCACGCCAGCCGCGGTGACTCCACAATGCGTCAATATTTAATGGTCTCAATGTATCACATGAAATTATCACTATTTTCTTTCCGAACCAACCCGTATACTCTAATGAATTTTGCTGTTGCAAGAAGAATTAGATGCAGTGTAACATTATCGTGGCAATTATTCTTCAAAAGAAAACGCAAACTGATAGGCTTGAAATCCAAAAGCTTCGCAGTTACATACGCGTAATCACATTGCCATGAAATCACTCTCAAAGAAAGAAAATGACAGGGGAGAGAGGGGAGGAGAGCGAGAAAGGCAGAGAGTGGCACAGGAGAGAGAGAGAGAGGAGAGAGGAGAGAGAGAGAGAGAGAGAGAGAGAGAGAGAGAGAGAGAGAGAGAGAGAGAGAGAGAGAGAGAGAGAGAGAGAGAGAGAGAGAGAGAAGAGAGAGAGAGAGAGAGAGAGCACTGGTAATTATTTTTACAGGCTAAAACGAGTCTATATTTACACACCCTGTCATAGCAATAGTTGCCAGCAACTTCAAAACACCAGCTCCTGTGTCCAAAGAAACGCCTGCTTCTTTATTCTGAACGTTTCCGCAGAGAATGCGTTCACCATCTGCCTCCAACCTGTGCAATCGGCCCATGCGAATGGTTTAGTTTGCACCCACTTTGTCCCCAAAGCTTCTGTGGCTGAATGCTGGCAATGACGTTCTCTGAGGAGGCCAGCTCCACAGGCAAAAATATCAATCGCTAGACGACCATAATGCATTTAACGTTCCCGATTTTCGTTGTAGTACGCAAAATGTATTCGTCACAGAGGCGAATTTGACTCCGGAGTAAATTTCGTGTACGCCAGTTTAGGTCCCCGGCCAAAACCAGAATTTTACTCTGATTGATTTTGGCATAAGCAGATTTTACTCGGAGTTATTTTCGTACACGCACATTATAACACCAAGTTATGCCCCCACCCCCACCCCGTCACCCAGGAATGTCCCTTACCCTTACGAACTGAGGTTATGTCCCTTGCCTGATGAATGTATTGTATGTTTGCGTGCCGTGAGCGTGCGTGTACACGTCTTTCTCATTTCCATACTTTCCGTTTTATGGAACTGTCAGTATAGCCTGCTCTTCCTGGTCTAGGCACTGAAATTTGTCTAAAACACAACACTCTTTTTGGCCGGTGGCCGGATGGCGAAATAGAATGGGGGTATCGGATGACTTTTTCTTTTCGGCGGTTTGCTCAGCCTCCTCACTCTGAACCACCCCACCCCCCCCCCCCCCCCCCTCCCCGTTTCATTCCCTCTCTCGTCTCTCGTTAGGATAAAGGTTTGCCTAAGCTGTCAGGGAATTGAAAATGTCTTCTCTTGTGGTATCCCCGTAAAGTCTACCCGGATTAAAGCTCGCCCAGGAGTCGTTCTGGCGTGTTTGGGTAGTTATTTTAGCGTGGGAGGAATCAAATCCACATACGTCTGATTAATTCCGACGTTAGCTGCCTGGGGAGTTATTCCTGCGTGTTGCATCAGAATACATTGAAAATGAAACACACACACACACACACACACACACACACACACACACACACACACACACACACACACACACACACACACACACACACACACAACAACAACAACAACAACAACAACAACAACAACAACAACAACGACAACAACAAACAAACAAACAAACACAACAACAACAACAAACAACAACAACAACAAAACGGAAGGGAAAAGAACAATACATAAAACAACAACAACAACACATAAAACAACAACAAAAAGGTATTCATGCACTGGTTTTACCCGTGACAAGCCAATTTCACAGGTTATCTTTATCTCTCTTTGAACAGCATCTGCAACGCGTTGTTGCACATCGTCGTGTTGACACAAGGAGAGGGAGGGAGAGAGAGAGAGAGAGAGAGAGAGAGAGAGAGAGAGAGAGAGAGAGAGAGAGAGAGAGAGAGAGAGAGAGAGAGAGAGAGAGAGAGAGAGAGAGAGAGAGAGAGAGAGAGAGAGAGAGAGAGACCCAAAGATAACATTACACTCACATGGCCGCGAACATATGGAAGCGGTTGCCTGCTTTATTTGTGGGTGGCTCCTTCAGCTGTATTTATTTACATGCATCGCCGAGTTATGCGATATTACACTCTGAAATGTAGTTATAGCGTCGAAACCAGAGAGGAATTTAGTTATACAGTTAGAACTGGCAAATGGTGTTAACGATGATGAAGATCATCATATTCGTCATGGTGGTCTTGATCATTTTTTCCTTTCGTCTTTCTCTTCTCTCCCCTCTCTCTCTTCCTCTCTCTCCATCTTTATTCCAATCTTTCCTTCTCTCTTTCTCTCTCCCCCCCCCCCCTTCTCCCTCATTTTCTCCCTGCCTGCCTCGGCCCTGTCTCTCTCCCTCCACCCTCTCTCTCTCTCTTGTCCGCCCTCTCTTTCTCTTCTTTCTCTCCCTAATTCTCTCTCCACTTCTTTTCACCGCCCCCTCCCCCCCACACACATCCCTCTCTCTGTCCCTCACTTCTGGGGGACGCTATAGTCAAACGTTACAAAAATGCACTAACTACGTACATTCCGTCTGTCTTTGTCTCTTCCTTACATCCTGATGTGACCATGTACGGCAAACTCCAAGCACTGGTTTACGACATCCTTCCTTCAACCACTGCCGTATTTAGTTACGTCATAGGGTCCAGAAAACTGTCAGCTAACGAGCAGTTTAATTTATTTTTATTTTTATTGGTGCTTATGCAACCAGTCAGTAGTAAGTTTGTTACAAACAACTCAGATTGTATCAGACGTTTGTTTTATAACTGACCATGTTGCTTACGCCAGCTCAAATCAAAACAAAATCGTTCGAATCGAGACAGAACTCTTTTTTTCTTTTCTTTTTTACCCGGGGTGGATGCGTCTCATATTTACGTGCGTGCTTGGGCGCTAGGCTGCTTCCACAGTCTTATCAGTACACAAACCTTTCGGAGGGCGCTGACGCGTCGGTGGACAGCTGCACGGAAATAAAACGTGCCCCTTCAGTGGCGTAACTAAATCTGGCAGAGTTTGGAGGAAGATGCCAGCTAGCGATGCTCGGAGTGTGCATGTACGGTTGACGGCACTCTACACCAAATATGTAACTACCTCTCCCTCTCTCTGTCTCTTCTTCTCTGACAAATCACCAGTAGAGACATCTGCAGCTTACTAGAAAGTAAGGAATAGCAGCAGCACCTTCCTCCAAACTGGGCCATAATTGGTTACTCCACTGAAAGGGCCTTATCTCCTGCAGAGTTAGTGCAGGTCGGACACTCAAGGCTGAAACTGGACAGTTAGCGCTGACCTCCCTTCCCTGGACTCAGTAAACGAACAGATAGTGGCATGAGGTCCCATTCATCTGGACACATAGCGCAAAATGAACTGTTACAGGCACAACATACACTGCAGCGCCCCCTGAAGGGCGTTCGAGGAAGGATGTCGTAAACCAGTACTTGGAGTTTGCGTCAAGCCTTCACCAGAAGTGAGGAAAGAGCCCATGTATGTCCACCACGGTCACGGTCTCCCTGACTCTGACCGTGTTGGGGGTATTTTAATGTGGAGAGGTGGGGCGGGAGTGGGGGGGGGAGTGGGGGGGGGGAAGGGGAATCATCATGAGCCAGTGTAACTCCACCGGGTCGATGGCAGAGCCAGACCGGTCTATAGAAGGATGTCGGTTACACACGCGGCGCCACTGAAGTGCAGACAAAAGGACATAGGGAGTTTAGTTTACGTACACACGCAGTTAAACGCAGGACTTCTTCAGACTGGCGCCAATGAGGGTAAGAGCAGAACAAGAGAGGCATACACGACCGATACTAAGCGAAATTAATACATATAATCTACCGGTATAATTTAAAACTGGGATTTCTCCTGGGAGAAATCAGAGTTGCAGTCTCTGCCGGTCGGATTTTAATCTTGCCCGTAAATATTGCAGTTTTCGATTCGTACCGGTAGAAATCCCAGTTTGGATTATCCTTGACATCAATTCTAATTTTTACTGATAAAAAAAATAATCTGTCTAGCTGAAATCGTTGCAAGAAAAAGAAAAGAGAGAGAGAGAGAGAGAGAGAGAGAGAGAGAGAGAAGAGAGAGAGAGAGAGAGAGAGAGAGAGAGAGAGAGAGAGAGAGAGAGAGAGAGAGAGAGAGAGAGAGAATGAATGTGTGTGTTGCGTGACTGTTAATAATAATGTATATGAATAAGATATGGAGTATGCGTATTTCTGCACCACCTTCACTCCCCGCTCCCAACTTAGCACGAACATAATTATGGTCCAGGTCAATAAATCATTCATTCGTTCGTTCTCTCTGCTTTTTCTTCTCTGCGTTTTAGGTGGTCAGATTTTTAATTTTATCAGTAAAAGTTAGAATACATTTCATTGATGATCCCGGTAGAAATCGAAACTGCGATCCGTACTGGCATGATTTAAAATCCTACCAGCAGAGATAGCAGTTTTGATATCTCCCAGGAGAAATCCCAATTTTAATTTCTACCGGTAGAATTTGAATATATATCCACATGCAGGCGCCTGTAGGGGTGAGAACAGAAACGAAAACAGCAAAGACAGACATAGTCCACACACTCGCAGCGAAGGGAAACTTCTACCGCTTCAGGCAGGTGGTTTGGTATCGTGGGTGTATGCCTCTCTGTTCTGCTCTTACCTCCTTGACGCCCAGCTGAAGAAGTCCTGCGTTTAAGTGTGTGTGTACGTAAATCAGGGCAATGGGACTGAATAAATGGTTTTCAAAGAAGATCAAAGAAGATTTAAAAGAACTGCAGGTAGAATGACGCACAGAAACAGGGAGCTGGTTCCAGATAACTGGAGCGTGATAAGAGAAAGTGCGCTGACCACCAGATTTTGTTCGAAGGGATGGTATTCTGAACACTCGGATGTCTGCAGAAGAACGGAGCTGCAGGGAAGGAGTGTAAAAGTGAACACGTTCTGAAAGGTAGATGGGGACCTGACGAGAAATACTCTTGAAGCAAAACAACGACAACTTGGATAACAGAATAGAAACAAAACGTAACAGAACAGAACGTAAAAGAACAGAGCAGAACTGAACCGAAGAAGACAATGGAACAGAACAGAAGAGAGCCGAGGCGCAGAAAAGAACAAAGCAGAACGATAAAGCGAGAGAACCGTCACAACTGCACCCGCAAGAGAACGAAGGAGCGGCTGGCAACTCAGGACTTAATTGACCGCACGTTTCCTCCGACTTTTATCGTCGCTTGTCCTGGCAGCAGCATCGCCAGGGCGACAGATTGGACGTCTGCGAAAAGACATAAAAGCGCGGCAACAGATGTCGGCAGTTCGTGCGGCCGGTCG
>OY757542.1:10086538-10089038 GCA_963584105.1 Alviniconcha strummeri
TTATGGCACGCTTAACGTTTTATCTTTGAAGAGGGCTGGGGGAAAAGAAAAGAAAAAACAAACACAAGTCAAATGAGCTAGGATGTCAAAATTACACCCGCTCCGTCACCTCCCATATTCCGCTAGAGTCTCAGGGTTTGACCCCAGACCCTCTCTCTGCAGCTGCGATCCCCTCTTTCCCCCTCCTTCTTTCCGCTCGTGTTTCGGGATTTGACTCCCAGACTTATCTCTCTACCGCTCCAGTTCCCCCTTCCCCCCTCCTTCTCTTCCCTTGTATCTCAAGTTTTGATCCCCAAACCTCTCTCTCCACAGCTGCAGTCCCCCCCCCCCCCGCCCCCTTCTCAGGCTCCTCCTCTCCACTCGTATCTCTGGGTTTGACCCCAAGTTCGCTCTCCACCGCTGCAGTCCCCTCTTACCCTTCCTTCTCTCAGCCTGTATTAGGGTTTGACCCACAGCCCCATCTCCGCCGCTCTCCTCACCCACTCCATGTTCAGTCCAATATCCACAAAGCTCTGGCTGTTGGCCCGAAAACGGTGTACCGCTGATCATCAGCCTGGCGCACCTGCCCAGGGGCCGTCACTCTGAGCAACGGGTTGCGGACACAGATAGCGGCACCTCCCTTTGTTCTCCCAACGCCTACCTCGTTGCCCCGACCCCGTTCCCACACTTACCTAGCCGACCTGCTGGCCTCACCTGCCAGAACCGATTAGCTGTGCAGCACTTACCCAAGTTTCCAGGAAGAAACAGCAGGAAAACAGTGACTGCAACTGTCTGAGACCCATACAATAGGGACGTGACTAATTTAACCATTTGTCTGCCAAGGAATTTGTGCTGCTGATGCAAATGCATCCAGGCAGAGTCTCGTAGACAAGGGAAGCCGACCAGCTTGTGCTGACAATGCTTTCACAGTCTTGGTTGTACCCAAATCTTCGGAGGGCGCTGACAGCGTGGACAGATGTGCGTCATTATTACTATGGCTATTATTATCGTTATTGTCGTGTTATATTGCATTCGATCCAAACGTATTATTATTATTACCATTATTGTCATTATCGTGTTGTGTGTGCTGTATTGGATCAAAACGTTGCTAGTGGTCTACAACTGAGCCTTCAAGTTTACACCGACAAGCGGGTGATATCCCTTGTTGGGTTAATTAGTTCCCCTGGGTGTGAAGTCTGAGAAAAAACACACATGCGGCTCATCAGCGAACATGTACGTGGAACACCAAGGTGGTACCCGAAGTTGAAAGTTCCTCGCGAGGGTGTGGCCTAACAGAATTTCCGGCGCTTTCCTTACAAGTTCAGGTGCAAAATGTTCGACGATTATAGAAACACTTTGTTTGATCTTTTGCTACCCTGTTGTGTGTGTTTGTGTGCGTACGTGCGTGCGTGCGTGCGTGTGTGTGTGTGTGTGTGTGTGTGTGCGTGTGCGTGCGTGCGTGCGTGCGTGTGTGTGTGTCCTTTCCCCCTTCTAAATGTTGCTGTTTGAGAGGCGCTTACAACTGTTAAGGACTGGAGTAGCAAAACGTATTTTTATAGTAAGTGTAATGTAATAACAACAACAACAATAATAAAAATTAAATGACAAGAATAGCAAATATATTATATGATGACGATAATGACAGTGATGATAATTAACCATTTTGCGTGTTCTAATTTGGTTTTGTCATTATTGTTTATTTTTTATTTTTTTGTCTTGGTCACACACATGCACGCACGCAACCCCCCCCCCCACACACACACACACATACACACCGCACATACGCACACGCATACGCATGCACGCACGCATGCACCCCCCCTCCCACACACACACACACATACACACACACACACAACGATTTACTATTGCTAGCAGTAAACAGGTAAGAAATGAACGGATCATGTCCGCCATCGACATACAGTAGAACGTCTGATGATTAAAAGATAGTTTCCATTATGTCTGTTCCCGTTCGGTACAACAAAGGTACTGCTACTACCACTGCTACTACTACTGCTGCTGCTACTACTACTACTACTGCTACTACTACTACTACTACTGCTGCTGCTACTACTACTACTACTACTTCTGCTGCTGCTGCTACTACTACTGCTGCTGCTGCGGCTACTACTGCTACTGCTGCTGCTGCTGCTGCTGCTGCTGCTGCTGCTGCTACTACTACTACTACTACTACTACTACTACTACTACTACTACTACTACTACTACTACGACAACAACAACAACAACAACAATAACAGCTAACAGCCACAAACGAGATTTTAAAAGGACACTAAAAGGGGATCGGGGATCGAAAGGTCGGGTTCGAGTCCCGGTAGGAGCAGCGAGAGAACATCGAATTTCTTCTCCTGGGTCAACTTTCTGTGCTGAGACTTATTTCAGTATCTGTTCTACACCCGTGTTACCGGAGTAGCATGTTAAAGAACTCAGTCATTCTGCCAAAAGGGCAGGTGGTAGCTAGGTTACAGCTATACACACATGCACTCTATGAAGCCTATGCAG
>OY757542.1:10094819-10109819 GCA_963584105.1 Alviniconcha strummeri
CACACAATTAATAGTTTCTGTAAGAGTCTCTGAATACAACTCCGGAAATATTCGGCAGCCTAGAACGGAAGAGGAGCGGAGCGGGGGGTGGGGGAGCGAACGAGAGTGGCAGAGCGAGAGAGGGCGGGGAGAGTGACAGACAGACAGACAGACAGACAGATAGACGTGGGATGTACTATACTATATATGGGATGTACTATAATATATAAATTAAGAGAGCGCATTCACCATACTCGTGTGAGCCGGCTTGGCCCATCGGTAAGTACGTTACACAGGCTGGTCAGGACAATATCAGTTCCATTCCCCGCTTCGGCTCTTCGTTCTCTTCAAAAGTTGTTGCTTCTGGACATTGTCTTTTGAATTTGTCCCGCACAATTAACGAAACTTTAAAATGGCTCTCATCTCTACCCATCATAATCCATAAATAACTCCGGCGGTGACAGTGTGAACAGCGTTAGCTACAGTATCCCCATCCCTCACCTCCTGGGATCCAGGTCCCCGCCAGTACCTCTCCTGAGACTACTCGGTGTTAAACAGGAAGTCGAACGAACGAACAAAGCACACACATCAGCGCTTTATTCCTTTCTCTGTTTCTTTCTTCTTCTTCTTTCGCAGGTCACACTTACAGTCCTGTGAGATGAACCGGACTGTTGTTCTCTGCAGATTGTCCAGCTTCTGCCAATATTAGACACAAGAATATCCAATCGAAAGGTAAGAACGCTTATTTAATATGGCACAGCGCAGCAAGTGAATGTTAGGCTTATTCCCCTCTGTCAAGCGACAGAATAACTCTTAACAACAGTTTAGGTTTGTCTACGCTTCGACCTAAAATTAAACAGCGTTTAAACAGTAAAAAGTGAATGAGGACTACCTATCTCTGCTTGTGGCTGTAGTCTCATTGTGGTCGGTGTATGAAAGAATCAAGAATGTTGCTATCACCTCGTAACTAATTGCCTGATACGAATAGTTCGTCGTACTGGTACAGCCATCATCACTACACCACACACACACAACAACGGAGCGATACTTTATTACCAAAAAAGTGTCAAAGTTCCGAAGCATAACCAAGATCTGACCAGGTTGGATCCACAGTGTCATTTCTCATCCCCTTCTGCGAGCCGAGCTCGAAAGTGTTGATCAAATTGTCTGCCCAGATCAGCACATCAGATAGCCCGTTCCCTAACCGGAGCGGTCGTTGGATCAATGCAGAGCATCATCTTCCCAGCCCTCTCTTCAATTGGCCTCTGAGCAAGACTGACCTCTCCCCAAAAGTGTCTTCATCTCCCATTCATCAGTCATTATACTTGACTCCTGATGGGGGGATGGGGGCAGGGAATGAGGAGGATCGGGGGAGGAGGCGGTGGGGGGGGGGGGGACTCTTTATCGGAATCCTGTCCGCCCCCTCCCCGCTCCTCCCTCTGTTCCTAATCACACATCGTCCCGACAAAGGAAAAGAGAAGCCTTGCATTACGCTAACTCTTGGGTTCTTTCTAACCCTCTGCACAGCACACACTCCAGGGAAAAACAAAAAAACAACAAACACTCCTCTATCACGAGTCATAACTGTCAGAATTCCCGCGACGCACAGTATCTCACTTTTCGCTGCACGTGCAAACAGCTCGTGGAACACAACTAGGGCGTGTGGCACGTGCATGGTTGATGGGGAGAGAAGCTGCAAGCATCTGCAGCTCACCTCGGTGGGACTTTCCTGGAGGAGGTTTCAGCCTGTTACCCCCGACATCCGCTCCCCCCCTCCCCGCACCCCCTCCCCACCCTCCTGCCCTCTATTAGGGGGCGGCGACCAAGGAGGAAAGCACGATGCGGGAGCTAATTGCTTTGACGGCCGTGGGTGTCGACCGTCATGATGTCTTGCTGGGAGAATACTTCAAATATATTTTTATGAGCTTGATATGTCAGGTTGTATGTTGTTGGGGAAAAAAAAGAGTTTTAGGAACTAAATCTGCAATTAACACGCAGGTATACGCGACACCGAGACCAATTGTTTTGACTGTAGTTGCTTGATGTCGAACATTACAACGTCTGGCGGCGAGAATACTTGAACTATATTTTATGACCTCGACACGTCAGACTTTCTTTCTTTGTTTTTTCATTGTCTTTCAGTGAACAAAGTCTGCAGTCAACACGCATTGATGCACGACGCTGAGACTAATTGCAGTTGCATGGTGTTGAACATTCCAGTGTCTTAATTGCGACGAGAATATTCGATAGGTTCTTTTCATGTGCTTGATTCGTGTGTGTGTGTGTGTGTGTGTGTGTGTGTGTGTGTGTGTGTGTGTGTGTGTGTGTGTGTGTGTGTGTGTGTGTTTTATGAAATATGTTTGCAATCGATACACAGGAATACAGAAGGGGGGGGGGGGGAGGCACAAATTGTTTTGGCATTGGCCGCCTGATGTCCGACATTACGATATCCTGAGCTATTTATATAATTATGCACGATACGTCATTTACATTTGTTTTTCTTTAACTGAACCAGGCTTGCAATCAGCTGGTTGTTTTGACGGTCGTTGGTGTCAACCACTGTGGTGTCTTGTGGTGAAAGTCGAACTATTTTTGAGCTTGACAGTCCGTATCTTTGTTTTATGGTTTTGTTTTTGATATGAACTATTCTAGAAATCAACACGCAAGTCGAGCTGTGACTATATGGTGCGCTAGCACAGAAACACGTACACACCCCATATGCACACACATACACACACGAATATATACACGCACACGCACACGCACTCTCTCTCTCTCTCTCTCTCTCTCTCTCTCTCTCTCTCTCTCTCTCTCTCTCTCTCACACACACACACACACACACACACACACACACACACACACACACACACACACACACACACACGCGCGCGCGCGCGCGCATTCACTTTTGTCTGCATTCTCCCTTTTCCCAATGCATTTTCTGCGGCCTTTTCACCATCGGTCAAGCTGTCGTTGAAAGCCTGATCGGTCTGTCTGGCTCACGTCGCAAGGCGTCGGGCTGAAAAGAGAGGTAGTGTCACCGGCACGTGCAACTCCTGACAAGACTGCTGAGTCGGCGCGCTGTGCTCAGTGTCAACTGGCAGCCGTCGCCCGCATGTCAGTCCCTGGAGGAGGTCGACATCGGCTGTGGGGATATAGCTATCTAAAGGCTGTGGTCTGCTTTTGAGCACGGTTATGCAGTTACAGCAATTGGATTTGAATGTCCTGTCAACCACACAAGGTCGCGCTAGAACGATCAAACCATGTCATAAACAACTGCATATTTGAAAACTCCTGTCACGTGCAAACCCTTTCTCAGATCTAGTCTAGAGCCTGTTATCTGCTTTTGAACACGGCTAGTTAGTTACTAACTGGATATTAGCATCCCGTCAACCACACAAGGTCATACTAAAACGATCAAACTATGTCATCAGCGAAAGCATATTTTAAATCTCTTTCTCACGTGCAAACCCTTTCTCAATTCTAGTCTAAAGCCTGCTATCTGCTTTTTTTTTATTTATTTTTTAGCACTGTTAGTATTTGGATTTTAACGCCCTGTCAACCACACACGGTCACACTAGAACGATCAAACCATATAAACAATTGCATATTTGAGTTATCTTCTTACGTGTAAACACTTTCTCAAATCTAGTCTACAAAATCAAGCCATACTCAGATATAAGCAAAATATACATATACAAATGTCAAACTGATATAATTACATGATGTAGCATTTAGCTCGTAGAATGCTATATACCGCACGTCTGTGCACTGACTGGTGGAAAAGGTGATTATGGGTAACTGTCACCATGGAACAGGACTCACCAATGTGCTTTCGAAATATAGTCTCGATTTATTAGATCAAGTAAAGAGCATACTGGTAGTAGGCTCGGTATGCCATCAATGCATATACAGACGATTTTCTTTGTCTATGGTTTGTGTCAGATCAGAATCAGATGAGAATGGAGCAAGTTTGAAACCTACATGCTAAGAGCGGACTCGACGGTGACGTCACGGTCTGTCTGATCCCACAGCAACACGATGTCAAATATTTTTTCAGTCACGTGACTGTGCTCTAAAGTGGCTCACAGTCTTAGTGCAAACACAATTTGTCACAACTAGAGTCGGTTTCCAGAGCAAGCTAATACGCTACAATCAGAAGATAGTGGAACCAGAGCAAACTAGAAAACTGCCATAAGAATATTGGGGCTCCATAATAAAAGGGGCACAGGAACAGAGCACTGCCATCGGAACACAGGGACACCCAAACAAATTAGAATACTGCAATCAGAACTTAGGAGCACCATAAGAAACTAACAACACTGTATTTAAAATGCAGGTGCACCAGAACAAACTACAACACTGTGTTCTGAACACAGGTTAGCTAGTTAGTTGGCGCTTTCAGCCCAATCAACCACATAGGGTTAGGACATAGGGGCACCATAACAAACTATAACACTTACATCAGAACATAGTGTCACCAGAACAAACTAGAACACTGCCATCAGAACATAGGGACACTAGAAGAAACTAGCACACTACCATCAGATCGACACCGATTTAGACATCAAATCACAAGAAAGAGTCTAAACTCGCTGTTAATGCTAGTACACGCCAGTTAGGTTTCCAGAGGATTTGAGTAAAAAATGAAGTTGAAGCAGCGGGGAAAGTAAAATCTGAAAGACACCTGGCAGCAGGAGAAGGAAGCAAGCTACCTATACTCCAGCCCTCAAAGACAGAACCCTTGACAGCCGGGTATACTTTTGCTGTATGAGGTCCCCACCTGCGTGAAACAGCCAACCGGAAGTGAACGATGCATCATCGTCATTGAGCCAGCTGTGTTTTGTGAACCTACGACTGTGACTACAAGACTTCATAATTTTCGAGAGAGAAAAATCTAATCTATAAAGTTTTCTAAATACGAGGTGATGCCCTTTCTGAATTTTGGAAGCTTTCCATGTCTTCGGAAGAAAGAAAAAAGTCTTTGGTACTGCATACTTCTTTTAAGCATTCAAATCTGTATCAAATGAACAGTGATCAAAGCGCACCAAAGGTTAAGGACAACTATTAACTGAGTGTGCCGATGTACCGATATCGTCGGTTATGATTGAAAACAACAACTGGTCAGGTAGTTAGTAATTAGATTTACGTCCTGTCAAGCGCACAGGGTCATGCACTCACCTCAGGACAGAGACAGAGACAGACAGACAGACAGGAGGGAGAGAGAGAGAGAGAGAGAGAGAGAGAGAGAGAGAGAGAGAGAGAGAGAGAGAGGAGAGAGAGAGAGAGAGAGAGAGAGAGAGAGAGACAGACAGACAGACAGACAGACAGACAGACAGACAGACAGAGACAGAGACAGACAGAACTTCTGCATGTCTGTCTCTGTCAGACAGACAGACAGAGAGAAGTTGCGTTTTACACACAATTTTGTGTAAAGGTCTCTGAACACATAAAAAATCCGGAAATATTCGAAAGTCTAAAACGAATTTATTTGGGTGACTTGGCAAGGGGAAACAACAACAAAGCCAAAATTATTACGTAAGTAAGCAGCCTAGATTTTTACTCCTAGTCATCTAGGACGGTTACATCACACACACACACACACACACACACACACACACACACACACACACACACACACACACACACACACACACACACACACACACACACGCAAAAAAAAAGAAGAAGAAGAAGAAGTAAACACACGAAACGAGTATAATTAATACACAATTTCCACCCGTCAGGCAAAGGGCAAAGGAAGAGAGGAAAAAGAGGGAGGTGTAACTGGACAGATAGACTGGAGCCTGACACTGAGAGAAAAGCTGGGGTGTTGGGAAAAGGGCCAACAGTTGCTAGGAACTTGAGGAAAGCCTGCCAGGCTGTGTGTGGGTGCAAGTGACAGACTTGATCAAGCCATTTCACGCGTTTGTCTTGCATATTTGCTACAAATACTCAGGTTTCAAAAAAAAAAAAAAAAAAACCAAGGAAGAGGGGAGGGGTGATTGGGAGGTGGAGAGAGGAATAACCTATAAGTGGTGTGCGGGGGGGGGGGGGGAGGGTGGAGGGTCGGGGCGGGGTGCTTAGTTGTAATTCTTGACATGAGGCCAAATCATTACTGGAGCTCACGAAAATACCATAATGTTGCGCGTGATGGATAACCATTGTCAAATATGAGTACAAGGTTTGAGAGAGGTGACGATATAGCAGCGGGAGGAGGGAGAGCGTCATGTTGTTTTAGATACCTATCATTTAATGACTTCGCTTGCCAAAATTTCTGGTTCTGTCCGTTGAGAATGAAGCCCCTGTGTGTGTGTGTGTGTGTGTGTGTGTGTGTGTGTGACACCTGTGTGTGTGTGTGTGTGTGTGTGTGTGTGTGTATGCGTGTGTGTGTGTGTGTGTGTGTGTGTGTGTGTGTGTGTTTGTGTGTGAGAGAGACAGACAGACAGACAGACAGACAGACAGACAGACAGACAGACAGAGTGTGTGTGAGAGAGACAGAGAGAGCGACCGAGTGTGTGTGTGTGTGAGAGAGAGAGAGAGAGAGAGAGAGAGAGAGAGAGAGAGAGAGAGAGAGAGAGAGAGAGAGAGAGAGAGAGAGAGTGTGTATGTTAGTGTGTGTGTGTGTGTGTGTGTGTGTGTGTGTGTGTGTGTGTGTGTGTGTGTGTGTGTCCGTGAGGGGAGGGGGGGGGCTGCACGTGTGTACTTGCGCCGTGAGCGCGTGAATGCTTGTAACTGTGGGCGGCATAATATGATTTGTTCTCAGAGTAATTCATCACTTTGCATAATGCTTGACAACCAACACGTGCGCGCGGCGTAGACCCATCAAGTCCGGCGGCAGGAACTGTAGGTTATGCGATGCTCAAAACAGCGAGCCGCCAAACCCCAGCTCAACGAGCAACCGTCCACACAGCCACCCAGAAAGCATACCCACAACTGCAGTCTAAATAAAGGCACTGGAGTCAGTAAACAAAGCAAAGAGGAAACAACACTCCCCCGCCTGCCCTCAGACTGCATCCCACAGTCAGAAAATAGCTCACACCCCGCCCTCCCTCCTCCGCCCTCTTCCCCCCTCCCTTTCTCTTTTCCGTAACCTTGCTAAAAATAGTTATGGGTGTTGCGCCCAGCAAAACAGTCATATTTACCTTTCTAACTGGCTTTCTCAAAAGCAAAGCGGTTCTTTCGCGCGCGCGCGCGCGCGCACACACACACACACACACACACACACACACACACACACACACACACACACACACAGGCACGCGAATACACACACACACACACACACACACACACACACACACACACACACACACACACACACATACACAAACTGATGGTATTGTTATTGTTGTTGTTGTGTGTGTGTGTGTGTGTGTGTGTGTGTGTGTGTGTGTGTGTGTGTGTGTGTGTGTGTGTGTGTGTGTGTGTGTGAGAGAGAGAGAGAGAGTGGGGGGGGGAGACAGACGCAGAGAGAGACACACACAGAGAAAGACAGAGACGTAGAGAGACAAAGAGAGGCTGAGACAGAGAAACAAACCGTCAGAGATTTTCAACAAATCGACAGGACATTACATCGATTGATGAGAGAGAGACTGAGGAGGAGAGACAGGGAGAGATATGGGGGGGGGGGGGGGGGAGTAGGAAGGAAGCAGAGAGAGAGAGAGAGTTGCACAAATCGACAGGACACCGACTGATCCCAAACAAACGGACAGCTAACTCGCCATGCAGTATGCAAGAATCTCCTCTTGGCCTTTTGATTTTGCTCATGCAGGCATAGAGGAGTGGTTTCTAAACGGTCTAAAGATTATTCACGATCACGTTTATTAAACGTTATGCGTTGTTACCGGTTTCCCGGACACGCACCGGGCGATCCATGATAGCCGGAGGGGGAAAGGTTGGGGGTGGGGCAATAATAATTACTCTCCTGTCACCCAGTCCTCACAGACACAACAGGTCAGGCGCTGTCATTGATAAATGATTGGAGAAGATGTCTTATCTCGCACGCTAGCCCTTCGGATGGAGCGTTAGGACTGTCCATGAGGTGGTGTTGGTGGAGGAGGGGGCGGGTGATAACTGCACTTTAGATACCGATGATTTTTTTTTTGATTTTTTTTTCAGGGGGGAAGGGGTGGGGTACAGCACGGTGGTAAAACGCCGGATTCGTGATAGGAAGACAACGTGTTCGATCCCAGGCAGAGGCGACTGGATAATTTTCTTCTCCGGAGTAAATTTTCTGTCCTAGCTCTAAGTTCGGTATCCATTTCCCCCACTTGTTTGTGATTGCAGGTAGAAGACCCGGTCACTCTTCCAAAGGGTGCAAGCGGCAGGTTGCAGCTAAACGTACATGCAGCCTTGGCCCAGCGAAGTCAGAATGCGCTGGCTATGCCTGCCGGGGTGCGGCGTGGGAACCCATCAGGATAACGAGTTCATACGCAACTCGTCTGGGAACTCTCGTCCACATGCAGTCGTCTCAGATTGCAGTGGCACTGTCGATCAATCAATGCTAAGCGGCAACTCAGAACTTCGTGTGTCCCTTTCTGAATCCAGCCTATTAGCGTAACAGAGAGAGAGAGACAGAGACAGAGAAGAGACAGACAGGGAGACAGAGACAGAGAGAGAACTCAGAACTTTATTACCGAAGGATTAACATTTTAGGCAGTTGCCTATTCTTAGAATCTGCCCCTTCTGATCTACATGCTAATAGGCTACACATAAAACAATAGTAACAAAACTGACTACGACAATAATGGTGAAGAAGACGATAATTCTAAAATCAAAGCCAAAACCCGATAGGGGAAGAAAAAAAAAATGATGATAAGAAATATGGTTCAGATACATGATGAACAACGAAGTATTCAAATGACAATATCGCATAGAGACACACAAAAATACTGAGAGAAAGAGAGGGAGAGGGAGAACAAAAACAATATGTTTACTACACAAGTCATCAGACTTTTACACTGTAAAAACCAATCTTAAGAGAGAGAGACACAGAGAGAGAGACAGAGAGAGAGAGAGAGAGAGACAGAGACAGAGACAGAGACAGACAGACAGACAGACAGACAGACAGACACACGGGGGGAGGGGGGGGGGAGCTACTCCGTCGAATGCATGACGTATTCAAAGAAAGAGAGAGAGAGAGAGAGAGAGGGAAGGAGGGAGGGAGAGAGAGAGAGAGAGAGAGAGAGAGAGAGAGAGAGAGAGAGAGAGAGAGAGAGAGACAGACAGACAGACAGACAGACAGACAGACAGACAGACAGACAGACACTGAGACAGACTGACGGACAGACAGACAGACAGAAACAGGCAGAGAGGCAGGCAGACAGACAGACAGACTGGGGTCGGCGGCAAGGTTATAAATGTGTTGATGCTCCGCGTAATAATATCTACAAAAGAAGTAATGGTAAGCTGTGTGCTTGCTGCCAGAACACCGACGATTCATTTCACGCCTGAGCAGTGTTACGCTGGAAGAGGAACTAGCTTGGCACACAGGCTCGCTCGCCATCCGGAGCATTTGGCCCGCAAACAAGCCTGTCAAGATAACTACAGAAAACAACGCAACAGAATTTTAAACACTATAGGCCACGCTTAGCCCTCTTGCGCTGCCAAGACGGTATATATGTTATGCATTAGCTTCTGTGGTAATGAGCCTCCGTATCTGACGTTAATACAACATAATCTGTATTTGATCATTCAAGAATGTGTGTGCAATTATGTCACATGCCCTAAGCATTGACCTCTTGCTTTTAGCCAGAAAGCCCCTCTCTCTCTTACAAGCGGAGTAAACAACACAACGTGGGTTTATGTCGTGGCAATTGACGTCATGACAGTTCACACATTAACCCTCGGATTTATAACTCTCCAAGCTTCCAGATCTTCCCAGTCCAGTCCTGCTATCTCCTCACTCCATTGTTTTAAATGTCATGTTGTTATTTGATGACAGCCACTCTCTGTCCTAGCCCATCTAGATGTAACTCGTCCCCCACCTCCACTCGACAACGTAGCAGTTCCCTAGCCAACACAGTCTGTTGTTGTTATTGTCTTCGTTGTTTTTCTATGTAATCTGTCACCTCATATATATATATAAGCGATCAACTGCAGCAACAACGAAAGCACCGCCCACGTTCTGTACTAGGCTTGTACGCTGCCGCTGATTGGCTGAAGACCATGCATCTGTTAGAGAGTGGCAAGAGGTGACTGTAAACTGGTGATGGTTGTATGGTGTACACAGAACGTGCGCCGAGACGGCAACAGTTTTTCGTATCACCAGCCAGGTAACAACCAAACGGCACTGTAACCACGTCGGTGGATATTTATAGCGCGCTGTGTAAAGCTACAGTCACTCATTCAGAGTCGCATACAACTAGAACGCAGTGGGTCTTCTCGGAAGCAGAGAACAGCGCTACGTAAATGCAGTTGTGAAGCGAATCGGGCCGTTCTCGAGATGAGGCACTCGACAAGTGTTCACATAAACAAAACACTTTTTTTTTTTAAATGACTGAGAAATGTTGGTACTGAACGGTCAGTCAAGCGTGGTCTTCATAGAAGGGGATAACGAAGGCCGTTAATAATTCACACTGAAGAACAAGTCTGGTTCGCTGTACACGGTACATGCAGTTTCATCTTCAGTAGTAGATGGAGGACTGGGGCAAATGAAGTGGAATAAACTGGGGAAGGCAGATCCCCGACAGCAGGTGAACACTTCGAGTTATTTATTGATTGATATTTCCACTGGCAAATCAAACTTCAACTCGGCCGTCAGTGATGTGTGGGATCAGCCAGGGTTATTTCTGACCAGGTCCACGCTCACACGAATTTACAGGCGATATATGTTTGCAGATTGATAGTGATCGAAACAGCTACACGCTTATAAATATTTCCTCCCAGCTCGCTCCCTCTCGGTCTTTCTCCCTGTCTCTGTCTCAGTGTCTGTCTGTTTGCCTGCCTGCCTCTCTCATTCAGTTGTTAGACAGGTTTTTGACTGAACCTAAACTACAATCCTTGTAAAATAAAGTTTTCGAGTTCGAGTTCTCTCTGTCTCCCTGTTTTTATTTTAAAGTGAAGAGAAAACTTTCTGTGGTACAGCATACTCTCAGTAAAGAAACACTAGCACAATTAAGAGTATAATTATATAAAAGAGAGGTTAAGATTAAGGGTTTTGATTCGGAAAACGGAAGAAAAAGACCACACACACACACACACACACACACACACACACACACACACACACACACACACACACACACACACACACACACAAGACAGAACAGTAGTCTTAGCTCAGCAAACAGTATTACCAAAATCTGGTACATTTATGATGCTAATGAATGTGTCGCCAAAATATGATTTACATCAGCATTTAACTAATCAGCACACGCAGACAAGACCCACCTTCATTGCTTCGGGACACCTTGCGAAGGGAGATCAGCAATGGTGAATACAGGTGTATGGAGGCTTAAGTAATTCGGATACATGACACCCAAATCGACTAGTGTATGGAGCAAGATTCGCACCTTTCCTTAAACCAGGTCGAAGTGGGAACAAATGTAATCCGAGATGAATAAAAGCATGCGGTCGTCCTTTCGAACAGCCCGGAATGTACACATCGTTGACAAAGATGCGTGTCTGACTTCACAAGTTTTGCGACTGCATACACGCCCCTCACCGCCTTCTCCTTTGGTGTTGTCTCCGAGCGACCAAAAGAGCTGGAAGTTATCTGGTCCTTGTCGTATTCTTGGCACGAAGCCAACCTCGCCATCATCTGACGGTAGCCTGTGGCGAAGCTTTGGATCCAACGACTTCACAAATTTCCGTGAATGTTCAAGTGTGTTGTCTTAGGCTTTGTAAATTTATTGAAGCGTTCATGCTGCTTCCTGGTGTGCTTCACTTTCAGTCAGGGAGCGAATAGTTGCTTGAAATGGCGTGACATAAATCAGTTACGCTCGACCAGTTAGTTATTTTATTCTGGGATTTTAAAGTTCCCGTCAATCGCTTGACTGCACAGGGTAACCTCAGTATGAACGTTGGACCAGACTCACGTAGCCTACGACTGGACCTGTTGAACAGTAGAGAGACGAAGGTTTCTGTGCCCACGTGTATGTTATATCATCTCTCATCGTTAAACATGCACATCCATTGCGTATTCCAAAGTAGAGTAATACATGCAATACCGTTTTAATTTCAACATGATCCAAAAACAACAACAAAACAACAACAAAATCAAAACAAATCTGAAACAAGAATGACTGCTAGCGTTCTAAAACAAGATACAAACTCATAAAAGGTTCAAAAGAACTCTTACTTGTTATGACACGGACACACAATGCAAATTTTCGGGGAAATCTCCTTCGTCAAGCCTCAAAACGACACTTAAACAACGGTTAAACGGTTAAAATTGATAAAATTTTAAAAATGAGAGAGAAACTTATCTTTCTTTGTTCTTTGGTTGAGTTGTTGTTTGCTTGTCCAGTGCTTGGAAGATTGTAGGCATGACATCAGTATGCTCACACCCACTTCTCTCTAGAAAAGCTGCATCTGTCGACCTTTTTCGCTCCGAAAACCCACCTCTCTATGAATCTCGACTAGCTCACTCCTGTTTGATTTGATGCGTGTGCCCGTGTCGCTCCGTGCGTGTGTATGATTTATCTGTGAGTTAAAAAAAGCTTGCTTGTGTATAATTCTAGGAGGTTTTGGTTTTGTTTCTCGTACATTTTAACCCCACTACCCTCGTCCCTCCTCAGTTCCGTTCTTTGCAAAGCGCTCACAGGTTTGGTCTTTGTTTCTTTTTTAAAGAATTAACGTTGTAAACATCGTAAGAACATCAAGCCAACATTAAAATTATGTTATGTACTGCATGATTATGTGGGATTATGTAACTATCTTCAGCCATGATATTCTTCTTGCATGACCGCTTCCGCCTTCCAGATGGAGAGAACGCCTCTGAAGATTGCGTGCAGCTGCCCGTGTGGCGGGGTGACTAAAAAACAAAACAATCAAAAATAAACAACAACAACAAAGGTTACACACGTTATCTTTGCAACCCATGGGATGCATTTTATCAATGTGTATACTGCGTATACCGGGTGACCCCAGAGCCTTCAGGTGTGGAAAGCAACCAACAACAACAACGTTGTAATACGAGCGTCATAATTATCATTGTCAATCAAGCGCGTTGAGAAAGGCTACACGTCATCCGGAATTTTCTGAGGACATTGTGGAACGAGCCTAGCTCGTGATTAGAACATGCAACGTCAAGATACAACCGCTTAAAATCCTCTATACGCCAGAAACGTTAATGTAACAGCGCGGCACACGCGGCTAATTTCTGGAATGAACGAGTGTGACGCCAACAAACACCCCAAAGATAGTTTTCTTCCCAAACATTGTAACACGGTTTGACAAGATATGAACAAGGTCGCTGAACCCTGAAATGCAGACTCCCACATTTACTGGCATCCATAGCGGGGAACAGGCGCCAGAAGTACAGTATATATTAAACAAAACGATATACAATCACAAAATAAATCATGATTTCAACAGTCACAGTACTTGCTTCAACACTTTTTCCCGGCGGCCTGTTGCTGTTCCGTTTCCAATTATTTGTGTCAGCACCCGGAAGACAGTGTGTGTTCTGAACAAAATTTCCGGACCGAAATTTTTCCACAGTAACAGTTTTGCATAGGTTCAAGGGTTAAGTGAAGTGAAAAACACATCTTCACGTCTAAGGAGTTCAGACCCACGCCACATTCTGAACACGATTCATGTGGGCAAGCCGTATACGGTAAGGAATGTACACAGTTATAAGCCTGGGGTTCTTAATCTCTTCGGCACACACACACACACACACACACACACACACACACACACACACACACACACACACACACACACACACACTGATCCACACACACGCTTACCCTTGCTCACACACACACACACACACACACACACACACACACACACACACACACACACACACACACACACACACACACTTCTATGCGGACGAGTCTCAGCTACTTAACAGCTCCTTACCCGAAAATATCCACACTCTTCTGAAAACCACATCTGATAGTAATTCGGACATCAAAACATGGATGACACAAAACCAGCTTCAACTAAAAGGCGAAAAGACAGAAGCAATGCGCGTCGGAACAAGACAAAAACTATTCTTCGTTTCCGCCAACACCCGTCAGCTTGGCGATACCACAGTCCCACCTTCTGACTCTGTCAAAAGCCTCGGCGTTTTCCTAGACAGCTCATGGTCCAAGGAAAATTTCATTAGTCAAACCTCCAAATCCTGTTACTGCCAGCTCCGTCGAATTAGTTCCGCCCGGATGTATCTTTCCACCGAGGCTTCAGTGAAACTGGTCACCTCACTCATTCTGTCACACCTCGACTACTGCAATTCTCTCATTTCTGGCCGGCCTACTTCCTCTTACCATAGCCGTCGTCGCATTCACAACTGTGCTGCTCGCCTCATACTGAAAATAAAAGGCGTAAAACTGACCGCATCGCTCCTTCGTTTCAGTTAATCTCTCCACTGGCTCCCAACAACACAAAGAATTCAGTACAAGATAAACACTCTGCTATAAATGTATTTATTGTGTGAACTACTCCGTCTTCTCTTTGTGACTGCCTTCAATTTCACACATCCTCCCGTAGGTTCCTAGTACCTTTCTTTCTTTCCTCTGTTGGTTTCCATGCCGTTTTTGTCTTCGGCCCCTCTACATAGAATATACGACCTTCCCCTTCCTCTCCGACAGAAACCCTCTCTGGTTCCTTCAAATGAAACATCAAGACATTTCTTTTTCCAACCCAATAGACCTGCCATGTTCTCCGTTCCGCCCTGCTTGCCTTAAGTTGTGTTTAAATTAAATTTTGTTTTGACAGTATACTTGTGTGCACGGGTGCCTGAATGTTTGCGTGTGTGCGCTAAGAACAGTCCCTGATGATTATTATATTCAAGAATAAGATTGGTAATGCTAACTCCTTCGGCACACACTATAATTATTCAGG
>OY757542.1:10112319-10114819 GCA_963584105.1 Alviniconcha strummeri
TGTTTGTATCTGAAAAAGGTGAGTGATGGACCTCACAGAGGCTCGCAGTCAGAGTAGGAATAAATTCTTATCGGAAAAGGAACTGGCGCAATAGCAATCTGCCTGCTGTTTGCTATGGATGCAGATTTCCAGTTAAAGAAATGTTTGGCAACGGTTTCGCTATCGATATTGGCAGAAGTGTAATGAATAAAACAGAGTGACAGACAGCTTGGTGCGAAAAACAGAGGCTACGCTTACTCTAAAAAAAATAAACTTCTCCTTCAGCCAGCTCAGTGGCAGACAAGCGTGGCGTTATGAAATGCAGACAACGACGATCACAGATGCATACATATTGGTGTAGGGTTAATAATCTCTCTCTGTCTCCGTCTGTCTGTCTGTCTCTCTGTGTCAACACACACACCCTCCACCCCCCACCTCCCCCCCCCACCCCCGCTCCCTTACCCCCTGAAAGGAAACCCGCGGTCTTTAGACATTAAGATCCTCTCTTTTTTTCTGCATGGCGTACATTAGAGTATAGCTCCATTTGCTTGGCCTGCTCCCAGGGACTCCAGCATTCTAAATTCTACCTCCTCTGTCCTTTCCACTATTTTGTTTCCCCAGTCTTGTTCACGCAGTGTTATCTATACCTCTAAGTGGAGCAAAACCTCAAGCAGGTTCCTGGTTGTTGAGAAATTAAATGTTTAGGTCTGGAAGACCTGAAATTAGATTTAGATCAGCAAAAGTAAAACGAAGAAAGCCTATTCTTCCGAGGATATACCTTTGATGGAACTTGCGTTCCTTTAATTTACTCGTATGCCATGTGTATACCGGTGTTGATAGAGTTTATGTTTGTTTGTTTTCTGTTTTGTTCTTGTGATGTCTTTCGATCATGACTTAATCCCTTTGTTTGTTGAGCCTATGTTCTTCATATAAAAAATTAATGACCTTGACTTTATCAGTCCCACCCCAGAGCCGATTTAAAAAAAAAAAAAAAAAATACAGCGGTGATTTGTGCATCCTGAGTTTCGTAAACCTACCACTTGTGAGTTGATGACTTACTTTTCGCAACAGTATGACCTTGACGTTGTTGGCTGGTATGCAATATAGCAGCTAATGAAATAGGTAAATAATTAATTAATCCGGGAAAGAAAAGCCACCAACCAATCAAAGCAACCAATTTGTAAGTGACTCAGTTAGTTAGTTCGTGTTTATTGATGTCTCGCCACAGGCAAGGGGTCACCTCAGGTCGAATCACACATTCAGTATTTTTCTGCACCAGTTCTAAACACAAGTAGCTTATAAATCACACGTATAAAGTTGGATCACATTTATGGACACAACACAGTCAACAGCAAATGCTGCAAACAAGTCAAAAGCGGTCAGTAACAAGCATATCTCAAAATATTTACGTTTCACCTGAATACAACTGACAAATCACATCTCAAAATTAACAAGTGACTTGACCACAACTGACAAATCAGATCTCAATACCTACATTTTATCTGACTATAAATCTCAGTATTTACATTTCATCTGACTATAACTGACAAATCAGATCTCAGTACTTACATCTGACTATAGATCTCAGCATTTACATTTCACCTGATTACAACTGACAAATCATATCTCAATGCCTACATTTCATCAGACTATAACTGACAAATCAGATCTTAGTATTTACATTTTACCTGGCTACAACTGACAAATCAGATCTCAGTATTTACATTTTACCTGACTACAACTGACAAATCAGATCTCAGTATTTACAATTTGCCTGACTACAACTGACAAATCAGATCTCAGTATTTACATTTCACCTGACTATACAACTGACAAATCAGATCTCAGTGTATACATTTCACCTGACTACAACTGATAAATCTGACACATTTTCCAGACGGGAACCCCCAAACAACCAATATAGTAACATGCACTATGCGTACACCATGGCAAATAAACAAACACTTGCAGCAAGCTAAACTAATGAAGGTCTACTTGGTATTGGATGGTGTTTAGTCATCATCACCATCGCAGTGCAATATTATCAACATTACAGCAGTTATTCAAAACAACATCAGCAGCAGCAGCAGCAGCAACACCAACAACTGCCACAACAATTTTCGCCACTACAACTAGTTCCTGCAGTGAGTATTCATTATTATTTTTTATTCTACATCTCCTTTGATTAATACTGATAGGTACACGCATTGCTAGTAGTAGTAGTAGTAGTAGTAGTAGTAGTAGTAGTAGTAGTAGTAGTAGTAGTAGTAGCAGCAGCAGCAGCAGCGGCGGCAGCAGCAGCAGCAGCAGCAGTAGTAGTAGTAGCAGAAGTAGCAGCAGAGGTAGTAGTAGTAGTAGCAATGCAGAGAGAATAATTATGATAATAGTGATGATGAAATATTGCCGAGAGAAAAAAAGAAGAGAAAGATCGTTTACGAGTACGACGGTTCAGACAAGGCTCCAGATGGCTTACAGTATGAACGCATATTCTTCGTGAACAGCCAAGTCACTGTGTTCCGGT
>OY757542.1:10116464-10121464 GCA_963584105.1 Alviniconcha strummeri
GTATACTTGAAAAATCATCGGAATGCTTGTGACAGATTCAAAATGATAGTCTTGAGAATTACTGTTACTAGAAATAATAATTATACTCTTTTGAGGATTCAGCTAAACTGAAATAATCTTAATGTTGTAATCCAAACATAGCACGCGCAATGCAGTTTTATTTCCGTGTAAAGAAATTTAAACAAGAATGAATGCTAACGTTCTGAAACAAGATCAAGCAAGCATGCTGTGTTTTGTCATAACAAACACCGTTCTTTTTAACCTGTAATCTGTTTGGATCTTATTTCCGTGTAATTTTATATCATCACGTGATCCAAACATTAGGCACACAACATAATCCCATCCATGACTCTCGTACTTCAAGCATTACACACGCATGCCGTAATCGAAGCATTACACATGCAATGTACTTTTATCCCAGTGTAATTTTGTATACACACGCAATGTAATTCTATCCAAGTGTAATTTTGTATCAATGCCGTAATCCAACCATTGCACACGCAGTGTAATTCTATCCCACGAGCCAAAATACATTCCTTACTCTTGAGTTTTTACTCTGCACGGTTGACAGGGTGTAGTTAAAAATGTAATTACTGACTAACGTGCAAAAAAGAAAAAAGAAAACAACTGCTGCCCGCTGGCCTGATCTCTCCGAGGCCAGTGCACCACCATAGGCTACACTGGGACCGGATATTGGCAGAAGAGCATTCCATTTCGAGCCAGAACTCGTTGCCAAATATCCATCCGATTCCCCCGTAAAGTTTTGCCCATCACACAGCCTATCCTGCATTACCCCTTGAGTCAGAAAATCGGTCACCTGCCAGATCGATACTAGCTTCTAGCTTCTGCTAGCTTTTTAATAACTTTGCTCCTCCATTTCACTCCTCAACTCCACTCCTCCTTTCCAGCCCACCCCCCCTCCCTTCCCGCCCATCCACATCTCCTGTCATCAGTACGCTAGAATACATAGCCTCAAGGAACACGTGCTTTTTTGTTTTCGTTGTGTTGCTATATTTTGTTTGTTTGTTTTGTTTATTGAAGATATTTATGCTCGTTCCTTCTTACTGCTAGCTTTGAGATTTTTGAAAATGCAAAACTTATAGACGTGGTACGATTGCTTGGCTAACTGATGATGATAATCAGTTACTTGACACCACGAACAAAGTCATTTCCAATAGAAAGTGGCAAAAGCAATGATCCGCAAACTTCTAATCTTTGGTAACAAAAAAACGCAAATTTCAAAAGCAAACAAACAAGAACAAAAAGCCTGTCACAGGAAAAGACTCCACAAATACAAGATAGTGTCCGTGGACGAACCATAAATGCAGAACCACGGAAGAAGAAAAATCGGTCACGCTGCCTTACCTCTTGAGTGTGCGCTTGTGTCGTCTCCGGATGAGCGCGCGTGTGTGTGTGTGTGTGTGTGTGTGTGTGTGTGCGTGCGTGCGTGCGTGCGTGCGTGCGTGCGTGCGTGCGTGCGTGCGTGCGTGCGTGTGCGTGCGTGCGTGCGTGCGTGTGTGTGTGTGTGTGTGTGTGTGTGTGTGTGTGTGTGTGTGTGTGTGTGTGTGTGTGTGTGTGTGTGTGTGTGTGTGTGTGTGTGTGTGTAAAGCAAAACGTTTACAATATGGATCTTTTGTCACGGAAGGACAAAACAATGTGCAATGTTTGAGCAGATGTACGTTTGATACGCGACCCGAAGAGAGACAAAGCGCTATATATCTTTCCAAAAAATAAATTGTTAAAAAAGGTTTTCTTTTTATCATAGAATGTAATCGTGTGCTGATGTGATGTGTAATGTTCATAATGTAAATTACAAAGCAACGAAACAATGCAATATTGAAACTTCGACTATTTGTTTCGTATACCAACCATATCAACATTAAATATTGGATTCATCGAATTGCTCAGTTAATCAGACAAGGAATCAGTCGGCTGACCCTTTTCTCAACTAATCAGTAGAATTAAAGAACTGAAAAAATATAATTGACTCTACATAATACATAATAATATATTTGAAAATAATATGGTACCATATTGTTAAACTCTACGCGAACGTTATTTTTTACTGGAATTGGAACCAGCTTGTTTGCGTACACAGATGGTCGAGATAAGAGAGAGAGTAGTTAGCTGTTGGATTTCAAAGTCCTGTCAACCGCACAGGGTCAGCTCAGGCCGAGAGAAGATGGAAAAAGGGGTGGGGGGGGGGGGGGGAGGCTAGAGATATTTGATACTGGAATTTACAAACTTATCAATCAATGAAAGGCAAGCAAGACGTAAAAACACATTGATCGAGGTGGGCTTTTTTATGATTTTTTTATTTTTTTATTTTTTTCATCTATTCCCGTTAAACAAGTTGATCGCCGTGTTTTCTTGTGGAGATCTCGATGTTTGTCTTCAAATTAAATCTGGTTTGTTTAGGTCCCTTTTATAGCGCTGCCATTTCCAGACCGCTGCCAGAAATTAACCTCTTCCGTTTTCGGCTAATCATCTTCTTTTTTCTTTTTCTTTTTTTCTTTCTTTCTTTTTTTCGCACGCGGTTGGGGTCTCGGTTGGCATGTGACGTCGTGCAGCTTGGAGAGAGAAATCTGGCTAATCCGGCTAGTGTCTAAAAATTGCAACGGTGAAGGTGTGTGTGTGTGGGGGGGGGGGGGGGGGGGGGGGGGGCAGGGATGAGAGATTTCTCCGCTACAAGATTCCAAAACAAAAGTTACTGGCTTTTTCTTTTTATTCTTTAATTCGTCTTTTGGGGGGCTTAGTTTTTATTATTTTGCAAGCTATAAATGGAAACGAATTTTTAAAAAAATGTTTGTTTTAAGATGCTCAAATAGAAGACTGTGTCTGGAATTGTTCGCTTGCGCACTGCGATAGCAGTCAAGTCTAAAAAAAAACAAAAAACGAACACACAAAACAAACACAAACTGTTATAATTCGTTGCTTACCGTTGTTTATTTCTGTGCTTGTTATTCCGGTGTTTAATGTTCTCGTTCGCTTCTTTCATTGTGGGTGTTAGCGAAAGTGTGAGAACTCTTACTGCAAGAACTGTGAGAACTCTCACTGGAAGAACAGTGAGGACTCTCACACATTTGGTTTTTCGCTAATACCCACAATGAAAGAAACGAATAACAACAATAAAACTCTGCAAGCCATAAGAAGCTGCACGTCTCCAGGATAAAAACAGTCTCGCAGAATACTTTCTTCAGTTACACCTTAACTTACGGTTCAAGGAAAGTAGTTTTGTTGTTGTTGTTGTTTGGGGGCGGGTGTTGTTGTTGTTGTTGTTGTTGTTGTTGTTGTTGTTGTTGTTGTTGTTGTTGTTGTTGTTGTTGTTGTATTTTTATCTAAATATTTCAGAAACGAAAGAACTCGTGTTTGACCGTAAAAAATAAAAAGAACCATTCATTCCAGTAACAACCGATCAACAGTCTGTGGAAGTCGTGTCTAGTTTTAAGTACCTGGTTACGGTTGTAGACTCAAAACTCAGTTTTAATGATAACGTAGTCTACGTGTACAAGAAAGCACAGCAGCGCTTGTACTTGTTGAGGAAGCTCATGTCCTTGAGTCTGTGTATCGCTGTCTTGTTGAGAGCGTTCTCTCTTTCAACATATGGTATGGAAATCTGTCAGTTAAAAACAACACTCGGTTGGCACGAGTCGTCAGCGCGTATAGCAAGATTACAGCAGCCGAACAAAAGCAACTGTGCGACCTGTTCCATCTCTCTGTGTGCACAGAACCACTCTATCCTTCATTACAAAACACACCCTCTTAATAACATTTGCTTTCAGCACCGGCCGTCGGGTCGACGACTGAAAGTGCCTGGCAAAGAACAATGTTTATAAGAAATATTTTATACCCACTGCTGTTTCCGTTTTAAATTCAGAATTTTAATATCTTTGAAGCGATGAAGCGCCCTCACACTCGCGCGCGCGCGCGCGCGTGTGTATGTGTGTGTGTGTGTGTGTGTGTGTGTGTGTGTGAGCGCGCGCGCGCGCGCGGGTGCGCGTATGTGTATGCGCGCGCTTGCGGATGCACGTGTACTTTAAACGTGACATATGTGTGCGGGTGTATATCTGGGGAGGAAGCCTGGGCGGGCGAGAGCAGGAGAGTGAGACAAAGATCTTTTGTTGACGTATTTATTTTATTTATTTGTTGATTTTAAATATAGCTTCTTGAGCCAGGTGTCAAATATTTTTTGATTTTTGTGTGTTAATTTTCATGCTTTGTATATTGATGAACATTAAAGATTGATTTGATTTGATTTATTTGAAGAACATAAGCGTAAAGTTCAAAATTATCGCAATCTTGGTGGAACAGTTTTAGTCACACAATGAATGTGTGTAATTCAAACATATATTTATTTCAGTCGACTGCCCGTGTGAGACAGGCCCACAAACCCAAGAATATATTCTTGTATTGTTCCGTTTATAGGCCTGCACGGAAACACGTTCACAGAAGTGGATCCAAAGCCACGCTCGCACAAGAGGTCTGGGGCTGGATAGAAGACCAAATTCATCAATACCATCCAGCTCTGTAGACGTGTGTGGACATGCAGTCCTGGGATGCCGCAGAAGAGGATGACTTGGCTTTCGAAAATAAACTAAAGTCCAGTTTAAATGGATATTTAATGCATTGAACTAAATGAAGATGTTGCTGCTGCTGCTGCTGCTGCTGCTGCTGCTGCTGCTGCTGCTTATGATGATGATGATGATGATGATGATGATGATGATGACGATGGCGATGACGATGGCGAATTCCAGATTGCTTGCAGCGGAGGACGTGGAAAGTTTAAAGACCGTGCAATTCCTGCATGAAGCCATTGGTGACATCAACAAACGCCTTTAGCAGAAGAATCGTTATACAAGTATAATTGTAACGACAGACTCATTCATTCACTGGCACCAGAATCGTTCGCCAGATATAGTTGTAATGACAGGTTCATTCAGTGGCAAAAGAAGCGTTATACAAGTATAATTGTAACGGCAGGCTCATTCAGTGACAGAAGA
>OY757542.1:10126464-10129067 GCA_963584105.1 Alviniconcha strummeri
CACATTTTCTGAACAGTCTGTATGCAGTACGTTTGTTAGCTGGTTAGTTATTTAGTTAGTTAGTTGGTTGGTTGGCTGGTTGGTTGGTTGGTTTGTTGGTTGCTTGGTTGGTTGGTTCGTTCATTCGTTGCTCGGCTGGTTGGCTGGTTGCTTGGTAGCTTGTTGCTTTGTTAGTTCCTGGATTTTACGCTCCCGTCAACCGCATAGGGTACCATTCAGGCAATCACAGTTATTCAGTAGCTGGTCAAAACGTGACTGTGACAAAAGCATAAGTAAAATGCTAGCTCACAACAAACACAGTCAATATCAAACATAACCAGATCCAAACGGCCTTTGGTAAGGGGATGAATATTTACATTTCACTTATTTAACAAATGACAAAATTACGTTCAGGCAAATCTTCTGCGTGTATTCAATACAAAATCAAAACGCATTTTATCGAGGAATCAAGACTAAGCACCATGCCTACAAAGGACATGTAAGGAGTCTAAGATATAAATGGCCCCAGAGAGGAGAGACAGACAGAGACAGACAGACAGTAAGACAAAAACAGACAGACAGACAGATGACAGTGGTCTTAATTATCTCTGAGAAATTTCGTTGACATAGTTTTGTGTCAGTACCACCCGGTACTTGAGCTGCTGCAATTCGGTTAAGAATACGCTCCAGTCTATTTCGAGCCGAGTTACTACTGCTGAGGATCAAGCAAAGTAGAGAGATGCGCATGGCATGACTTGACGCCAAGCAGTGCACTGACAGGGGAAATAGTTACCTCCCTTGTCCTACAGAACTCCGGCAGGGGCTGAGAGGATGTGCACGTTCGCATGTCTGGCTCGGTTTCGCAACGGTGTCTGCCAGAGTGAGAAGTATTATCGCCCTTTCCTTGTTTACCACTTTCCTCTCAGGACACGGTACAATGTCAATGGCACTATGCCCTTGCACTGCCGAATAACGTCAAACATGAAGAAAATCCGTTCAGTTCTGTTGCCTCGGACGGTCTGGCAGCAGGTATTTTGATCTCGCGGCCTACCCTCCCTCCAACGCCTATAAAACAAATATATAAAAATGGTATGATGTGTATGTTGCACCTTGTGGTAACACTCAACCGAATAACGTAAAACGCGAGGAAGAAAAAACGCGGTTTGTTATGTATATCCGGCGGCACAGCTTTGGCAACGGGTAATTTGATATTCTCTCTCTCTCTCCCCCCCCCCCCCCCCCCCCCCCACCCTCCAAAAAAGAAGAAGAAGAAGAAAATAAACAGAAAAGAGTATGCTGTGCATTCTGCCCTTTCCGAAAGGCAAGGTGTAGTGCATCATGATGATATATTTTTTATCTTCTATATCTGTTCCTGTTCAGAATACCTGTGAGTCTGGCGTAGCCATCCAAGTGTTGCACTTTATGGGATTCGGCTTGCACTCCCAACGGGGTGAGCGTAATGACAAAACGTTCAAGCGAATCCAAATCTCTTGAGGTATGCTAAAGCACTTTCTTGGAGCCAAATTTCTCAGTTCATGGACCTGCCCCCTCCCCCCCCCCCGCTCCCCCACAACCCTCCCCTCCCCCCCCCCCCCCCCGCCCCCCAGCCCTCCCCCCAACCGCATCCCACTTGTGACGGGAATAAACTCCAAGCTGCTCTTCGAGGGCATCACCATGCAAATTAGGCATGTCAGTGTGCCAGTTCCTGCGATTTTAAATTACCTTTGAGTAGAAGTGTAGTATGCATTAAGTAGCCATTGCATCATCCCTGCATTAGGATACCGCGGTCATAGAAATTAAGGTTCTCTCTGTAGAGACTCATTCCAGAGCTATCAACAGTTCTCTCTTTTACATTTAAGTTTGGAGTAGGTCAGAACATGGCTCAGTGTGCTGTTTAATTTCTCATTTTCCAGTTCACTAATCTTCTTCTTTTTTTAAAATCCTCGTCCAAAAGTTAAACGGCTTATGAAATGAACAGTGAATCACATAATTGTGTACTTGTTTTTGACACATGCACTTGCTTCTGACACATATAGTTCATTGTGACACATGCACTTGCTTGTGACACGTGTTCTTGCGTGTGACGCATGAACTTGCTTGTGACACATATGCCTGCTTGTGACACCTGTGACACATGTACATTTGCTTGAAATCAGAAAATTTACGCCGTTTCACTCTGATTTTCGCGGTTGCGTGATGGGAGTTGGGGTAAAGTTAATGTAAACGTGAACTTCTAATATAAAATACAGCACGCAGCGCTAGAGCAACTTTTACACCCAAGCTGAGACACCACAAGTGGAAAATTACAAGCAATTCAAACCACAGAAAACGAGACAGCAAGATCACACACACACACACACACACACACACACACACACACACACACACACACACACACACACACACACACACACACACACTGCAGCAGTCAACTGAAATAATTTACAGAACATTGTGGAGGAAACAAGGTTTTCTGGCAGTAGCAGGGTGCACTTTCTGTTTAGCTAATGTACATTGCATTTACTCGCATGCCAGGTGAGATTACCATAGACGATTCAGATCTTTGTTGTTGTGTTAGTGTGGCGTGTTTCGGGCGCTAATTAATCCCTTTGCTGATTCTAACA
>OY757542.1:10134267-10145212 GCA_963584105.1 Alviniconcha strummeri
ATTCACCTGTTGATTGACTCACACGGTATGCACGTAGATCATTTCATTCAGCTATTGACAGAAACTGTGAAACTATAATGGATGTATATAATGTGATTTAGAATGTGGAGAGAGAGAGAGAGAGAGAGAGAGAGAGAGAGAGAGAGAGAGAGAGAGAGAGAGAGAGAGAGAGAGAGAGAGAGAGAGAGAGAGAGAGAAACTTAGCAAAAGAAGTATGAGTGAGTGTCCGAAAGAATTATTGTAGATGATGGATGCATGTTATGTGAATAAATGCCCCACGATGATGTGCTTGAAAAAAAAAAATGCAGCAAACTATATAAATAAAAAAAATAAAAAAAATAAAAACTTTTGACAGGAACACACAGCGTACACGGATATGATTTCATTCAACTATTGACAGAAACACACATCATGGACGGATATCATTCCATTCAGCTATTGACTGACACTGCGATATTTTCATTATTATCAATCACTATACCTAGACTGGCGCCGCCGCCTCCGGTGACGTACTTCTGGCAGATAAAGCCAGTGGGAACGGAGCAGTTCCTGTCGTTCAGGTGACCGTTGGGGAGGATCTCCACGCAGTCCTCGTTGCCGTTCCAGTTGTTGGGCTCGCTTGCCCAGTTGCTGCTCAGTGGCATAGTGTACAGGTGGGAATCATCAGAACTAGCATGCAGACGTCGTGACAGGTACAGCCACACACCAGCTCTCTCTCTCTCTCTCTCTCTCTCTCTCTCTCTCTCTCTCTCTCTCTCTCTCTCTCTCTCTCTCTCTCTCTCTCCCTCTCTCTCTCTCTCTCTCTCTCTCTCTCTCTCTCCCTCTCTCTCTCTCTCTCTCTCTCTCTCTCTCTCTCTCTCTCTCTCTCTCTCTCTCTCTTCCCCCCCCCTTCCGTCCGCCCTCCCTTCCACCCCTCCTTAAACGAAATAGACAGGTCTCATTAATTCGGAGGTCCAATAAAAAAATTTAAAAAATAAAAATAGTGATGATTTTATTTTATTTAGCACATACTTAATTACAAACTTACCTTGGCGCGAGCTGCAGCGAGATACATTCTAACGAAAGTAACAATATCACGTCTACGGTCATGTCTACGCTATTACGTTCAGCTTCATCCAACTATCAGTCTTACTGCATAAAGTAAGTATAAGCAAGCAGTTTACACCCACAACACTCAATCAGATCACACGATCACTCAATGCCGACAATAGTTAACAATAATTAAAATGTCATTATGACGCGCTCGAATCTTCTCGGTCTATTCATACACAGGTCGGGACAACGCCTTGAAGTTGTGATCCGCTGTTACTCACGGTCATATGACTGAATGATACAGGATTAGTTGCTATGGGAAACCACAGAACATGGTGTCACGATGTCGAACGACTGATCGTGTAATGTACGTTTCAACCGGCTCTATTTTCGTTTGAATATAGAATGAGATTAAAATAGAGCACGTTTGCAACCTGCATTACACGATCAGTGGCTTGTGTGTAATTTAGGTTTCGTCGGAACGTGCTCTATTCCCATCTCAATGCAGAGTGAGATGAGAACAGAGCAAGTCTGAAACCAACATTGCACGATCAGTCGCTTGAAGGTGACATCACGGTCTGTGGTTTTCCTGATAGCAGCTGATTACATCATGTAGCCGTAATGATCGTGATGGAACAGTAAGTAAGCATGGTGCTTAACGTCCACATAAACCATAAGGCTTATAAAGGACGGGGAGAAGGGGGGAAGGGAGTATAGACGTGGGGGGAGAGGGAGATTATATACCTATCGCTACACTGCCACTGCCAGAATGATTCCTGCATTAAGATGGGCACCGATGAGAGCCATTTTAATGTTTCAGGAGGAAGTGATGGACAAAGTCACAGGACGGTGTCCACAAACCACAACCTTTTTGAAGAGAAAGGAGAGCCGAAGCGGTATCGAACCGAGGTCCTTCCGCTTACTAGCGTAACGCCTTACCGCTAGGCTAAACCGGCTCACATCGTGATGGAAAGTGGATCATAGCCTTTATAGAGGGTTCCGCGCTAATCTCAAAGGCCTGTCTTATCATCTAACCTCCACACGGGTCCGTTGTTGGTTTTTGCCGGTGGGGCCGCCTTTTGCTCCTCTGCTATATGCTTTAGCTTTGTGAAGAAACATGGCGGCCATGCGTCAATGGGATTTTCACGCGGAATATTAATTGTCACGTTCTGATTGGCTGAAGTGATCGGGTGACTGGCAGCGCGGAACCCCGCGATAATCTTCCTTGACGCATGCGCTGATGCTCACTTGTCTTCATATGACTAGAATTAGACGAGAAATGATCATGCCTTGAGCATGACCGACACACGTCTACTTACTAAAGTTTGGTGTCGGAGGTCTGACCAGTAGGGTAGTCCCACACCCACACACCATCCCCACGCTGGCTCGTTAGCCCGGTCCAAAAGCGAGATGGCCGGCCCGTCAGCTGGCTCTTCAACCAAGTCTGCCCATCATATACATCATCGTCGTTACCAGCATCGTCATCATGACCATAATCGTCATCACCTTCATCGCCCAGCGGTGATCCTGTGCCGTTGACTGGACGTTAAAAACCAAGACCTAAACAATTAATGATCACGTTAAGCAACATTATTCATTCATCATCATCAGCAGCAGCAGCAGCAGCAGCAGCAGCAGCAGCAGCGTCACCATCATCACCGGTATCATAATCGTCATTATAGTCGTCATCGTCCTTCTCGTTACCATCATTATAATCAACAATAGCGACATCGCAATCATCATTTTATCATCGTCGAAATCGTCACTATGTCCCTTCGCCTGTGTCTTCTTGTTCTTTTGCCTCTCCTTTTCTTTGAATTTCAACAGTATCATCTTCATCGTAACACTCGTCCTCAGCACCGCCAATATTGTGTCCACATCGTCTGCTCCTCCTCAGGAACCATCTTTCACAATGCCATTGTCATGGTATTCTCATCCTTGTACTGATCATCATCGTCGTTGTCGTCGTCGTCGTCATCATCATCATTATCATCATCATCTACAACCAAATCAACAATCATCCATACACACATGTTACAACCATCATCACCCTCAGCCGGCCTAGTAAATTAAAATGACTAGCACACATAACAAGTGAAAAGATCATGTTGTTCATGTACGGCCGATGGTCCAGTTCCAGTCACGATTGTATGACTACATGATGTAAGAGCTGTTGCTATGGGAAACGACAGACCGTGATGTCAATATCATTACTCTGTCGAAGATAGGACGAAAAACCGAAATGTGTAACATCACTATTCCTGAACAAAGCAAGTTCGAAACCTACATCACACGATCAGTCGTTAGACGGTGACGTCACTGTCTGTGGTTTCTCATAGCAACAAACTGTACATCAAATACACTCATATGACTGTGATCGAATATGGATCCTAGCCTCTACAGAGGCGACCACACAGTGCTACACTGTCTGAGCCAGAGCTGTGGGTGAAAGCTAGGTCGCCTTGTTTATGTTACAGAGGCGACCACACAGTACGGCATGTCAGAGCTGGAGCGGTGAGTGAAAAGGTCGCTTTGTATGTTACAGAGGCGACCACGCAGTGCGTTAAGTCTGTGCCGAAGCGATGAGTGAAAAGTTCGCCATGTTCATGTTACAGAGGCGACCACACAGTGCGTTAAGTCTGTGCCGAAGCGATGAGTGAAAAGTTCGCCATGTTCATGTTACAGAGGCGACCACGTAATGCGTTAAGTCTGAGCCGAAGCGATGAGTGAAACGTTCGCCTTGTACATGTTACAGAGGCGACCACGCAGTGCGCGTAACCCACCAGCTCAGGCTACGAGTGAAGTGGTCGCCCTTTTTTGTGTGCGTATGAGTGTGTGTTGTTGCTGTTGTTTTTGTTTGGTTTTGTTTGTTTTTTGCCATGCACGCCGTTGTGTGGCGTTTATTCGTAGGACATGCATCTTTCCTCTACAATACAATAACACATTCACACACTCATTGATACTTCTTTTCTTAGAACCTTTTGTCTTTGTACACAATTATACTAAATCATATCACACCCACCGAGTACAGTTTGACATGTTTATGACATACATCTACCGATGTAACGGAGGTGACCACGCTGGAGATTACTTTACCAGTTCGCTGATCCCGCATTAGGATTCGCACTAGTACGCTGTGTGAGAGGAAGGGTCGCCCTGTTCATATTAGAGAGGCGACCCCGCAGTAGGATAGGATAGTACCTGCTTATCCTGTAAGAGGAAAGGTCGCCTTCTTCGTGTTAGAGAGGCGACCCCGCAGTAGGATAGGATAGTACCAGCTTATCCAGTGAGAGGAAGGGTCGCCTTCTTCGTGTTAGAGAGGCGATCCCGCAGTAGGATAGGATAGTACCAGCTTATCCAGTGAGAGGAAGGGTAGCCTTCTTCGTGTTAGAGGGGCGATCCCGCAGTAGGCTAGGATAGTACCAGATTATCCAGTGAGAGGAAGGGTCGCCTTCTTCGTGTTAGAGGGGCGATCCCGCAGTAGGATAGGATAGTACCAGCTTATCCAGTGAGAGGAAGGGTCGCCTTCTTCGTGTTAGGGAGGCGACCCTGCAGTAGGATAGGATAGTACCAGCTTATCCAGTAAGAGGAAGGGTCGCCTTCTTCGTGTTAGAGAGGCGATCCCGCAGTAGGATAGGATAGTACCAGCTTATCCAGTGAGAGGAAGGGTCGCCTTCTTCGTGTTAGAGAGGCGATCCCGCAGTAGGATAGGATAGTACCAGCTTATCCAGTGAGAGGAAGGGTCGCCTTCTTCGTGTTAGAGAGGCGATCCCGCAGTAGGCTAGGATAGTACCAGCTTATCCAGTGAGAGGAAGGGTCGCCTTCTTCGTGTTAGAGGGGCGACCCCGCGGTAGGATAGGATAGTACCAGCTTATCCAGTGAGAAGAAGGGTCGCCTTCTTCGTGTTAGAGGGACGACCCTGCAGTAGGCTAGGCTACGTACCTGTTCGTTCTGAATGAGGAAGGGTCGCCTTGTTCGTGTTAGGGAAGGGGTACGTACCAGTTCGTCCTGTGAGCTAAGGCCGAACAGTCGTCCGTTCCCGCTCAAAGAGGAGACCCGGCAGTTATCAACGGCTTCATGCCGCGTGCGTAACGTCATGTCGACCAGATAACAGTGACCTGCGTGACTCAGCCATCCGGTGTTGCAGGAGCCTGAACACACACACACACACGCGCGCACACACACACACACACACACATACACACACACACGCACGCACGCACGCACGCACGCACGCACGCACGCACGCACGCACGCACGCACGCACACACACACACACACACACACACACACACACACACATACTGCAGTAATCCGATTTCCTGCAGTTGCTACACATTTCATCAAAATATTAATCAGTATAGTATTTGTAAGGTGCAAATCCATATACGTTCTAAGGGCCTCACATAATACAATACTGCTATAAAACTAACACAAGGGCACACTCACAAAAGATAAACACACGATGGGTGTGACGATGTGGCGATGGGTGTGACGATGAAGTATGACAATGGGGTGCCAAAAGGAAGTGTGACGATGAGGTTTAACGATGGAGGTGGCGATGGGGATGACGGTGGGACATACTGATGGGATGCGACAGTTTGACGTGATCATGGGACATGCTGATAGGGTGTGACGATAGGGTATGAAGATGACACATGACGATAAGCGATGACGATGGGACATGGTGTTGGGTGGGGGGGGGGGAGTGACGATGGGATGTGACGACGTGACATGACGATACGCAATAGGGTGTGTCGATGGGGTCTGACGATGGGACTTGACCACGAGTGTGTGACGATGTGGTATGAAGATGGGACATGACGATGGGGCATGAAGATGGGGCATGGCGATAGGGCATGACCACGAGTGTGTGACGATGTGGTATGACGATGTGGTATGACCACGGGTGTGTGACGATGGGGTATGACGATGGGACATGACAATGGGGCATGACCATGGGTGTGTGACGATAGGGTTTGACGGCGTCCAGTTTGCGAAACGTTACCTGACACATCCTCGCAGATAGTTCTGGCGTGAATGTGGCCGCACCTCACGGCAAAGAAGTCTCCGCTGCTGGCCATGAGGGTGCATGTCCGACCCTGACTGATGCGGTTCGGCTCCTGGTCCCAGTATCTGTACAGCGAGTCATCCCACAAGGATCTTGAGGCAAGTGCATCTATATACCCTAGCCCGAGAGCCTTCTACATTTTCAAATGTCTACCCTAGTCTTACTTCTCACTGTCGCAGAGTGCAACCTTGCAGTGAGCTTGGTGTCAGCTGAAGAAAATGACCATTAAGTAAATTAGTTGTTGAAAAGGATCGGGTAAGCTATTAGTCATCCATCGAGACAGTTGACAGAATGTCTCTTCCCTCTGGTCTGAACGAGGAGAAAAGAGAAGATATTTCGTCTGGTGTACCAATGCATGGTTTGTGGCTCCCACTGATCTTTTTAATTGCTTTCCTCCTCTTCTTTCTCTTTCTGATGGCCACTAAGCTGGTAGCAAAGGTATGTGTCATCAACCGTCAATCATGACAATAAATTTATTGAAAGTTTCTTCCCGCTGGTCATTCAACAATAGCCACCACTTGTCTTTCTGTCTGTTTCTTCCTCTTCTTCTTCTTCTTCTTCTTCTTCTTCTTCTTCTTACCGCCAGCACTTCATGTCATTGTCGTCGTCGTCGTCGTCGTCGTCGTCGTCGTCGTCGTCGTCGTCGTCGTCATCATCATCATCATCATCATCATCATCATCATCATCATCATCATCATCATCATCATCATCACTGTCGTTACCCTCATCATCACCATTACCATTATCATCATCATCATCATAATCACCACCTCCACCGTCATATTCATCAACACCACCACCTCAATCATAATCGAATCAAATCCACCAATATTATCTTTGTAGTCATCACCACCATCATTATCATTTCCACTATTATCAACAGCATCGTCATTGTCATCATCAACATCATCATCATAATGACGACTTCGACTAACATCATTATTATCATCATCGCCATCACCAACACCAACACCGCCTCTGTCATCACCAACATCATCGTCACCATCACCATCATTACCGTAACTATCGTCACAATCACCACCAACTACAAATCAATCACCAACAATCATCATCAACCATCGTTACCACCACCGGCAGCAACACGATCAGCATCATAATCATCAACACCATCATCATCGTTACCATCCTCCGTGTAATGGTCACGACAGACTCACAAGAAGGATCCGTCGGGCGTCGATCCGTCGGACCACCTGAAGGTGTTTTCCTCCTGTCGGTCGTTCAGCCCTATCCAGTAGCCAGGCAGGCGACTCTCCAGCAGGGCGTTGGTGCTCTGCATGCTGAACCAGTCCTGAAACAGCCCACAAGTTGACTATATAAAATTTATACATACATCCCTAGCCCTCAGTCCTAATTCTCGTGCAAAACAGCACAGGAGGAACAGGAGCAGCAGCACTAGAAATAATAGCAGTACTTGTAGCAATAGTAATAGCACCAGCAGCAGTAGTAGCAATAGTAATGGCAGTTTTAGTAGTAGCAGCAGCAGTAATAGTAGTAGCAGCAGTAGTAGCAGCAGCAGTAATAGTAGTAGCAACAGTAGTCGTGACAGTAGTAGTAGTAGTAGTAGCAGTAGTACTGGTAGTAGTAGCAACAGTAACAGTTGTAGCTTCAGCAACAACGGTAGTAGTAGTAGTAGTAGTAGTAGTAGTAGTAGCAGCGGCAGCAGCAGAAGCAGCAGTGGCAGTAGCAACAGCAGCAGCATTAGTACTACACATTTGCACACAAACCAACATAGGCTACACACGCACTCGTGCGCGCAACCACACACGCATGCACTGCACACACACGCACACACACACACACACACACACACACACACACACACTCCATGTCACGCACGGCGTCAGTTCTGGTGTCAAACTTCAGGAGGTCGCCTCCCATAGATTGGCAGAACTGCCTGGAGTCACTCCAGGTTCTGGGGGTGTTGTAGGTGTAGACACACTTGTTGCCCGCCCGCGTCCACGAGCCGCACCCCATGTTCCACTGTTGTGTGGCTGTCGGCAACAGGAATCGGTGACAACAGTATGAAAAAAACGGTGTCAACAGCACGCAAACGGTGACAACAATTGAAAACGGCGTCAAGAACGTGAAAACGGTGCAAACAACACGGAAACGGTGACAATATGAAAACGATAGCAACAACATGAAAACGGTGTCAACAACATGGAAACCGTGTCAACAACATGAAAACCGTGTCAGCGACATGGACACGGTTACAGGTGACAGCAACATGAAAACGATGGTAATTAACACAAAAATGGCCAATGGTAATTGTGTCCAAGTACCGCAAATCACGTTCTATCGTGTTGCTGTCAACAAAATAAAAACAGGGTCGAAAACACGAAAATGGCGTCAAAAACATGAAAATGGTGTCAACAACATGAAAACAATGTCAGCAACATGAACACAATGTCAGCAGCATGAAAACAGTTTCAACAACATGAAAACGGTGAACGGTGATTGAGTCCAAGATCCGCAACCCATCGCATCCTCCTCCCGCTTTCCTGCGCTACTGTGCTCAAAAAAGAAAACGTTTCCCATTACAACCATCTCATTCTCTCCGCTCCCCTTCCCACTGCAAACTACAAGCATCTCTGGATTCGGTGAGAACACACAAAGAAAAAATACTCAGCCACAAGATCATTCTGCAGTGCTGCGCCCACCCTCTGGAACAAGTCGCCAGACACACTCTACAAAACACAAATCATTTCATCTTTTCGGCGGCAGCTGAAATCACAGTTTTTTCCAGCTGCTTATCCCCCTCCCTGAGTCCCTTTCTCTATCATCTTCACCAAGCGCAACGAGCGTGTGGCTGTCTGCACGGAGTTAAACTGAGCTATACTAGTGGACATCGACGTTGACTCTGACATGAAAACACGCAAACGGTTAAAAGCAAGAGTGCTTACTTTAATGAGACAATAACGCAAAATATGCCCACATTTTTAGGACAGATCCTTTCTTCGGGCAGACAGTTGATCTACGAACGATTAAAGAAATGAATTAATTAGCTGCAACCTTTTGACACATGACGGTAGCAGTCACCTCCGCTTCAATCTTTGTGTGTGTGTGTGTGTGTGTGTGTGTGTGTGTGTGTGTGTGTGTGTGTGTGTGTGTGTGTGTGTGTGTGTGTGTGCGTGCGTGCGTGCGTGCGTGCGTGCGTGCGTGTGCGTGTGTGTGTGTGTGTGTGTGTGCGTGTGTGCGTGCGTGCGTGCATGCATGCGTGCGTGCGTGTGTGTGTGGGTGGGTGTGTTTAAAAGAACCGGCAATTCAACACGTCCAGTTTTCTCTGCATCGCACTTTCAGCCTGACAATAAGCCATCTCCCTGAGAAAGACCGTGCGAGACTGGTACGATATTCCTTTCAAGAGGAGTCGCGCACACAAGTCAAACCGACCAGAAACGTTCCTGCTCCAGAACTGTTCCTCTCGTGAGCATAGCGAACAGTTAGAATTCGAACAGGACGTCTTATCACGTTTGTGTGGCATGTGGGTATAAGTCTTTGCCCTGAAAGTCATTTGGCGTTACAAAGATAGAGAAAATGTAAAGATGCTGAAGACAGACCCAGCCTGATCTTAAAAGTGTGACAAAATAGCCGTAATCTTAAAACGATTCAGAGCATCGGTTTCAACCTCCCCGTTCCGAATACAGCTTGTAATATCCCAAACGAATGAACTGCATCCGCCAGCCAATGAGCGCCCATCGTGCGAGATGGCTTCGAAGGGAAGACCAGAGGTCACAAGGGGTGGTAACTCTCGAGTAACAATGTTAAAAACGTCGACCTTTCCCTTCGGCTGTATCGTCAGGCAGCCAGTAGCCTAAGTTGAAGGCGGACCGGTCCGCCCGCATGAGATTCAAACGGTCTTCCTGAACGGTCCTAATTTTCGAACCACACGGCCGATGCTGCTCGTGTATCAGCGCCTTTAACTGTCAGTCGACTAGCATAGCCTCATTTCGACGTGACTTACAGCCCGGCAGCGCGATGCGACAGATGTAGTTGTTCTGGTCGTCGCAGTTGAAGTCGCCCCATCTGCCTCTGGGCAGCAGCGCTCCGCAGTTCTCCTTCCCAGCCAGATTGTTGGGCTCCACCCGCCATATCCTGTAAGCAGATGCCCACAACACACCATCAAGTCCTACAGAAGTCCTTCGGATGGGACTATAAGCCGAGTTCCCCCACCCCCACCACCATTCCCCCCGTGTGTATACGTATGCAAAAAGATCACAAATGCACGTTAACGCCTCTGTAGTCCATATCAGAATGCAGCGGATTATGTAAACACTAAATAACTCAGCATGCACTAACAAAATTAACTAACAAACTGTGAAATGAAGTGATCTAATATACTCGAAAACAGAGAATAGTCCCCCTTTTTTTTTTTCATTTTTTTTTTTTGCCAAGCACATGGGGCTTTTATTCAGGAACATTCATCCATCGTTACAGTATTCCTCTCGCTCACGCATTCACACGTCTTTGTATGATTTTTGTTCCTCACATGTACATCCCGCACTATAATTATTATAATTATAACAATTATTAAACATTTCGGAACCTGAGCTGATTTTCAAATATCATGGACAATGGAAGGAAGGCGTTAGGTGTTTTGTTTTTTGTTTTTGTACATACTTATACACATTTTCGCTATTAATATGACATGATTTATTATGCTGGCAAAGTCTGCATTATAAAAAAAAAATTAAGTTCACAGTTTGCATATATCATGCAAGCATTGGTAGTCCCAGATCCTGTTCTCACTCAGGTAAACAGAATACTATTTAGGTTTTTGTGGCGTAAGAAAGACTGTAATCGCAAGGCCTTTGAGAAAGTGAA
>OY757542.1:10145412-10157912 GCA_963584105.1 Alviniconcha strummeri
AGGCTGCAGTCGCACCATTCTTCGCAAGTTAGCGGCTGAAAATAGTACTGTTGACATGGAAATACACACGCCCATAAATTATTCTTTGAAAAGTTTAACATTTTCGCCCGAATAGCAAGCTTATTCATCAGACTCAGGACGGAAAATTATATGTATATGTTCAAAGGTCCACGAAGCTCTAAATATCGCCCCATTATAACCCTCTTTCAGAAAGCCAAATGATCATTATTCCACTTGAGCCGAGGCTAGGATCGGGACTCCATCACAGTCTATAGAATGCTATTATCACAGTCGCAGACTCACTACACTCCTCCCATCACGGCGATTATGACTGGATGATTTATTTTCCAATCATTCGCCTGCGGGTGTGACATGGAGTCCTGCGTCTGGGTGATTCGTCGTCGCTCAAGTCAGGGGAATAGACTAGCTAGACCTGTATCGGCAGCAAAAACACAAAAGAAGAAGAAGAAAACAGAGGAACATTCTGATGATACAGCATTCAGGGAATGGTGGTTGACTGATGATTTTTGAAATTTAACTCGCAATCACACATGGAGGTCATATCGGGACGAGCACATACACACACACACACACACACACACACACACACACACACACACACACACACACCACACACACACACACACACACAAACACACACACACACACACACACACACACACACCACACATCACACACACACACACACACACACACACACACACACACACACACACACACACACACACACACATGCACACACACCCATACTCTCTCTCTCTCTCTCTCTCTCTCTCTCTCACACATACACACACACACACGCACGCACGCACGCACGCACGCACAGCACGCACCCCAACTCACACACACACACACACACACACACACACACACACACACACACACACACACACACACACACACACACTCAGAGAGAGAGAGAGGGAGAGTAAAACAAAGTCCAAGCATGTCTTGTATTGGAAACCTTTTACTCCACGTTTTCGCCCCTCTTGGGGCTTTTTTATTATATAACGTAAACAAATCACTTGCCCATGTTGTTTTAGAAAACCGTGATCAAGCGCCTTATGTTGTGCAGTTCCTAGACCCAGATCGAACACACAGCACGTTAGTTGTTTATTCTGCTTTTCTAAGTGGGCGTAGCTGTCTGGCTTAAAAGAACATAACATATGATGGTTTAATCTCGCCAAGTAAAAGCCCAAAGAATTGTTCTTGGTATTGGTTCGTTCATTCACTGTCACTATCACACCCACGCAACAACTTTACAAGACTATTACTTTAATGGATTAGTTTGTAAATGGATTTTTAACGTCTTGTCAACCGCACAAGATCACGTTAGAACGACCAAAGTCGGTCATAAGCAAACAGGTTGTAATTCACTACAAAATCAATCTATACAGAAATGTAAAACAAAGCATATGCATAATAATAATGCACACACAAACATCAAAGACGAATTTGTCCAAGAGTTTTTCCTTCAACATTGCCCTTGTTAAAAGCAAATCATGTAAGGTCTGAACTTGATGGTAACGTCGACCATTCCGTCGGACTTATTGCTACCAGATTAAGTCAGGAAAATGGACCATAGAAGGAAAGTGACAAGGCAGAAAGAACAACAAGACAAGGTAGAAAGCAACAGAGGAGGAGTAGGAAAGCGGAATCAGATCATCTCCCTGAAATTCAAGACAGGAGGATTACTTTGACACACTTAGCCTCATTTTGGAGGGATTAAATGGGTGTAGAATGTAGAATGATAATAATAATAAATAACGTTTGTATAGCGCTATTTTGTGGTGTACAGAAACTCGCTGCGTTTTACAACATTCTCCAACATTTTCTAAGGTTTCAGTGAAAAGCAAATCGAAGGTATCATGTTCAAGAAAGTAACTAACTATGACAACTAACAATGTATATACACAAGAAAAATTGAACTAATTATGACAATTAACAGTGTATATACACAAGAAAAATTATCTACATATGCAGCATGAGAAGCAGCAATATACAAAAAGAGAAAATAATTTCATTATAATTATTACTATAATTAAGTGCAAAGCCCAAGAAGACCCGAGCAATGAAAGAGGAGGATTCCGATTTCTCACGATGCCGTAGAAAATCAGGAGGAACAGTGTGCGATCATTCCAGGGGTGTTCGGGAAGATGCAAAAAAAATGTCTCAATCAGGACACGTGTGCGTCTCACGCTGTGAAATTTATCACGAACAGCACGTCTATCACTGAGGGGCGAGAAGGCGGCCAGCAATAATAAAACCATACATTAAGTAAATATTCGTTTAAAAAAATGTATGTAAAAACAAAACAAAACAAAAACAACAACAACAAAACAACTTATTTTAGGCAGGCAGTATGGGTATGGATTGCTTTTGTTGGCTCGCTTTCATCCAGTTTGCTTTCCCTCTTTTATGAAGAGGAGGAGGTCACTCCATGTAACAGAGCAAATCGATGCGGCTCTCTCGGTGACAGCAACGGATGGCAAATGCACGAAATAAATAGTTTCTAGTTTGTAGCTGTGGCAAAAACTGTGAATAGGGTCGTTAGCTGTTGGAGTTTGTGAAGTTTCGAAAATGCCATCCCATGACCACGGTGGGCTGATTAGGCTTTGACAGCAATGGGGAACTACAGTCCGACTTGATCCACCGTTGACGGTTTAACGACACGTAAGGATCGAGTCAATGGGCCCTAGTTCATCATTTGCCGTCTTCTTTTTCGTTGGTTGGGGAGGGGGAGGGAGGGGGACGGGGGACGAATGTATGTTATGCTGAGTGAGGAACGGAGAGGGAGAGAACGGTCAAGTCGTCCTGTGCTCGAACTGTGTTGTTCTCTCTCTTTCTCTCTCTCTTGGTGGATTGGTTCTTTTCTTCCTTTAAAATGAGCAGCATGCCGGCAATGATTATTCTGCCACGTTTGGTGGAATTTGCAAAACCCTGTAGGTTATATTTGTATAGAAAAGTGTGTGTTTGTGGAGGGAGGAGTGGCTGTTGAGGGTTGTGTGGTGTGTATATGTGTGTGTGTGCGTGTGTGTGTGTGTGTGTGTGTGTGTGTGTGTGTGTGTGTGTGTGTGTGTGTGTGTGTGTGTGTGTGTGTGTGTGTGTGTGTGTGTGTGTGCGAGAGAGAGAGAGGGGGGGGGAGACAAACAGACACACAGAGAGACAGACAGACACACAAAGAGACAGAGAAACAGTGACAACCAAACCGCCAGACAGACAGAGTAGAAGGAATACGTGTTGGTGCATGCATTTATTTGTTACCCTCACTACCATGGAAACGGCGTTATACATATATATATATAAACAAGTACATTTTTCTGTATTCTGCATTACTACTAGTAATTTAAGCTGAAGTTCGAAATATGCAGTGCATATGTTTTGGGTCGTGCGAGATGTACGATAACCCCCCCCCCTCCACACACATACACACACACACACACACACACACACACACACACACACACACACACACACACACACACACACACACACACACACACACACATACACACCTGTCTTGCTCGGTAATGTCTTTGAAATTCTTAGACAATGGGTAAAGCTTTCTTTCTTTCTTTCTTTCTTTCTTTCTTTTCTTTTTCTCATTGTTTTCTTCTTTTTTCTTTCTTCCTTATTTTTTCTTTTTCTTTCTTTCTTTCTTTCTTCTTTTGTTTTCCTTTTCCTTTCCTTCTTCCTGTCTTTCCTTCTATCTGCCTTTCTTCCTTTGTTACTTCCGTTCTTCTTTCCTTCGCTCATATCTTACTTCCATTTTGTTTTCATTCTGTTTTGTAAGATAAATACAACAGCAGAGACGCCCCCCACCGCCACCCCCAACATCTCCACCCCACCCTTCCTCAAAAAAGAAAAAAAAAGAAAAGAAAAAAAAAGCAGAATGAAAAAACACAGCCCCGAAACCTTATAAAAACGTGTACACAAAGTTTACGCATCTCATATCTCTTTGTACAAATAAAGCTAATTAAACATTCAGACGAAACAGCTCACATGGGCTGAATCTCGTAATCGGCTTCATCTCCTCAAGTTGCATTGTTTACCGAGTCTTGGAAGTCTTTAATTCTGACATTGATCTGTGGTGCTGGTTCTTCCAGTAGCCAAATAAACTCTGACTCGTTTTGTTTGTTTTTGTTTTTGTTTGTTGTTGTTGCATTTTATATGTTGTTTGTTGTTGTTGTTGTTTTTTGTTGTTTTTTTCAGTTAGGCTCTTTGCCGGGTAGATGGCTTATAATCATTTAATTTATAGAACTAAAGAACATCTCGACAAGTGGTTGAACGTTTTTTGGAGAACAAGCACGCTTACCTGTGAGTAAAGCTGTTCCGTTAGACCTGAACACACTGAGACCGATTGTTTTGAAACACTTACTGTTCGCGTCTCTGGACTAGGCGTTTTTTATCGGTGTTTTTTGACTAGGCGTTTTCCATCGGTGTTTTTGACAGGCGTTTTCCATCGGTGTTTTTGACAGGCGTTTTCCATCGGTGTCTTTGACAGGCGTTTTCCATCGGTGTTTTTGACAGGCGTTTTCCCATCGGTGTCTTTGACAGGCGTTTTCCATCGGTGTTTTTACAGGCGTTTTCCATCGGTGTCTTTGACTAAGCGTTTACCGTCGGTGGTGCGATCGGTAGTGCGACAAATAAGGACTTCTGTACGCGGATTAGTTTCTAATGGTTTTAGCAATTCGTGCTACTTGATTTGTTCAACGTTGACGTGATGCCATTGTATCTGAGGATTTAATTCCGACGGCAGTGGGGAGGAGAGAGAGAGAGAGAGAGAGCTATTTTGAGATGTTATTGATTAACATTTAAAGAGAATACGACACGGTCCACAGCTTTGAGAAGAGAGGCAGTCGAACCTGGAATCTGTCTAATTTCCTGCCAGTGACGTTAAACCACTGCTCCATACTAACGTTCGGTGTAGTTTTGCAACACATGGCTGTGCTATTTCTGTGTGTGTGTTTGATGATGTTCTTGCTGTTGGTTGTCCCTGGGGAAGCAGAGCTGTAAAGGCGGGGGGGGGGCGAGTTTCAGCATTTTGCCGGCGGTGATGTCGCATTCAGAATCTTGCCGGAGGTGATGTTGCCGAGGGTGATGTCGCATTCAGCAATATTGCTGATAAACTGATGTCGCATTCAGCATATTGCCGGAGGTGATGTCGGTATTCAGCATACTGCCGGAGGTGATGTCGTATTCAGCATCTTGCCGGAGGTGATGTCGCATAATTATGTTAAAAAACCCAGCGTTTTCTAGCTGCCGTCCGATAAGCCATGTTCGCACAAGGATGGCGACCCATAAAATTGACACGGTTAGCCCCCCCCCCCCCCCCCCCCCCCCACCCTCTTTGTCTCCTATCTCTATCTCTGTCTCTATCTCTGTCTCTGTCTGTCTGTCTCTGTCTGTCTGTCTGTCTGTCTGTCTGTCTGTCTGTCTGTCTGTCCTGTCTGCTCTGATCTCTCTCTCTCTCTCTCTCTCTCTCTCTCTCTCTCTCTCTCTCTCTCTCTCTCTCTACTCTCTCTCTCTCTCTCTCACTCTCTCTCTCTCTCTCCTCTCACACACACACACGCACGCACGCACGCACGCACACACGCACGCACGCACACACAACACACACACACACACACGCAAACACACAAACGTACGTGTGTGTGTGTGTGTGTGTGTGTGTGTGTGTGTGTGTGTGTGTGTGTGTGTGTGTGTGTGTGTGTGTGTGTATAGCTGCAGCCTAATGTTTTGACTTTCTGGGCGGGTTGATATACGTAATTTTAATGACTCGAAGCCAATCAGTTGGATTTATATTCTTGTTGTCTTTGACAGCCTTGTGCCTTCCTTCGTGCCTCTCTTTAATAGGCTCGTAATGGTTGGTATATGTCGAAGCGGCCGGGTTTGAATTTTATGCGAGAGCGACCGGTGTGTATCTAATATCTTTGATGAGTTGTCTGGCTGGAAAATTGAGCGCATTAGCAGAATTAAACCTGGCTACGTTTAGTTTGAAGTCCATGCCAAAGACTGGATAAAAAGGAACGAGGTGCTGCGTAGAAGACTTTAAGATGTCACTGCCCGACCGTAACGTTTAAGTGTTCCTCCACCCACATCTCTGTCTCTGTCTTTCTGTCTCTCTGTGTCTCTGTCTGTCTGTCTGTCTGTCTGTCTGTCTGTCTGTCTGTCTGTCTGTCTGTCTGTCTGTCTGTCTGTCTCTCTCTCTCTCTCTCTCTCTCTCTCTCTCTCATCTCTCTCTCTCTCTCTCTCTCCTCTCTCTCTCTCTCTCTCTCTCTCTCTCTCTGTGCGTGTGCGTGTGTGCTTGTGTGCTTGTGTGTGTGTGTGTGTGTGTGTGTGTGTGTGTGTGTGTGTGTGTGTGTGTGTGAATACCTACATCCTCGAATGTATATAGGTTAACCTAATACAGTTGGCCCATTGCTTGATCTACTTCAAGCACATTAAGTTTGTCCAGGCTGTGACCGCTTCATCAAGCCAGCATCATCCGTTTCGGTTGTTAATTCGATAGCGAATTGAATTTTCGCACGCTGTGCAACTTTCATCAGGCTACGTTTCTGGTGTTAATTTGGTACATAATTGATTAGTTGATTGATTGATTACGACTGTGAGCGACCAACAAACAGACAGTTGATAGCGTTGGAATGACTCCGCACACGCGACGTGAGAGGAAAACTGAAATTTGTTTCACACTGTGCTGCCGTCTGAGCATTTTCCTCTTCTTCCGTTATGTCAGCAGTGGTGTTCCAAGCAAAATATAGAACGACTGACGTCATACTTGTAAAGCGCTACCAACTGTTTTTTGGTAACTTTAACCCTTTCACTGCCAAGATGTCACTTGAAAACGACCAATAAATGTGTGAAATTAGAAATTCTCAAGTCTTTTTCATTGCCCTTTCGGAATGTCATAAAAGGATTTCGGTCAAAACGCACAATATACGAAATAGATTTGTTATACGACCAGAAAATACACTGTTTTGCAGGCTTGGACGGGCACTTTTTAGCCCGGAAATTTTACATGCTGTGGCAGTGAAGGGGTTAAGATTTTCGCTGTCGGTTAAACCACTGAAAACTAGTATTGACTCTTAGGAATCCCCTTGAAGGTTCAGCTCTCCGGTTATGTGGTGGGAGGGGATGGGGGCTTCTTTAGAGTCGCTGGTATGCAACCCTATAAGATAAATGCCTCTGGTCTGGTGGGGGAAAAAAACGTTTTTCACGTAACTCAACTGATTTTGAAACAAAGAGAGCGCGCGCGCGCGCACACACACACACACACACACACACACACACACACACACACACACACACACACACACACACACACACACACACACACACACACACACACACACAGCTACGCGAGAGCACATCACACACAGTGGCATCGGTACTGTCGACCATCACAACATTGTAGTCTGTAAAAAAAGGTGGGTCTTTAGTCTGTAAAAAAAAGGTGGGTCTTCAAAGAAGCCCTCAAAGATTGAGCCTTCTTGTCGCCAACGCCGTTAGGGCAGTTAGATGGTTCTTGGATTTTAACGTAAACATCAACCGCATAGGGTCACCTCAGGACGAATCACAGCGTCAAAATACTTTTACACCAGTTCAAAACAAAAGTCACTAAATCACAAGTTTGTCTAGTTCACTGTTACAACGTTAAAACCAATCATCTGTCTGTATACCTCTCTATCAATGCACATTAGCACAATCTCATCATGTTTTCGTACTTATTTCTATTCCGTAGGCACTCACGAAGGGAACCTGCTTAAATCGTTTGTGACTATATCATTATATGAGCAGGGTGAGTTATTTTATTTCGTGGGTCCATACGGGAAACTGCGTTAGACAAAACTAACCCGGTTAAAAATAGGTAAGAATAGGATTTGGAAAACTTCAGCTGACTGAACCGGGAGATAAAATTTCGGCCAAGGAAAAACTCATGGCAATGGGTGAAATATGCATAGCTATAGTTTGACACTCCAAGCTTTGAAGGGAGAACATTTGCCAGCTCTGTGTTCTCAACAGAGGGGACCTTAACCCCTTGACTGCCCCAGCCTGTAAAATTTCCGGGCCGAATGATGCACGGACGCCCCTAAAAACAGTATATTTTTTTCCGGTCCTGTAATATCTGTTTTCAATTCTATGCGTTTTGTTGGAGATCCTTTCAATACCAGTGCGAAAAACAAGACAAAAAGGCTTAAGGGTTTAAAATTTCGCACTTTTATGGGTCGTTTTCAAATCACATCATGGCAGTGAAGGGGTTAATTTCTCTATCTCCAGTACCCCGCTGCGGGACCAGGGCAGAGTTAAATTCCACTTAAGAGCTGGAAAGGAGGATGCTGATCTCTACAAGTTAAAGGACGCAGGTATCATCCTGGGACCCCGGTTTTCCTCCACCTCCTCGGCTTTCCCACTTCCCAGTCTTGTCTGTCAAATTAAAAACAAAAAAGGCAACAGGCAACAATGATAAGAATATAACATCGTGTCAGTCATAATAGTGACAATAATGGCATAGGCTACTCAGTTAGACTTGTTTTGTCAGTTCGAAATCAAAGGTTTAGATTAAAAACAAAATTTAAAATAATAAAATGGGGGGTAGGGGAGGAAGAGCAATGAATGCTTAAAGTATCGATAGTATGGATGACTACTTCTGTGAAGATCTTTGACATCTCCTGTCTACACATAATCTGCAAGTAGTATGCTGACTACATCTTATGCTATTGAAGATTGCTTAGCAATACAAGTAACATGGTGTATTTTGCGCCATTGATTTGCGATCTGCTGGCACCATAATCTTGGGCATGATTATCCTCAAGATCTGTTTCGAGGACTATGATGATTTGCAGTAATTTGACCGAAGATCATCCTAAAATAATAGAGGTAGCTTTAACTGAACTTCAAACATGTCAACACAATTGTACTCATTTAATTGCGTAATCAAAAAAGTACATATAAATCGAGGGTTAGTGCCAGATCTCTCTCTCTCTCTCTCTCTCTCTCTCTCTCTCTCTCTCTCTCTCTCTCTCTCTCTCTCTCTCTCTCTCTCTCTCTCTCTCTCTCTCTCTCTCTCTCTCTCTCTCTCTCTCTCTCTCTCTCTCTCTCGTTGTTTTGTTGGTGGTGTTTGTTGTTTCTGTTGTCACTGGTGCTACTGCTTTTTGTTTGCTTTTTGTTTGGTTTCTTATGGGAGCATGTGGCATTCTGTAGTCATGCATCCTTCAGCTGAATATTCACTGCTTGTGCAGATTTATGTGACCTGCAAACGATTAACATGCACCGATGGAAATGACGTGCATCGACAGAGGAAATAGGGGACATAACCTTCAGCAAACGACCTCTTCCATTAGACGCACACCACGTGCGATTACACAGACATGGAAATGACGTTAATGACGCCGAGAGGCCAGTCACCAACGAATTAGAGCCGTGTGTTTCAAAGACGCCGGCAACGAAGGGGTCAGATAGTTGCCAGACGATTTAAACCCTGAACGACCTCTGTCAAGGTGACCGTACTTGAGCCACAGCCACACGGCACGTAGTGCCCCTTCTTGACCACCCGTCGACCTTGCCTGTAAGCACCCATAAAGGGTGATCGAGCACTTCCGGTCGTCTCTAAAATCACATCCAAGAAACAACGAAAAACTGTGCGCCGGTCTGTTAAATTAGATATTCAATCACCTCCCCCCCCCCCCTCCTTTTTGTTGTTGTTGTTGTTGTTGTCTTTCTTCTTTTGTTTCTTTGGTCTTTGTTCTTCTTTATGTACCGGATATTAAGCGTGGAAACAAATGCGGGCGAAAGATCAGCAGCGTGTAGCCCTGATAAAAGACTACACTGATTAGAGACCGCCTGCTCTTAACTTTTTTTCTTCTTTTTTTCTTCTTTAATTTTTTTTTTATAAACCATCCTTCCATGTCATCGAACCCTTTGGCAAGGACCAGCCTATTTTCCAGGCTCACTTTTGCATGTTCTTTCTTTCCTGGCTGGACATAGGCTTGGCGATGTCTTCTGTAATCTGACGGTGAAAAAAGACTGGAGGTATAGTCCCTTTTACTTACTGTCTTTGCACCTATCGGTGTTTAAGGCAGCAACGAATTATTCTTTCACGTCGAATATTAGCTCTTCCACGCCGTCCTATCTTTGTCCAATCGTTCGATGGGACCCTGTGGTAAATTAGTATAATATAATGTTGTTGTTGTTGTTGATCTAACATCACCTCAATGTGAAGAGACATAAGATAAATATTGATTGATGACTGATGTGACCCCAGCTGTGGCCAACGCCCTTCAGCTCTGCTTCTGCTGTTCTGCCCTATGTTGTTTTTGGCCGTCCTCTCCTCCTATTGCTTTCAAGTCCAGCGGTTTGCAGATTTGTGATGGGGTCGCCACCCCTCCCCCCCCCCCCCACACACACACCTCCCCCACACCCCTCCTCCCCCCAAATAAAGACAAAATGCATTCCGGTTCCTGTCTGCGCAGGTAAAGCATCCACAGACGTTTTGAAATTGAAGAAAGGCCAAACGCATTCCTAGCAATATAAACTGTCATCTCTAACAGAAAATTGAAGAAAATGATAGAAAACTTTCACTCCTGTTTTAAATGGCAAACATTGTGAGTTATTGTCTATTACGCTCGCAATGTGTAAAATCTAATTAGTTTCATTTATTGGATGTTAAGTCCTATCGATCGCATAGGGTTACAGTTCATCGCACAGGGTTACTGTCGATTGCATAGGGTTACAGTCCACGGCACAGGGTTACTGTCGACCGCAGAGGGTTACTGTCGATTGCATAGGGTTACAGTCCACGGCACAGGGTTACTGTCGACCGCAGAGGGTTACTGTCGATTCCATAGGGTTACTGTCCACCGCTTAGGCTTCTGTCCACGGCACAGGGTTACTATCGGCTGGGTTGCTGTCCATCGCAGAGGTTACTGTCCACGGCACAGGGTTACTATCGGCTGGGTTGCTGTCCACCGCTTAGGTTTCTGTCCACGGCACAGGGTTACTATCGGCTGGGTTGCTGTCCATCGCAGAGGTTTCTGTCCACGGCACAGGGTTACAATTAATCCACATGTGCGCATATATTTACTGTCCACCGCACCGGGTTACTGACCACCGCACAGGAGCCGAGTTCAAGCTTCTTATCATTCTTCCTCTTCTACTCTCACATGTTGGACAGACACAGGTAAAGTCCAAACCTTTTCCTATATGTTGCTGGAAATGCGTTGTTATAGCACCTACTGCTCTTGCCAGTTCGTTATTTTAGCCGGGTATTACCGATTTTCCCGCAGAGGATTATGATCGGGTCAAAGAAGAAAACCAGTACCCGAGGAGACCGCGAACAGAGCCTCTTAACTACGGTTTAGAAGAACAGAGACATTGTTAGAGCCTGCTTTCAAAGCTGGTTCCGAATTTGAATCGATCTGGGTGGTGTCGCCGAGGATGAGTGATGCTGAAAGGTTACACGAAACCTGGGGTCATGCGTCTTGGCCAACCTTCCGTTCGAGTGCAGAGTCCGCGTTACTGAATACGGTAAACGCGTCTGGGTTCCTTCCTCTCCTCTGTCTCTTTCTGTTTTTTTCCGCTGCTGAAACTAGGCGCGTTTGCCTGCCCCCCCCCCCCCCTTCCCCCTTCCCCTCTCTCTCTCTCTCTCTCTCTCTCTCTCTCTCTCTCTCTCTCTCTCTCTCTCTCTCTCTCTCTCTGCATAGACTTGTCGTTTGCAAGAGAATTCAGCTTACGTTTGCATCGATTGCAATCTTAGAAGATTTCGATCCCCCCCGCCCCCCCCCCCCCTTTTTTTTTTTTTTTTTTTAACAGTGAGTCGATTGGACTTTGTTCAGAACCATGTTTTACTGTCTAGTTACTTCTTCTTCTTTTTTTCTTCTTCTTCTTCTTCTTCTTCTTCTTCTTCTTCTTCTTCTTCTTCTTCTTCTTCTTCTTCTTCTTCTTCTTCTTCTTTCTTTCTTTCTTTCTTTTCTTCTTCTTCTTCTTTTATTTATTCTTTTTTCTTGAACTTCAAGTGCTAGACTAATGACATGTAAGGCTTTCAAGGAGCACACGGTTTCTAGAGAGATAAAAGGGGTAGCTTAACAAATAATAACAGTAATAATAAGAAGATCAAGAGCGAGAAAATGACTGATCGGCAAGTCTTTTCAAATCGGTTGAGAACGCCAAAGAACTGAACGCTTTGAAGCCTGCAGCCAATGGGACCGTGCTACTTTGTGTACAAGTTACCGCACTTTGAGTTTCTTGTAGCGAATAATGGTGGACTCTGTTGAAATTGTCAAAGCACCGGCATGAACTGGCTTGTACCAAAGAGAGAGAGAGGATGAGAAGAAAAGGGCCAATGACTGGATCTTAACTTCCAGAGAGAGAACACAGAGAGAGAGACATGGTCCATAATTGAAGTTCGTCGACCTTAAAAAAAAGGGGGGCGGGGGGGGGGGGAGACACGGAGACAGACAGACAGACAGACAGACAGACAGACA
>OY757542.1:10160412-10165412 GCA_963584105.1 Alviniconcha strummeri
GCACACACACACACACACATAATCATTGTAGTGAAAACTGGGTATTGATATTAGTTGGAGCAGAAGTTCTGTGAGAAGAAGAAACTTTTCGGTTTGGTTTTAGAAGGTAACAGGGTTCAGCAGTGTATTATGAGAGTGAATTCCAAATGTGGTGTCTAAAGTAAGAGAAAGTGCGAAAGCCATGAGTGTTGCATTTGTATTGTTGGACTTTCATCATACGTGTGTGAGAAGAAGAATGCAGTATTCGAGATGAAGTGTAGACATATGGCTGTTCGGAAAGGCAAGCAGGACCAGAACCGTTTTTAACACTGAAAAACACAAAAGCGAATTTATACTGAATACGTTCTAAAATGCGAAGCCAGTGCAGTTTTGTTGTTGTTTTTTCCAGGACAAGTGTAGAGTGGTTGTGAGATTTGATTTTTGTGGAGCGGTTGGAGGACAGAATTAGGTATATCCATAAGGAGAAAGTTACAGTAGCCAAGCCGTAAGAAGATATAGGAAGACACAAGAGTATAGGCTACGTCTTTAATGAGAAACCTGTGGATTGAACTAATGCGTTTAAGCTCTAAATAAGCAGTTGATGGGAGAAGAAAGAAAAAAATAACACACAAAAATCCAAAAACAAAACAATTCACACACACACACACGCACGCACGCACGCACGCACGCACGCACGCACGCACGCACGCACGCACGCACGCACGCGCGCGCGCACACACACACAGACACACACACGCACGCACGCACGCACACAAACAAACAACAACAGAGAACGAAGCATGCGTAGTGACAGAGCCTTAAGGGTAGTTGAGAGCTTCGAGGTCCCTGTCATCCGCCCCCATTCATATTACCAGCCTTAATAGACTATTGACATTTTCTGGGAAACAATCACCGCTTGGGTTTGTTTCTGCCCCGAAACTGAACACTGATCGGAAGCTGGCACTGTTTGCCAGTGGCTGGGGCGGCGAATAAGGTGTTGTATTGGCCCGTCAGAGGTTGGCCCAGTTTAGTCACCGACCAGTGATTTCTGTGAGAAATCGGGAACGGAAATGCCAATGTTTGGTTGGAGCACAAAGTCTTACGCGGACAACACCCAGTTTTCAACAACGGAACAGACAACGGCCAGTCTTACACAACGGAAGAGACAACAGCCAGTTTGAACAACGGAACAGACAACAGCCAGTTTTGAACAACGGAACAGACAACAGCCTGTTTTATACAACGGAACAGACAACAGCCAGTTTTGAACAACGCAACAGATAACAGACAGTTTTAACGATGGAACATAAAGTCTAGTGCAGACAAGAGCCTTTTATCACCAAGGGAACAGACAACATCGATTGTGTGAAGAAGAGACATAAAGTTTATTGAAGACAACAGCTTTCTTTACCACCAAGGGACAGATGACATGCAGTTTTAACGACGAAACGTGACGTTTTGTGCAGACAACAGCCTGTTATCACCAAGAGAACAGACAACAGCCAGTTTAAAGACGAGACATGAAGTTTAGTGCAGACAACAGCTTTTGATCACCAAGGTAACAGACAACAGCCAGTTTTAACGATGGCACATCAAGTCTTGTGCAGACAACAGCCTGTTTTTTATCGATGGAATGTGACATCTTGGGCAGACAACAGCCAATTTTCAACGATGGCACATGAATCTTGTGCAGACAACAGCCTGTTTTTTATCGATGGAATGTGACATCTTGGGCAGACAACAGCCAATTTTCAACGATGGCACATGAATCTTGTGCAGACAACAGCCAGCTCTCATCGATGGAACATGAAATCTTGCGTAGACCACAGTCACTGTTCAACCAGTCGCAACCTTAACTGACGAACTAGCTGTGCAAAAGCAGGTTCGTTTTAAGTGAGCCAGGCCAACAGCCTAACGTTACTGCATGGTCTTCATTATTTTGCTTGACAGTGCTTCAAACATCTCATTTAAGAGGAATGAGTGAACAACTGTTTGACAAAACAGAACAGATCTAGGGAAATGTACTCACCAATGCGACGAAACACAAGAAAACAATAGCACACGAGCGCTTTCGACACAGTCATAAGAGACAAATGCCTGCCCTTGTTCACTTCGTTCCGAGGGTATCGCGATATAAACAGCACCAAGAAACATGGATAGCAGGTACTGCGGTATATATTTACCAGTTTTTTTAGATCCCATGATACTGTGTTTCGTTCAAAGCGATATTCATACACATTACGATCAACACATACGTTTTGGTGTTTGGTTTCCAGAATGTGTGGGGAAAGGAGGTACAATAGTTATTCAAGTTGATACTCAACTCAGTTATTCACTGCAAAGGTCAGTTCAGTTCAGTACAAGACATGCTCGGAGAAGCCCATAATTATAAACTCCACCCGGCCCATCTCTCAAGCTTCCCCAACGCTGGCTTTGTAACAGTTCCAGTATTGGTCAGATTTGACGATGACCCTTTCTCGTCCTTTCAGGGAAGATTTTCGAGCCTTTCCTCTTTCTGTACCTGCTCTCTTCTCTAGGCGATCGATTGTGTGGATTAGCCCTTGGGTTTGTTCCCGCATGTTGTCTCACAAGCTGCTCGGCGCTTCAGAGCTTCCGAGACGCCGGCCATTTGTGATGGTGTCTGTGCCATTATTATTTTAACCTTTTTAGCAAGCTCGTTGAATTTGTGAGCATCATGACGTGCGTGGTCTGTCATGAGGGTAAAATCAGGGCCAGGGCGAAACCTCAATGCACCAAATCACAACTAAAAACCTAATCTTCTCCTCGTGCAAACTTCATATTATCTTTAAAGAGGATTGGTTAAAATGAAGTTGAACGAACCGATGGGAAATTAATAGAAGGTTTACAGACAGAGAAGCATGCAAAGCTATATTCTGACCGACTCTGTAATGCACAGATACAATCTTTGATAACTCTGTTCAGCAGAAGGGGGATTTGTGCGTTCGTAGTGCCCCTCCGCGGGGTAGTGGAGGAGAGAATGAATGTTAGTAACGTTCTTGCTACATTTCCTGTGCCACCAGCGAGAAGACAAACCAATCCGACCGACAGCTGTGAATCAGGAAGGATCACAACGAAGCGTCCGCGTCATTAAATGTGCACTGCAAAAAGCCTTCAGTGAACCTAGATTGAGCCGAGTTAGGACGAAGCAGTTTCGCATCAAACGGTGAAACCCAATCAACTTCGATCATGCAAGCTGTCACAGAATCAAACTGGGATTCCCATGCAATTTAATGTGAACTGCATAAACCCTCCACTGATCCTGGAATCAAGTGGGGTCAAAAACTAATGACATGCTGGAGTAGGCCTGTAACGACGGAGCTCTCTGCAGCTGGGTAAACGCAAGACGGTTGGGCAGGCGTGGTGGGGTAACGGTCTGTAGCTGAATAAACGTAAGGGCAGGCGTGGTGGGGTAACGGTCTGTAGCTGAATAAACGCAAGGTGGTTGGGCAGGCGTGGTGGGAGTAAAGGCCTGTAGCTGAGTAAACGCAAGGGATTTGGGCAGGCGTGGTGGGAGTAACGGTCTTTAGCTGAGTAAACGTAGGGGAGTTGTGCAGACGTAACGGTCTGTAGCTGAATAAACGCAAGGCGGTTGGGCAGGCGTGGTGGGGGTAAAGGTCTGTAGCTGAGTAAACGTGGGGGGGGGGGGAGGAGAGGAGGGGGGCATGTGTGGTGGGAGTAACGGTCTGTAGCTGAATAAACGCAGTGGGGGGATGGGGGGACTGAGGGATTGGAGGGGGGGGGGGGGCAGGCGTGGTGGGGGTTCGGTGTGTAGCTGAGCAAACGCGGGGAGGGTAGCTGAGTAGACTGAATAGTACCACCACAGCCGATTAAACAGATTTCATCAATCCTGTTTTCTCCCAAAATCGTTTGTAAATGAATGGGTGAAAAGGGCGGGCGGGGGGGGGTGGGGGTGCAGGACACTGACTAATAAACAACTTCCAAAGCAGCTGCCAACATTGTCATGTTCGTTTGAATAATTCTCTGTGGCTTCCCGGAAGTTTTTCGCGTGCCGGCAAAAGAATCTTCCGTGCCTGTTTGCGTCATTTTGTTTACCTCCCTTCTGAAATAATTCCCTACATAAAGGGAGTGGTGGAATGTCCCTTTCTCCTTCACTCAAGCCCAATCCGTGTTGAGTAATTCCCTTGACGGACTGCTCTATTACGTACCTTTTCCCTTCACTCAGGTTCAGTCCTTCTTATGTAATTACATGGAATGAAGGACTGCTCTATTATGTACCTTTTCCCTTCACTCAGGTTCAGTCCTTCTTATGTAATTACATGGAATGAAGGACTGCTCTATTATGTACCTTTTCCCTTCACTCAGGTTCAGTCCTTCTTATGTAATTACAGGGAATGAAGGACCGCTCTATTATGTACCGTTTCCCTTCACTCAGGTTCAGTCCTTCTTATGTAATTACATGGCATGATGGAGTGCTCGATTCGTTCCTTTTTTCTTACCTCATGTGTGTTCACTCGAAGAAAGGATTGCTCGATAGGGTTTATTTATCAATCAGGTTCAGCCTATTAAGAAAATTCTCGTTAAGAAGGGAGTGGTTTAGTCGTCCTTTTAGTTTCACTCAGGCTGAAGCTTAATTCTGACAGATTCGGTGGAAGAAAGGATTGCTCTTTTTTGTTATTTTTTAACCCAGGTTCTACTTTTCTTACAGAATTCGCTGGAAGAAAGATCTTGACGTGGATTCTCTGATCTGTATATTACATACATAAATTATATATATATACCTTTGCGATCGTATTAACGTGTTTGTTTGTGGATGGTTGTGTGTGTGTCGGGGGGGGGGGATGAGCGCACGTGTGTGTGTGCGCATGTTTGTGTATGTGTCACTTTATCTGTGTGTGAATGTGTGTGCGTACGCGCGCGCGTACGTGTGTGTTTGTGTGTGTGTGTGTGTGTGTGTGTGTGTGTGTGTGTGTGTGTGTGTGTGTGTGTGTGTGTGTGTGTGTGTGTGCATTTGTGAGAGTGTATGCGTGCGTGGTAGTGCG
>OY757542.1:10166883-10169383 GCA_963584105.1 Alviniconcha strummeri
AAAACGTTTTCTCACATCTGCAAACTTTCGGGTAATCCCCTTTAGCAGAGAGAATAGGATCTACTGGCCGTCAGATAGCTGTACACGTTTAGCAGAGAAGGTCTTGAGTTCCCCACCCGCTGCAACCTCACCGCCGTGGGGACAAGGCGAGTTAACAACAAGCTAATTATGAAGCCAGTGGGCCGCGATTATCAGTGGTTACCACACTGTGCACCCCAAAGACAAACACAGCACCATCATCTTGTGCTGGGTGATCAATCATCAGCTGGATTATTCTGTCGCTGCTGGGTGTCTGCATGTCTTGGACATTTAGTGGGGGAGAAAAAAAAATGTGGTTTTTATTAGCTGATTCCTTCATGGAGGGAGAACAGCGGAGTGGATCATGGAGGACCCACACTCCGACCATCGCTTTTCCGGCACCTTCCTCCAAAACCTGCCAGATTTAGTCACGCCACTGAAGGGCACTCTTTATCTCTGCGCAGCTGTCCACCGACACGGTCAGCGGCCTCCGAAAGGTTTGGGTACTGGTAATTAAGACTGTGGAAGCAACCTAGCGCCCAAGCACGCACGTAAACATGAGGCGCATCCACCCCGGGTAAAAAAAGAAAAAAAAAGAAGAGTTCCGTCTCGATTCAAACGATTTTGGTTTTATTTCAGCTGGCGTAAGCAATATAGTCAGTTATAAAACAAACGTCTGATATAATTTGTTTGTAACAAACTTACTACTCTTTGAGCACCAACAAAAAACTGCCCGTTAGCCGACAGTTTTCTGGACCCTATGGCGTAGCTTAACTAAATACGGCAATGGCTGAAGGAAGGACGTCGTAAACCAGTGCCTGGAGTTTGGGGAGGACCATGTCTTCATCTGGTACATCTCATCCTAATTGTATCTCTTGGAGATAACGAAAGGAGAATTAATACGTTTGTGTTGGGTTCAGCAGCGAATTCCTTTCAGCCTCGACCCGCGACTACAGCTTCTGCTCTCGTACAACAAGGCTAGCTTGGGCCACTAGCCACTAGCGACACGTACACGGATCCCTGTTGTTGTAACCCTTGTTATAGAGACCCAGTTTTCAGTCAGTCGGACTTTAAACCCTTTCACTGCCAAGTGTAGCTTGAAAACGACCAATAAGAGTGATAAATTTCAAATTATTCTATAAGAGTGATAAATTTCAAATTATTCTACCTATCTTCTTTTACACTAGTATGTGAAGGGATTTCCGTCAAAAGGCACAGTAATGAAAGTAGATGTGTTATAGGACCGAAAATATACTGTTTGCAGCCGTGCTTGTGAACGTTTTAGCCCGGGAATTTTACAGGCCGGGGCAGTGAAGGGGTTAACTGGTAATAAACGTTGATAAGATGGCTCGTCTTATACGAGTTTCGCGTTCGACCCAGACGCTAAATACTCCCCCCTCTCTCTCTCTCCTCTCGTCTCTCTCTCTCTCTGTGTCTGTGTCCTGTGTCTGTGTCTCAGTCTCTGTCTCTCTCTGTCTCTCTCTGTCTCTCTGTCTCCTGGTCTCTGTCTCTGTCTCTCTCTGTCTCTCTCTCTGTCTCTGTCTCTGTCTCTGTCTCTCTGTCTCTCTGTCTCTCGTCTGTCTGTCTGTCTGTCTGTCTGTCTGTCTCGACTCTCTCTCTCTCTCTCTCTCTCTCTCTCTCTCTCTCTCTCTCTCTCTCTCTCTCTCTCTCTCTCTTCTCTCTCTCTCTCTCGTCTCCCTCATATTCGTCGTATAGTAATTATCTGTTTGTGGTGTAGTCGTGCTTGGTTGCATTTGTAGTATAGCAAGGACTGGTTGTTAGATGGACCTAACGCTACTATCTTTGAGAATTAAAATTTTCAAGTTCGAGTTCTCTTTGCCGCTCTCTCTCTCTCTCTCTCTCTCTCTCTCTCCTCTCTCTCTCTCTCTCTCTCTCTCTTCTCTCTCTCTCTCTCCTCTCTCTCTCTCTCTCTCTCTCTCTCTCTCTCTCTCTCTCTCTCATCTCTCTCTCTCTCTCTCTCCCTCTCTCTCTCTCTCTCTCTCTCTCTCTCTCTCTCTCTCTCTTCTCTCTCTCTGTGTCTATGTCTCTCTCAGGTCTCTCTGTGTCTCTCTGTCTGTCTCTGCTCTTCTCTCCCTCTCTGTCTGTCTGTCTCTCTGTCTCTTTCTGTCTCTGTCTCTGTCTCTGTCTCTGTCTCTGTCTCTGTCTCTGTCTCTCTCTCTCTCTCTCTCTCTCTCTCTCTCTCTCTCTCTCTCTCTCTCTCTGCACCCCCTTTCTGTTAATATCTTTCTATATCTCTCTCTGCCTGCCTCCGGCTCCCCCCACCCCAGCTCCTTTCTCTAAACGTCCCTCCCCCCACCCAGCTCCTTTCTCTAAACGTCCCTCCCCCCACCCCAGCTCCTTTCTCTAACGTCCTCCCCACCCAGCTCCTTTCTCTAAAACGTCCCTCCCCCACCCCAGCTCCTTTCTCTAAACGTCCTCCCCCACCCCAGCTCCTTTCTCTTAAGGGCCCCCCCCACCCCAG
>OY757542.1:10174383-10176883 GCA_963584105.1 Alviniconcha strummeri
AGGTTTCAGTTCAGACTATCTTCCGTTAATTGTACAATCCCCGTGTGCAATCGCAGGCGTCATCATCCGTTCCCGAGTTAAAAATCCCACACACTGACAGCCTATACCATTGTATGGACACACGAAAATACTGCATACATTAATAGGAATGGGTGGCGCAGCTCTTGGGATTGCTGTAAGGCGACTCGAATTTCCCGCAAGAGACAATGAAGTATAAAAATCTACTACTACTACTACTACTACTACTACTACTACTACTACTACTACTACTACTACTACTACTACTACTACTACTACCACTGCTGCTGCTGCTGCTGCTGCTGCTACTGTTGCTGTTGCTGCTATTACTGGGACAATGAAGTATAAAAATATACTACTATTACTACTATTACTGCTGCTGCTGCTATTACTACTACTGCTACTGCTGCTGCTGCTGCTGCTGCTGCTACTACTACTACTACTACTAAGCATAATAAAATCTCTAGTCAGTGCAGTATGCAGCAGTTACTCTTAATAAAGCGATACAGAAATCATTTAGTATGTGGATGATAAAGTATTAACTAGGCGCTCGGTCGATACTTAAAGTTCTGACTTCTTTTCTATCGATCACTAATACAGTCTTTTTCTTTCTCTCTCTTTTTTTTTTCTCCGCATTCCTTCAGAAAGAAAACAACTGATTCTTTTCCCTTAGCAGTCACAGTGAGTAAGTAAGTTGGTGTTTTACGCCCAGTCAACCGGAGCGGTTATATCAGGGCGACAGTCACAGTGAATACATTGGAATTCACACAACTTAGTAGCTGACTAATTAATCAGTTTTGTACAGTTGTATAATTTGTGCGAGCGGAATGTAGATCTATCAAACAGATTTCAACAGTCACTTTTATTCTGTGACTGGAAAGAAAACAACAACAACAACCAAAAAAGGGAACAGCAACCCAGCGTACTAAAAGCAGAGCCCTCGTCTGCGACGAGTTCGGCGCCAGAAATAAAGTTACCGCCCCCAAGACCGACACCCACATTTTTAGGTACTGGAAAGAAAACAACAACAACAACAACAACAACCAAAAAAGGGAACAGCAACCCAGCGTACTAAAAGCAGAGCCCTCGTCTGCGACGAGTTCGGCGCCAGAAATAAAGTTACCGCCCCCAAGACCGACACCCACATTTTTAGGTACCAGTACCAATCACATAAACGTTTGTCAGACACTTGTCTTCCTTCCCACTTGAGTAATTTTACAGCGCCTGGCCACATCAATCCCTCTCCCTTTTTCCTCCTCCCCCCCAGTGTGCCAATCAACTACCACCACCCTCCCACTCCTCCCGTAGGGACGAAGTCAGGGCGATATCTCCCGGCTGTCGGCAGGACAGAGGTGAAGGTGGGGGCTGATGATGATGATGATGTGACTGCACGCGCCGTTCTTTGCGGATTGTAGCCATTGTGTCACCGACCACCGCAGCTGCTGCAGCTGCGAGAAGGCGTACACGTAGCACCCGTTGACGATTGCGTAAAGCTCTGCAGATCGCATCTGTGACTGAGGCCGGATAATTCTATTCTCGCACGGCCGCCAGTATCGGTTTCTGAGGTCCGCCCTCAGCGCGCGGTGTCCGGGGCGGCGTCCCTCCCGTGTGCGTGGTCAATTGTAAGTCCACGTGTGTTGCACGGACCGCGTGAGGATTTCCCAGCCTGCATCGTCCAGCCTTGTCTGACAGCACAACACCTTGCGGACACACTGACAGGTGGTCGTGCGGCGGAGGTGGACGAGCTAGCTAGCTCCTGGACGTGGCGACACGGTAGACTCAGTTTTGTTGTTGGACTATTCTTTGATTGTTTTTTTGAACGACGCGCCAGTTTGCAACACCGCTGCGCTTTGGTTCAACTGGACCTTTTAGGTGGATGGGAGTCGTCGCGTTTTAGATTGTGTGGAGAAAGGTTCGCCTTGATAGCAAACAAACTTGGTGGTCGAACACACTTTGTTTCTGAAGTGTTTGCATGGATGACTTTAATATCCTCTTTAATATATAGCTTGGGGGTGGGGGATGGGTGGGGGGGGGTGGGACGGGTAGGGGGACAGGTTTCTTCGTCCTCGTCGTCTTTTCTTTTTTCTCTCCTCTTTTCTTCTTTTTGCACCCTCCTTTTTCTCTTAAGTGCTGTCAGTTAAACGCGATCGATATAAAGAGGTTACTGATCAATTGTAGTGGAAACAAGACGAAGTATAATTATGTGCGATTCTTTTGTTCCAGATCAGTGGACTGCTCCAGTGGCGGTTCATCACTGGCAGCCAGTTGGTTGGACACCAAAAGAAACACTGAATGAACATATTGTACAAGGCGATTATGCAAAGACTTGCATATTTCACCCAACAGGACTTTGCTGTCTTGTAACCTATCAGACTGTGTCCGAGTACCTCGGTGTTCTAGTACTACGAACCGTACCCCATGTGGGCAACCAGACCAGAAGAAGCACAGCATTGTTCTCAGTGAAAAAGAAACGGGAAAATCC
>OY757542.1:10181413-10183913 GCA_963584105.1 Alviniconcha strummeri
TATCGACTTACGCCATGTTTTCGAACTACGCCCGTTTGTGCAGCAAGACTTACGTTACGTATCTATACATACTGAAATAAATTCATTTTATGCAGGGCATAATAATTTGACCTATATCCGGTAATGATTTTTTTTTTTTCTTTAATACAGCGTACGTTTCACGGAGAAGCGGTGTAAATCTCAAAGCAAATATTTTATATCGGCTGATGACATTTGTGCTAACCAACGACGGCTTGTGAGTTAATTGCTTATAAAATACAATAAGTAACGCGTTTTGTTTGTTTGTTGTTATTGTTGTTGTTGTTGTGCCCAGTTAAACAGGCCTACGGATAAACCAAACGTCGAGCTATCTTCCCTTGGTTACAGTCAATGCAACAGAAAGTCCCTGACCTACAGTGACAACTCGGTTTAAAAACGTTGATTCAACAACTAGTAAGACGGAGCCTAGAAAGACTATTTGTCTTCCATCAATATTAATGTTGCAAACCAAAGGCCCCTATACCATAATTAGGACCAGGATGAGAACGCATGTAACCGACCTCTTGCTTTTAGTTAGAAAGCTTTTCACGCTTAGACAGACGGAGTAAACAACACCACGTGGGTCATTCGGGTCCCCATAGGCTCATAGGATATTGTCCAAAATGTTACGACAGGCTCTCCAGGGTGTCAGATCGCCGGTATAGGCTTCCAACCGGAGGGGATGATGATGATGATGATGACGACGACGACGACGACGGCGACGATGATGATGATTGCTGGTGATGATGAAGGCTATTGTTTTTCCAGCGGAAATCCTCAAAAATCAAGCATAATTATCAAGCAAGAAAGAGCTAACCGAATCTTGGAGGTTCAAAAAATTGATTTTCAAACCGGGCTTCAAAGTGTCGCTTGCTGCAGTGTGTCTAATGTCAGGAGGTAGTGAGTTCCAAACGGAACGGCCAGAATACGAGAAAGCGCAAGACGGCAGATATGATGAAATTACTGAGGAAGCGGGTGTCCACAGTGGAGCGAAGGGATGGGGGATCAGGGAGAGTACAAATGTAGACTGTCAGAGAGGAAGGCAGGGCCGGTGGAGCTGATGACGTTTAAACAGAAGCCTACAGTTTTATAGGAAATTCGAGCTTTCACGGGCGACCAAGGGAGATGAATAAATGAATAATAATTTATAATGCGCATAAAAAAAAGCCTTGAAAAACTTCATGCACAAATATGCATGGTCACAGCGGCATGGGTTGGGGGCGGGAGTAGGGGGTGGGGGGGGGGGGAGATATATATTTTCGTATGCGCACAACGTAAGAAACCTAGTGAGTTAAGCGAGCGTGCCCACTCAGTCCAAACTGTTGCTACGCTGACTACCGGTACCACCAGCAGCTGGTTTCCGCCAAGTAAATTAATAAAACACAATATGATTAGGAAAAAGGAAAAGAAAAGGAAGCTGTGTGGGTAGAGAAAAGAGATCCTTTGCGGAGTGAAGGCACACACAAAGCTTGCAGTCGTCCTTTTTTTTTTATGGTCTTGATCACTGAACTCTCCTCAATTTTCCACATCACCGCCCTCCAGTCCTATCTTCCCCTTCAAATCTCCTCATCCCGGCTGCTCCTTTCTCCTCCTTTTTCTCCGTGTCGTTCGCTGCAGATCACAAGGACAGCGCGGTCTGCTCGGCCAATGGAGCTGTTCTCTCCAATGCCCAGGGCCATACAGCTTCGTCGTGATGATGGTCACTGTAGACTTGTAGAGCGAACGGTAAAATCTATGTACAAGACATGCTTATAGCGCAGGAGTGTTGTCAAAGTGACAGCAAAAAGAAGAAAAGCCCAACTGAGATAGAAAGAAAAAAAGAAAGAAAAAAAAAGAAAAAAAAGGGGGGGGGGGGGGGGGGGGAATCACGGGGGAGGGAGAGGGGGGGCCGGGAGGGAGGGTGATGGTCTTAGCCTATTTTATTTATTAACTAGTGCAGTAATTCAGCACTGGCTGTGAACAGGTCAGCTTTCAGGTGTCTTAAACGACCGTTGACGATGTCTGTTTTCTCAGTCTGTGGAGAATGAACGAAAAAAGCATCTTTTGTTTGTTTGTTTGTTTTGTTTGTTTCTTTGGTTGGCTTTTTTGTTTTGGTTGGTTGGTTGGTTGGTTGGTTGGTTGGTTGGTTGGTTGGTTGGTGGTTGCTTTTTTTTTTCTTTTCTTTTTTAAGACGGTAACGGAATTAAGCACAGATACAGTATTGTTAGGTTTTTTGTTTTGTTTTTTCGTCAAGCCCTCGATGCAAACAATAAAATGCAAAATATCAAAATCACAATATCACCTATTGGCCAGTAAGTCTTCCGCAACACATTGTAGTTGGAGTACATCTAGAGGATATGCCCCGCTGCCTGGATTCCGCTCTCCGAATCTTTTCTGCAAGACCGTAGGAAAAACAACAACAAAAAACAAAAATCACACATTCGAAGCATATCCAGCTCTACCTCACAACGGATCCTATCTGGACCCCGACAAGTTGGGCTTT
>OY757542.1:10188913-10193626 GCA_963584105.1 Alviniconcha strummeri
GTGGCCACATCTTGAAGGATCTACGACCAGCATAGCTTAGACCACAGAGAAGTCCACGCCAAAGACACCTGGGTAGATAAATGGCTTTAACGCCCAGTCATTCCCGTCAATCATTTGAGAGTGGTGAATCAAACCACGCTTTTCCGCCACACCAAAGAAATGCCGCTGTTCCAACGTCAGATGGTGGAATGTAACTCCGGCAGGACTGGAAAATTCAGGCTGCGCAAAGCTCACGTGCATATACTGACCTTTCGCTTTTTGACAAAGCGTGTCGACCCACAGCGGTTATTTCTGTCCCTGTGGTTGATGGACTGCTGCGACCTAAGACAGGTTTCGTAGGAGATGGTCGCACAATTATAGAAGGAATCACGCCCGAGTACATTCGGTCTGAAAACAGTCATATTCACGACAGCAGGCCAGACTATTCCCTTTATTTAGTGTTAGCTACCAACCAGGCTCTTGAACTGGACACGACCATCTCATTCGCATGTTACGAACAGACCAGATCATAACAGCTAATCGTCGGTCTAGCACATCAACAAGTCCTTTAGTTATTATATGCACGCGCGCGAAACGGTTTCCGGCAATTCCGATGATTTCGCGGGGTTGGGGGCGGAGGGGGGGGGGGGGGGGAGGTGAGGGAGTCAGATTTCCATGTGTCTAAGCTTCTTCCTCCAACACATCTACTGAGTATAAACCATGAAGTCTGCGGATAACTTGTGAGCGGGATTGGCCTAGCAGTAAGGCGTTAGGCTAAAGCGTGGGCTATAAGCAGAAAGATCTCCATTATTTTGATTCTCGGCTTTCCTCTTTCTTAAAAAAAAAAAGGAAGAAAAAAAGAAGAAGAAAAAAGGAAAGCAAAACAACAACAATAACAAAAACAAACAAAAATCAAAATTATGGTCTATGGACAGTCTTTACGACTTTGCTCATGCAATTATTAATTGAACATTAAAATGGCTCTCATCGCTGCCCGTCTTATTGCTGGAGTCATTCTGGTTTAGTGCAAGATAATTAAGGCACAGTCTCCCTCACTCCCCACCTCCTGGGATCTGGGTCCCCGCCAGTACATCTTCGGAGACAACTCGGCGTTAAACACATTTAACCAAACCAGTCTCCCAAGGTGGAAAGAAAGACAAATTAAAGATCCACGCAGAACTGCGTATCTTCCTGGAAGTGATTTCTACGGAGCGGATCGATCGTCATAATGTTGTCATTAACGAATGAAATGACTAATGAAAAGAAGGAGGAAGCGCGGAAGAAAAAGAAAGACAGAAATAAAAAATCACCGAAGAAGTGACAATGCCTGGTGTGGCAAAAAGGATGACGGATGAGGTTCGACAAAAGTGGAGAAAATTGAGTGTCAGAAGCATCTGCAAGACGGGAGGCAAATTCCTCGTCGTTAGCAAGTTGGTGTCGTCTTCTGTTTCGGAAGCTATTTCTAAAATGCTATTTCTTCAGAAGCGAGACTTCTTGCATAGTTTACGTCGTCGTATCTCTCTAGAGGATGCGTCTGGTCCCTGAATACACGCTGTCTCAGATTGTTTTTGCTTTCTCCTGGTGTCTAATTGTGTAGACCGAAGCCTGCCACCTGGATTCGACGATAACACATAGTTGTAAAATAGAACAGATCTAGGGAAATGTACTCACCAATACGACGAAAAACAAGGAGACAATAATACGTGATCGCTTTCGACAAATAATTGTCTTCTTTGGGTGCAAGAAGATAGATACACAACACAAGAAGATGGAATTAAAGAAGAAGATAGACAAGAAATAAGACAAATGTAGTTATAACATTTAACGCTGCGAATCTCACGAATAAGCCGAAACCTTGTTAGGACTGGCGGGTAGAGTTATTAATATATCCTCATTAACTGAAATTTTCGGTCTTAATTGCAGAATTTCCGTCAACCATAGATTAGAAGATTTTTTTATATATATTTTTTATATTTTTTATGGCTCTTTGTTTAATTTTCACCACATTAAGCATACAAATAACAAGGGCAAGATACATATATATACATACATGAATATGCCATAGAGTGACTATTAAGTAGTTAAGTAGCTGATCTCAGTAGGGGGATATATGAAAATAACAAGCATTGTATAACATGTAAAGCTACAAGAGACTAAGACAGACACCATACAGAACACAAAGACAACACACACACACACACACACACACACACACACACACACACACACACACACACACACACACACACACACACACACACACACACACACACACACACACACACACACACACACACACACATACACACACAACAACAACAACAACAACAACAACAAACAAACGAAAAAACAACAAAAACAAAACAGCAGCAACAAAAACCAAATACCTTAATTCATCTTGCATTCGGCTGAGGCAGATAGGAAGAGGGAGGGCGAAGGAGAGAGAGGTAAGAGAGAGAGAGGGGTGTACACACATGTATATAATTATATGCTATCTGGCAAATGTGTCGATAAGTATTATCAAAAGTCTTAATACTTAATTAGCAATACTAATACTAAAGAGCAAGGCTGAGTAAAAACTAAAGACTCCCGAAATACAGGTATCCATGTGGACCAACAAGATGTCCCAGGGAAACAATGCCACAGTCCATCCAATTTCTGATATATACAACCCTTTTTCCTCTGCGTATATTAACATTATAATATAGACATTCCGACACAAAATCATCAAAAGTTACAGGTGTACATTTGGCCGATATCTTTTTGTAGTGTTTGAATACATCAAACCAAAAGTTTTTTTTTTTTTTTTTTTTACTCTTTGCATGATTATGTTGGCAAATTCACCACCTCGTTGTTTTACACTCTGAATCAGTGGACACATTGCTTGTAGGATTTTTGAAAGTTTCCATCATCATTTTGAATACGTTTAAGCCAACTGATTTTCAATGCAGCCAGAAATGATTTTATATCAGTAATTTTCAAACCAGCAACTTCATATGCTTGACACACACCAGATCTTATTTCATCATTTTACCATTCCAAAGAAATGTATACAAACGTTTATTCAATTCCTTCAAAAAACTATCTCCAGAATCAGGGAGGTTCATCAGGAGGTGGGTTATTTTGGAAATAACTAAATATTTTATTACTGTTATCCTCCCAAAGGGGTAAGATTTCCTCTAGATCAGGCATTTAGCACCTTCTTCATTTCATTTAGCTTGTTTTCAGAATGACTGTAACTATTTCAAGTACATCTGTGGAGAATACAGCACCTAGAACCGTGAATGTTACAGAGGATTTTATCAGTTGACGTGAATACGGTTCCAGGACGGCACCTCTACATTGGGGCTATTTTGACATAACAAAGCCAGGGTCGGTGAGTGAGTGTGTCAGTGTAGACAGTCAGATGGGTATCAATCCTGTTCCTTCCTCGTTGGTACGCGAGGTGTGCAAGGTATGGATTCTCTTCCTTCCCATGAGCAAGACCGATCTCGATAGACATTAGTCGTGGCCCAGGAGCTGATGTATTTATGAGAGGATAGGCTACCTCCCAGCCTCATTGACCATCCCACAATTCTCCTCCTTCTTCTTCTTCTTCCTTTTCTTATTGCCCTGATATACCCGTAATGGCTGACTGGGCGTAAAACAAGTTATTTTTTAACTTACTTACTTTCTTCTTCTTCTTCTCGCCTTGATATATAACCGTAATGGTTGAGTGGGCGTAAAACACCAAGATATCATTTTACTCACATACTTTCTTCTTCTTCTTCTTCTTCTTCTTCTTCTTCTTCTTCTCGCCCTGATACAACCGTACTGGGCGTAAACAGCCAAGTTAGTTACTTAATTACTTCTTCTTCTTCTTCTTCCGTTTTCGCCATCACCATCACCCTCTCCTGAGCCTTCTTTTTTTTTCTTCTTCAGGGTTCGATTTCCGACATCATCTTATACTTCCGACTTCTTTTTTTTCTTCCGGCCTCACCCCTATCTTCATCACATCATCATCTCGTCGTTATCTTTCTCTGGCTTCTTTTTCATCCTTCGTTGCCTTCCCCCCACCCCCCCACCCCACCCCCCACCCCTCTCTCTCTCCCCCACCCCTCTCAGCCCTCGTACCCCACCCAATGCCCTTTTTTGTTTGTCTGTCCTCTGAGCGGAGCTGCCTGTTCATCAGTCGCCCGAGTAAACACACGCTGGACTACAAAGCAGGAACAATTTCACTCGTATTACTCACACTTGTCGCTCTGCCCTGAAGACTAAAACCACAAGGGCAAATCAACGTTGTCGCTCTGCCCTGAAGACTAAAACCACAAGGGCAAATCAACGCTCGGCTCGGGCACCCTCCTCCTCTGCACGCACCTGCGATCACAATGTCGTCGGCCCCTAGGGAGGCGTGAGTAACGTGATTAACCTCTAGACATTTCCTTTTTGCAAAACAATAGCCCCATCGTGTTTTTTCTCTCTCCACTCGCGCTGCTATCCCCCCTCCGCCCGTAAACCCTTGTTTAAGTAGTTTGTGAAGTGTGTATGGTGTACTCGTGTGTGCGTTAGGGCGCTTAGAATGGTCTTTCGGGACATGATTTTGCACATTATGAATAATTTTGGTTATTTTAAGCGCGGGTAACGTTGCTGGGTCGTATCCTGTTCCTCATGGCAACGGTTTCTGCTGTACTGTACAATATGGATATTTTCTCCACACACAAAATGAACAAGAAAACACTTCCGCTTGAATTTGTT
>OY757542.1:10193826-10218826 GCA_963584105.1 Alviniconcha strummeri
CACACGCACGCACGCACGCACGCACGCACGCACGCACGCACGCACGCACGCACACACACACACACACACACGCACGGTTCAAGTAGTTAAATGCAATATAACCGTAGCTTAACTATGCTACTGTTAAACCCGTTCTCTACCCTTGCTGAGGACGTTATCATTTATGATGTAATTGGCACAAAAAACAAAAAACAATTTATTTGTTTTTTCTTCTAGTGTGCCTGTAGAGTGTTGTACAACTCATTGCTTGAATTCCTGATTGTCTCGAACTGGTATTGTGCAACAAATCTCAAAAACACCATATTGCTGGACAACTTAACGTTTCTCGGTGCTGTTTTATGAAGAAAATGGGAGTAACTGAATTATATAAATACGGTGGTAGGGAAGGGTTAATTAAAAATTAAACTGTGGTCTGAAGTCTGCCACATTTTGTTCAGAAACATCGGCATGGTTTATGGACACTATCTGTGGTGACTTTACCCTACACAATTAACTGAACGTGCATGTCTCACCAGACTCCGCGTGCATGGTGTACCTTTGGTTGGGTTATGTTGTTTGTATTTACTCGCATGCCAAGTGAGAGTTACTGAAGGTGTCTCGGGATGTTTCGATTGTGTAATTGAGACGGCCGTCTTTCGAACGCTATTTGTTCACGGTAATTAGCTCCGCTTCCAAGCTGGTGCATTGCACATAGTCAATTCTCAGTGATCCTCTTTAATGCAGATTCGTTCTGGTGGTGAAAAGTTGGCTTTAGGTATAGACACTTCTCTACCCCCCCCCCCCCCCCCCAACCCTCTCCTCACCCATCCCGTATGATTTTGTACCTCTGTACCATCAGTACCACTGTCAGGACAAATTAAGATTAAGAAACTCGCAAGATATTTTAGTCTTCTTCTTCTTCTTCTTCTTCTTCTTCTTCTTCTTCTTCTTCTTCTTCTTCTTCTTCTTCTTTTTCTTCTTCTTCTTCTTCTTCTTCTTCTTCTTCTTCTTCTTCTTCTTCTTCTTCTTCTTCTTCTTCTTCTTCTTCTTCTTCTTTCTTTCTTTCTTTCTTTCTTTCTTTCTTTCTTTGGGTCGTGTGTGTGTGTGTGTGTGTGTGTGTGTGTGTGTGTGTGAGAGAGAGAGAGAGAGAGAGAGAGAGAGAGGGAGAGAGAGAGAGAGAGAGAGAGAGAGAGAGAGAGAGAGAGAGAGAGAGAGAAACAGAGACAGACAGACAGACAGACAGAGGCGGGGGGTTCGTTGTCTGGGAAGCAATCCTGGAGATCAGACACAGGTTATTTCTCTGGTTCCTAATCCGCTTCAGGGCCAGCCCTTCCTTCTTGGGACGTCGTCAGTGCCGCCAGAAAATGAACAAGACATTTCTACCCAAAGCGAGGTTTTAACTCAGGGGAGGTCAGCCCGGAAGCAGACAAGTCGCAAGATCGACTGTTGGAGACGACCCCGGATTCAATTGTTCCAGCTAGCTCTCTTTCAAAGTGATCAGCGCCTTGAGGCGTCGCGGAGTTGGCCTTGGGGGCTCTGGCTGCGGGTTTGTGGCGTATGAAAGGTGCGAGTTCTCCGTTGGACGAATAAACCGTTGATCACGCGGAGGGGGAGTGGGGGAAGGGGAGGGGGAGGGCGCACTGTCATGCACGGCTGGTAAACGTGCTTTATTTCAGTTAGTTCTCAGTTCTTGGCTCCGTTGTAATACTTCATTTTGGATCCCCACACGATGGGGTACCGAGGACGCAGAAATTAAGGTTTCTCCTTTTTGAAAACCATTAGCTTCCAAGGGTTCGCTTGTGTACGGGTACAAATATATGTACCGTACACAAGCGAACCCTTTGGAAGCTAATGGTTTTCAAAAAGGAGAAAACCTTAATTAATATATATATGTGTGTGTGTGTGTGTGTGTGTGTGTGTGTGTGTGTGTGTGTGTGTGTGTGTGTGTGTGTGTGTGTGTGTGTGTGTGTGTGTGCGTGCGTGCGTGTGTGTGTGTGTGCCGTTTTTGTTGTTGTGGCTGTCGTTGTCGTTGTTGATGTGGTTGTTGATGCTGTGGTTGCTGTTTGCGTTTTGTTGTTTTATGGTGTTTTCGGTTTTTTTTGTGTGCTTTTTTTAAATGTTTTTGTGTTGTGTTAGTTTGTTTGAAGTAATCAGCGCTCAAAAAAACTTCACACAAACGCAGCAACAAAGCCCTGAGTCGCCTATAATGGAATTTATGTACCTTGTGTTTATTCGCATGCCGGGTGAGAGTTCCCGTAGGAGACTCGGACCTTTTTTGGTGTGTAAGTGACGTCTTTCGAGCGCTGATTAACTACCTTGTTTGTTGATGTAATAAAGTCAAGTGTAACTGTTTGTCACAACAGTTCTTCTTCTTCTTTTTTTTCTTTCTTTTTTCTTCTTTTTTTCCTCTTTTTTCTAACATCCTTGTGTTTTTATCACTTGGAAAGAAAGTTAATTGTACTTGTATATTTTCTCTTTCACACCTCTCTGTCTCTGTCTGTATCTGTCTGTCTCTCTTTGTCTGTTTGTGTCTCTGTGTCTGTGTCTGTCTGTCCGTCTGTGTCTGTCTGTCTCTCTTTTTCTGTCGCTCTCTGTCTCTCTGTCTCTGTCTCTCTCTGTCTTTGTCTGTCTGTCTGTCTGTCTGTCTGTCTGTCTGTCTGTCTGTCTGTCTGTCTGTCTGTCTGTCTGTCTGTCTGTCTGTCTGTCTGTCTCTCTCTCTCTCTCTCTCTCTCTCTCTCTCTCTCTCTCTCTCTCTCTCTCTCTCTCTGACACACACACACACACACACACACACACGGGGGGGGGTAGGTATTTGAGAGCTTATAACAGAACCCAAACGGAACTTTGCGCCCGACAAAATCACGATATGTGAATTTTTTGGTGTTACTGGGTGTTTGTTTATCTGTGGTGTTCGAGGCGCAATAGCAACAGTCGAGGGCTAAAAACAGGACTTCAACTGTATTAATACGAGGTTGATGCTCACGTCACAGACATTGAATTAATGACGGAAAGCAAATCCAGGCTTTTATGCCAGTAAATCCAATTGCTGGCTTAATTTAAATTTATTTTGACGCAAATGCAAACCGTTTTCCTACTGGGAAATCTGCTGGTTTTATTTGTTTTATTTTATTTTATTTTACATGCCAACAATCTTCCAAGCACCGAAAAAGCTGTAAAAACTAAACAAACAAAAAAGATAAGTCTTTTTCTTTCATTTTTCATCGTTTTTGACATTTTCCCCTGTTGTTTAAGTGTCGTTTTGTGGCTTGATAAAGGGGATTTTCCCGACATTTTGCATACTGTGTCCGTGTTAAAATAAACAAGCGTTCGTTTGAACCTTTTTCTGTTTGGATCTTATTTGTTTTCTGTTTTTGTTTGGTTGGTTGGTTGGTTGGTTGGTTAGTTGGTTGTTTTGCTTTTGGTTGTTTTTCAGTTAATCTCTATTCAAAGCCTGATTTTTTTTTTGTGTGTGTCAGTCATAATTCTTGCAGTTCATGTGCAATTAATTTCGGATAAAACAAATCATTAACGAACAATTAGGCCTACCACGGAAACATTAATTTTATGAAAGAATGTAAGCGCAAAGCCCCAAGACAAGAAAGAAGGAAGTAAGAACGAAAGAAATGAGGAAGACAGAGACAACAATTAAGGAATCATAAAATGTAAGAATCACCAGAGAAATGATTTAACAAGAAGCATATATCCAAAGACAACCTAAAATAACCAGGAAAAAATACAACAACAACAACAATAATAGCAACAATAGCAATAATACAACAACAACACACGTGTTTCGGTAACATTGTATGTGCTCGGTACGTGAACAAATAATCGAACAAATAATATTGTAAGGTACGGGACGTAAACAAATAATCGACTCCTTTCATTTGTGGCTATCGTGCATTCTTGTTTATTTGCATTTGCTTGGAAGTTTTGATTCGTTTTGAAACTCGAGACGTCTGTGTCTTTATGGGTTGCATCTGAGCATTTATGAAAATACTGGCGTGTTCGGGAATGTTGACTGTTTCATTAGTTGCGTGCAACATGCGGTTGTATACACTGGAGGCCTACACGACGTATTCTAAAAATATGTCTAAAAATTCTGCCACTTCTGTTTTGCGTTGCTGCCGATTGTACTTACGTGAAGAACACCTTGCTCAGACATGTGAGTTCACTATAGGATCAGATATTATGTCTACTTCTTTTTCTTTTTTTTCTTTTTTTCTTTTTTTTTCCTTTTTTCTTTTTCTTTTTAATTTTCATTGTAGGCCTATACACAGGTATATACTTATTATAAAACAGTAAAGTTGATCAACATCGTACACCTTGCACGCTAGTTCGTTATGCAAGTCCAACTTATGGAATAATATTATGGAACTCGGTAACTCTAGTCAGACGGCTGTTAATACAAAGCGGATTTTTATATTTATTATCATTTTTACGTATGAATATAAATGCACATATACCGTCAACATGCTTATAAGTAAAGCTGTGTGCTGTTGTGTAAGGTGAAATCGTATGTATTCAAACATGTTTGATCCGTCTGCCTATACAGACCCTATATTCCCTTTTGCGACTCAGGCAGATCTGGAGAAAGAGAGACGGAGGGTGGACATTTTTTTCTCGGATGTCTGTGAGCTCTGTTCGCATGTAAATGTCGTTCCCTCCGTCATTCTTTCATTTTGCTGGACAGTATGTCCCACATATGGTGAGCTGTATTATCACGCATACTATGGCCAGTATAGTTAACGTTGTTTCAATGAATTGTCAAGGCAGGGCTCACCTAATTTGTTCATCATTTAAATTAAGAGATATGTCATATTTCATACACATACTTGGCAGGATACCGACTTTGATCCAAACATGGGGAACCGTATTCGGGCTTAGTAGGGTTATAAGTGTTACTTCATATAATTCAAGTTTCAAGTTCTGCGTACTTTGCTTTAGGTATCTGATCGGGATTGAGAAACTGCATCGTACTAGATGGATGAAAACCCCACAGTGACGTGCTTGGAAGATAAATAAATGGAAGAAAGGCAATAATAATAATAGAGTTAATAACAAATGTACTCGTAACAGATAATTCAAAAGACAAAGCACCAAATACTAGTTTATTCACTCCACAAGATGACAGGACAATCAAAGGAACAACAACAGGGACCGATACGAAGCAGCAGATAGTCTTAAAGAAACATTTTGTTTTGCATAAATACGTTTTATTTCCCTTTTTGATGGATACATAGTCTATTTTGTTGCGAAGGTTCAAAACGCTTGGAACGAAGAGCAAGTGAGAGTTGTACTTAACTTTCTGCGAGTATATGTTTTGAAAATCGCTTAGAGACTATAACGTGTACAAACAACCATTTAAAAAAGACTGTATCATCCATTCTAAAAGTATTCGCCAAAATGTGCTCTTAGTTGCACATGATGTCAACTTTAAACACATTATAATGCTATTAACAAAAGCTCAATCATAATTTCCCTATGTGCAGCACGTAGCATGTAACAAACATAAGATCTCATGATCTGAATCGTCGATGCAGCCCAAGTTCAGGTAGGCATAACCTAACAAATTTGCATGTCAACCCAATAATCTCCCTATGGACACCAACTTCAACTAGAAAAGTTCCCCAACCAAATGTAAATGTAAAGAACAAACAAAAACCAGACCGCCAAGAGAAATCCCTACAACAGACCTTCATTACTTAAAAGGAAAAAAGTCATCATTTCAACCCTAACTGTTCCTTAGTAGAGAATGAAAACGGGAAATCCACACTGAGTCAGCACGAAGCCATCTCAGGCGGAAGGCTCGATTTCTTTGGGAGCCTCCCTCTTCTTCATACCGCCCGTGTAGGTGCTCCTCCAGTCCTGCAAGCCGTTGGTAAAGTATCTCTGGAAGTTGCCGAAGCTCCTGGGGCCGTAGTTGAGCTGTCGCTTGGAGATGCCAGCGGCCAGGTAGTCCTTCCAGTTGAAGTAACGGTTGGCGTCACCCAGGGGACGTCCGAAGCCTCCGTAGGATGGCAAACCCAGACCTCGCTTGTCCAGCCAGCTCTGAAGAAGTAAGTAAACATGGTGCTTGACGTCCACAGAAACCATAAGGCTTATTAGGGACGGGGCGAAGGGCGAAGGGGGGGGGGGGGGGCGTGGGTGTGGAAGAGGAATATGATATACCTATCGCTACTCTGTCCCACCAGGATGACTCCTGCATTCTGGGCAGCGATGAGAGCCATTTTAATGTTTTATTAATCGTCAGAGACAGTCACAAAACAGTATCGACTGACAACAACTTTTGAAGAGAAGGAAGAGCCAAAGCGGAACCGAGCCGAGGCCCTTCTGCTTATCAGCCTAACGCCTTTCCGCAAGGCCAAACCGGCACACAAACGTCGAGGAGAAAGGAAGACAGTTTTAGTCAATGCAGATCGAAAAGAAAGCAGATCTGATGCCGATATTCCTGAGGTCAAAATTCGTTTGTCTAGTCGGTTCCTCGGAAGAGGGAAAACAATTTTAGTGAATGCTGTCCCAAAAGAAAGCAATATTGCTGCCGAGGTGCCGGAGTTCAAAAGATGTGAGTTCAGCGCATTTTGGGGGGATAAAAAACGAAAATTTAAATCAATATAAACTGAAAACAAAATTTAACTCCGGTTTCCTTTGCTTGATGTCGATTCATCTTTGGAGAAGAGGGAAGAGTGAATTTTATTCAATACAAACTGATGCACGCTTGATCATGCAGCCAGCTGTGGGAAAGGCGAAAGTACAGTTTAAATCCATAACACTGAAAAGAAGATTTTTGTTGTTGTTGTTGTTGTTGTTGTTGTTGTTGTTGCTGGTTTTCAGAGTATATTTATCAAACCAAATCACGACGCCATTAGCATTATAGTCATAGAAGCTTATGTACATGTTGCCGGGAAAGATTAGCGTGCACGCACGCACGCACGCACGCACGCACGCACGCACGCACACACACACACACACACACACACACACACACACACACACATACACACACACACGCACGCACAATTAAAACAGTGAAACGTGACCCATCAGATGAAAACCTTTTACAAATTCGTTACCTGGTACTTTCTGTTGAAGTAATCTTCACCGAAGTCCCCCATGGTGTTTCCGTCACCGCCAAATGACGTCACTGTAGCTATGACGACAGCCACCAAGAAGAGTGAGATTGAGAAGCTGATGTTTTTGTCCATTATGCAGAATCTGTTTGTGTCTGGAACAGTCAAAACAACGCAAATGTTCTCCAGTTGTCTTAACATCACAGCCAGTCCCATGCGAACATGTACCTACCACGTGTCCTGTCGATATGAATCAAATATAAAATAAAACTAAAAATAAGCAACAATAACAAACACACAGCATTATTTTCAGTACATTTATGGCTTATTTTGTTGAAACTGGTGTTTGAAAGTCACGAAAATATGCCGTGCGCGCTTCCATTTTGTGAATGACACTCGGTCTCTGTGACGTCATTTTTTATTTTTGTATTTCTGCTCTTCAACGTTACAAAGTGAACAACGTTACTTATGCCGGCACACCATAAGCTGAAAATCAACGCAAAAATATGCTTCCGTTGTATAAAGTGAAGGCTTAATCGAAGACTCAATTTAGCATGAGAACGTAGATTAGAGAGAGAGAGAGAGAGAGAGAGAGAGAGAGAGAGAGAGAGAGAGAGAGAGAGAGAGAGAGAGAGAGAGAGAGAGTGTAACAAAGTCCAAGCACGTTTGGTTTAGAAACACTTTTAATCCAAATTTCTGCCCATCTTGGGGCTTTTTCAAGGCCTGTGTGTGTGTGTGTGTGTGTGTGTGTGTGTGTGTGTGTGTGTGTGTGTGTGTGTGTGTGTGTGTGTGTGTGTGTGTGTGTCCACTTGCGTTTCTTCATTTGGTTCTTATGTCAGGATTTGTACCAACATAAAATACCTTTTTGCTTCGAATTTGAGTGACTCCTAGAAGCAGCCATGATGCTGGTTCCCTCTATACCAATGAAGAACAGAAAGAGTTGGCTCGTGACGGATTGGGCACTGTTGCCACCCTTGTCGGCTTTGTGAACGTTGTCACTGGTACAGACTGCTGGACACAAAACTTCAGCACTCACGGTCGTTTGTTTGTTGGTTGGTTGGTTGGTTGGATTTCCCAATGTCGATTTTTTTAACCCGTTCACTGCCATGGCGTCACTTAAAAACGACCAATAAAAGTGAGAAATCTGAAACCTGTAAGCCTTTTTGTTTCTTTTTCGCACTGGCATGTGAAACGATTTTCATCAATACACGTGGCATTGAAAGTAGATGTGCGATAGGACCGGAAAATATACTGTTTGCAGATGCGTCCGTACATCTTTCAGCCCGGACATTTTACAGGTTGGGGTAATGAAAGGGTTAAAACAAGACGCAAAATCAAGTGGAAATCTGTTGTGTATCTACATTTTATTTCATTCCTATCGATGAGTCTTCGTCAGGTATGTTCACTTTTAATGCTCTAGGATATTGGCATTAGGTTTTGCCTACATGCACGCGTGCAGAAGTGTAAAAACAATAGTGCCTTTCGTTATGAGCGTGAGTGAGCGACACATCAACAAACACTAAAACTAGCGCTCGAATGGACTTGTTCATTCAACACAGGCGCTCTGGGCCTCCCTCAGATTTTGATTGAGCGATGAATTGAGCGAGTGAATGAAGTAAGTAAGTAAACATGGTGCTTAACGTCCACAGAAACCATAAGGCGTATCAGGGATGGGGAGAATGGGGGGGAAGGGGGTATAGAGGTGGGGGAAGAGGGAAATACTTCTGCATTAAGGTGGGCTGCGATGAGAGCCATTTTAATGTTTCATAATTGTGAGGGACAAAGTCACAAGACAATGTTCACAGACCACAACTTTTGAAGAGAAAGGAGAGCCGAAGCGGATTCGAACCGCGGTCCCTCCGCTTACTAGCCTAACGCCTTACCGCTAGGCCAAACGGCTCACGATAGTGAATGAAAGAGTAGTTACTGGATTTTAACGTCCCGTCAACCGCATAGGGTCACGTTGCCTAGCTACCTCAAGAGAGTGAAAACGTGAGTGGGCGTCTGAGTGAGTGTGTGGTATAGCTTTACGCACTGGATTCTTTGCTTTCTCCTTCGCAGCTGTCTGACAATATGCACTGTCTGGCTGACTTACTTATTACATCACCGCTTGCTTGATGCATTAATTCACCATATGATGTGCAGCGGAAGGCGGAAGCGGAAATTGAGGATCGTCGGTGGTCTGACAAATTGCGTGGCTTCCTATTGCCAGGGGTAAGATCATTTTTACCCTTCACGCTACAGACTCCAACAGCCCCCGCCTGGCGATTGCACGGATCTGTAATTTCATTTGCGCGGATTTGTAACTTCATTTGCGTGGAGGTTTTAGATTGTCGCAGATTTTAGATCGTCAGGCGCAAGCACCGGTGAGCGTCAGCTCATTGAGCAGTCTCTTCTGCCCTGCTGGAAGATTTAAATGGCCATTGGGCCATGCTTCTCTCTCTCTCTCTCTCCACACACACACACACACACACACACACACACACACACACACACACACACACACACACACACACATCTTTCCATACAATATTTTTTTGCTTCATTCATATTGTGTTTTGATGTTGTCGTTGTTGTTATAGAGATTGTTATACGAACACGGTTTGTGAACTTGTCATCAGGTGAATAGCCTGACAGTTGCACACACAGAAAGCACACACACACACACACACACACACACACACACACACACACACACACACACACACACAGCTACAATTTGTTATGTGCAAGTGTATGTGTAAGCGCGTCCATGCTACTGACCGAAAGTAGCGGTGAGCCGTGATGTGTGCGCGTGTGTGTGTGTGTGTGTGTGTGTATGTGTGTGTGTGTGTGTGTGTGTGTGTGTGTGTGTGTGTGTGTGTGTGTGTGTGTGTGTGTGTGTGTGTGTGTGTGTGTGTGTGTGTGTGTGTGTTTATAAGTGGTTTGCTTATCCTAAACTGCCAAGTCTCTGGGAAAGCTTTCTGCCACTCCCCATTCAGTCTTAGTAAACACGGTCTCAGTTCCTTCATTATATAAATCGGGGCCTGGCAACGCCAGTCCCCAGGGGACATCCGGTCAGATCATCCGGCAAGTGGACACCATGAAACCTCCAGCCGCGGATGAAGACCTATTTTGTTTTCAGGCTGTCTGCCTTCGCCCCATCATCTTCACTGACCAGTTCTGACAGTCACCTCGGGCACCTTCACCAAAACACGAAGACGCAAACTGTTCTGTATATTTGGACTTGAGATTTATCGTAGACACCACAGGAAATAATTACTGGAAGAAAGATGTTGACGAACGAGATTCCCATAATCACTTTTGCTATAATAATTTGATATGGATATAAATTGTTTCTGTCATTGCTTCTCGACCGCTTGGACGACTTTCTATCGACCCTGTCTATGTACCGTATATGTCACAGCACTGTGACCGCCCTACTCAAAATAACTTACGACATTCTGATTGCTCTAGATGGTGGTAAGTTGTTTGTTGTAACCCTTCTCGATCTGTCCTCTGCTTTCAATAATATCGACCACCATATTTTTTTCCAACAGAGAGAGAGAGAGAGAGAGAGAGAGAGAGAGAGAGAGAGAGAGAGAGGGAGAGAACAAAAACAAAAGCAGACACAGCCCACAGCTCAATTGTTTCAGAGTTGGTGAGCGAGCCTGGCCAGCAGGGCCTACATAACTCCAATCTGCATTGCAAACACATACTACACAGAAATGTAACACACAGGAGAGCGTGTTGAGCCAATTTGTCCCCATCACCTGCTGCAGTGCCGCCGGCTGACACCGTTCAATACGACATTTACACTATAGCACGTGCAACCCAACACCCTTAACATCCTGCGTTCGTAAAGACTGTTTCCGTTTTTGCTTCTGTTACTGGTGGTTTTGCCCTTTCAGTACAACTTCTGTCCCCCGCAGCCACCCCTACCCGTGTCTCTCTCTCTCTCTCTCTCTTTGCATTTGTAGGCTCGGGCGGGAGGAGTTTACGTTTCCTAGTCCTAACACTTCTTATCCGGTTTGTTGCTCCTATTAATGAGTGACCAGGAGAGAGAATGTTCCGCCCACTGACGTTAGATCCGACATATGTGGGGCAGCGCCCACCCGTTCAAAGATTTATCGGCACGTTTGTCCTTCTCACTCATGTGTCTTGTCTGTGACAGCCGATTGGCTGATCGCGGCCTGTCGTTCAAATCTCAGCGAAACGATATTGACAGCCCAGGTTACTGACATCGCGGCCATACAGTATTGAAGTTCAGTTTTTGCTCTCTTTTGTTGTTGTTGTTGTTGTTGTTGTTGTTGTTGTTGTTGTTGTTGTTGTTTGTTTTACTGGTTGCTTTTGGTGTGTTGTTCTTGATGTTGGTTTTGTTTGTTTGTTTTTCTCGGGGAACCTCGGATCCCTTTTCGGTGCTGGATCGAACAGAGCGAGAGTATCGGTACATTTTCAGGATGTAAGAAAGGTAAGGTTATAGTGACGGAGAGCGGGGATAGTTCAGTGGTAGAGTTCCGGATTCCTGATCGAAATGTCTCGGGTATGAGTCCCTGAAGGAGCTGAAGGGATATTTTTCTTCTCCAAGGACAACTGCTTTATGCTGACTCTTATTTCGGTATCCGTTTACGCAGTATCACCTAAAAGATCCTGGTCATTCTGCCAAAAGTGCAGGAGACAGGTTACAGACATACACACGTGCACCATACACACGTGGCTTCAGATGAAGTGACTGCAACAAGAGCGCAGTGAGCCTACTAGACAGTACAGAATGGTCCTACATAAAAGCGACCAATTAATTATTTCATTCATTAGTTAATGCCTCAAACTGTTAGCTACGATGTACTGTACTCCTGCTCGCTAATGAGTAGCCGACAACAAACGTCCACGATGGAGAAGTGGTTTGACAGTTTTGGTGACACTAGTGACAGCTTCATGCAATTGTTTGGACTATCCCTGATGGTGTATCTATGTGGATGACTGGGCACTAAGCACCAGCCAACTAACTAACATTGTCCGGACATACAGAAGCAGTGCACACGCTGACAGAAATATAGAATACAGGCAGCGCTGGTCTGGCAGCCGCTGTTAGCCTTTCGCAGACAAAGTAACCTGAATTTCCTGCAAGGGATGAATAAAGAATAGAAAACGAATAAAACGTGGTCTCACTTGTCTTTTTTGTTTCCTCAGAACTTCACAATTTTGCTTTCTTTGGAAAAATTAATTAGCCAGGAAGACATTCCAGCAGTCTAATTTGGATTAGTCTGAAGGGAACATCAGCTAAGAAGCGGTGCTTTCTGTCATGAACGATCGCATCAGGACGCGAAACTGTTCAAAGCAAAAAATGACACGCAACATAAGTAGTCTAATGAAATCGAACATTTTCACTGAACAACGACAACCACACGTATTGGATAAAGCGACCAATAATGTACTATTGTTTTGAACCTTCAGGGCATACGACTGTAATTTGGTTGTGTTCCTTGCGAGGCATGATTCAGTAAATTAATAAATTACGGATATCTTGATCCTAGTTTGATTCAAAAGAGTTGATCGGAGATGTATTATTTAGGTTTTCCCTTAGGTGGTACAATAGCTGTGTTCCTAGTGACCCCATCGTTAAATTGTTGCTTGACCTTTTTGTATTTGTATGCACACAGGGCCGGGACCTCTGTTTATTGCCTTATCCAAAGGGCATGTGCAGAGCCTGCACAGACTTTGACTCTGCAGAAATCTCGGGACGGGCGCAAAGCCAAAAAGCAACGGCCATACTGGTGACAATTATACACGGTCTGTGCAGGCTTCGCGTGCAAAAAGGTCACATATACCAGTGAAAGTACCCTGTAGTCCACATCAGAGTTCGGTCAGTTATGGAAACCCCAAAAGAACCAAGCATGCGCTAAAAGTGCAACAGTGTTCCAAATATGGATGCTGCCTAGAGAGGTCCTATGGGAGAGAAAAAAGAGGGAGAAAAAAGATCGTGTTTAATTTAGCTTCCGAAAGCGAGTACTCTCGCTCTTGCTGGACACCAAGTAGCATAACAAAGCAGCTCAACCAAATGCAGATACGTATCCTACCTCTCACTTTTCACCGTTTACCTCTTGTTTAAGTGTTGCTTGTAGCTTGAAAAAAGGGCTTACCCCAAACAGTCGCATTGTGTGCTTGTTCCTTTAAACCTTTTACGTGTTTAGTTCTCTCGCTCTGAGATACCGCCATTTCTGTACTATTTTGGAACACAGTTATAAGGTCCGAGTTTGTTGTAAGCATTAAAGTCTGCTTTAATTCAGCTGATAAGCAGTAAACGATCCTTTTGTCTAATAAAGGTTTGAAAGCTTTGTGAAATATTCGCTAGACATTTTATCATTACCATTATATCGATGGTATCGTGGTATTGATACATCGTGCAGGCACCACTCCAGCGGGCTTATCTTACACATCGACATTAAAAACCAACACATCGCCCCGAAAGATTCAGATGTGAGATGGGAATCTGCTAAAAATAGAGTACTCTGGGGAAAACGATTGGTGTCTGGTCCAATTCAGTGGTAGTGCATCAGCAAGGTTGTCAAGAAAATAAAGGTTACCGACGCTATCAGCTCATGATGTGCCATAAAATGTCACAAAATCCATACGGCAACAAACAGAACCAGCACGCAGAATACCCGATATTTTTATTTTGTGTTGAAAATGACAGGTCTCAAAATTCCGGTGTTTCCTTTTGCAACAAAGCATAGGACGCAATCGTAAGTCCTGGAACTTCGAAGTGCATCGCAATTACTTGATGCCAGAATGGTAATACAGGAAGTAAGGGGCAATCTTTCCCCTCTCAGAAGTGGAATCGTTGACGTTAAGGGCGCAATAACGGCACGTTTTCTTCCTCCCTTTACTTCCACCTTTCCTTTTTCTCTCCTCCCCCTCATCCAAACAGAACAATCAGACGGCAGCCATGGTGCAGCTTGTGCAAAGGGGCTTCCGTCCTCCGAGACATCGGCGGAAATGATTAGCTCCCTTGAGACCGACGCAGACCACACAAAATCTTGACGGGCTGTTGAAGGACTTCTGTTATGGTTGCTTGCAGGGTGTGTGTGTGTGTGTGTGTGTGTGTGTGTGTGTGTGTGTGTGTGTGTGTGTGTGTGTGTGTGTGAGTGCGTGTGCGCGCGTTGGGGGTGGGGTGGGGGTGGGCGGAGGTGGGGAGTTGTCGGGGGATGGAAGTTTAGAGAAAAGTCTTGAAATTTTACCGAGAGCTCATTTACTGCAGAGAAAGTTATTGTGAAACTTTTTTTTTTTCACCCGAGGAGCTGGGCAACACGTTGTATTGCTAAACTCTGGTGAGGAAACAGCTGTCACAACCTACGTGTAACTAATTATACTGTTACTGATCTGCATTGTCTGTAGGCACAGCTGAAAAAATGTTAGTTGTGTGGATGTATCGTTTGCTGAGCGATATTATCTTTCCTTCTAAGTTTTTGTTTGCCAAGAACCTGTATACCGCCAATCCAATGCATTGCAAAATGTAACACGTGTCCCCAGGTCAAGTCGTAAAAATTAGTATCACAAAATAACTTACTTTCGACCCCCCCCCCCCTTCCCCTTCCCACTTTCCCCTCCCCTCCCTCCGACGTACACCTACGCAAATGTGCAAAGCCTGGGAGAGTAAGGTTCTGCTGGTGGTTAATAACAGTGCCTGTCGTGTACGTGCCTGGTTGAATGTCCGTATGGCTTTCGGAAGTAAGGAATGCTTGAGGCGTGTTGCTTTTGTTATGGGTCCTCTCAGCCTGCCACTCCTGTCAATAAGCCGAGAGTCAAATTCAGGACTCAAAGGATGTGTTTCGTCAGCCAAAATCTTGTTGAGTCGATCGGTAAGTCGTCTATGAAGACTGAGTCAAACGTTTCGTGCTGTCTGCCAGTCATTCCCCCAGCCTTTCTGATGGTCTTTTCCAGCCTGTCCCTGTCCTTCTTTGAAGCATTCCCTCCCCAACAGACACAACTATAGGTTAGAACACTGCTAATAATGGACAAGAAAAACAGCTGCAAACTATCTTCACGCACTCAGAATGATCTACGGTTTCTCAAACAAAAGAGACGAGAGTGGACTTTCTTGATGATTTCATCGGTGTTTTCGTACCAGGCACGTTTGTTGTGTATAACTAAGCCTAAAGAACTACATTTGTCCACCTGTTCAACAGCGTCTCTCTTGGCCATGATTGGTTTGTAGTTTGGTTTCTTTCGACTAAAATCTATGATCAGTTCCTTTGTTTTCCCCACATTCAAAACAAGAAAAATTTTCTCGCACCAGTGAACAAATCTGTCAGCTTCCTGTCGGCAGTGTGAGTCGTCGTCGTTCGTTATCAGTCCTGTCAGTCCTGTGTCGTCAGCAAGCTTGTCAATCGGGCACGAGTTATGAGAACCCCTGCAGACATCATGTTGCTGCTTTTTTAAATTATCCGATATATTCCATTGCACTTCAGTTCATCACTGTTATGTCTTTGAAAAACTTGTTTTCTTCTGTTCAGCACGTGCTTCATGTTCTTTGTTACCCACGGCGTATTATTTGCGAACACTTTCACTGTTTTACAAGGTATGAAACAATGTTACAGAAATAAATACAGTCAATAACAGTGTCTCATGGCCAGTTCACACACACACACACACACACACACACACACACACACACACACACACACCAGACTCAACCAAAACCCTCCTGTCCGTGCATTCAAAACATCCCCTCAGAGCCCTGCTAGAGTCTTTCGTGCAATCGCCAACAGTTTTTGTGACAGGGGGTTATCACCGTACGAGAACCCTGCAGCTCGGTAATCGATTACTCCTTTTTTTCTTCTTCTCCTTTTCTCCCTTCTTCTTCTTCTTCTCACAGCTAATATGCTGCTGCATTTTTATGTTACTACCCATACTGTTCAGTCATGTATTTTGTTTACCCTTTGACGTATTTCTTCGACGCTATCAGTTAATTACAGTTTCCAGTTTTACTTCTTCTGGATCCCTCGTCATTATATTCTCGAATACAATAAGGCCAAGGGCGTTGGTTATATCCACAAGGAAAAACAGTTAACAGTGTTCTGTTCACGCTGCAGTTTTAGCAAGGGACAAAGCTTATCGTTGTTCCCCTTGGCATATGTGTGACGTCAGTCCCTTCGTTGGTGGAGTCATTATTGTGAAGCTAATCTTCTTTCACAGTGCAGAGGGTGGCCGCGTGTGGTTTTTAACACCCATCGTCACTCAACAGTGGCCATGGGCTCACGTCAGGAAGATCTGCTTCCAATTACCGTATCCGGTCTCGAGGGAGAAGCTACTAACAGTGCCGTTATTGGCGTCTTGTTTTCTCTGGTCAGAACATCGGGGCTAAAGCAAAACAGTTGTTGTGTTAAGAGTTGCTTGTCATGGTTATTTTCAGCAACAGAAATCTTTACGACATGACAAACTCTGAAATTCCCAAAGTCTGAGTGCAGCTGCCGGAGTGGTGAATAACACTGCGCTTGTGTGTACAGGTGTGGGGAAATTGTTGCAAACGCTTCTTTCTCACTCAGCATCATGTGAAATTCACGGTTTTAGCTGTGGAACGCTAACAAACAAACAGCATCACTTTATCCAACAGCAGGTCTGACTTCATGGCCGTATTCTATAGCAAGTCTGCCGTCATTACATTATCCAAGGGCAGCTCTGCCCTCTTTACTTTACTTTATCCAACGGCAGCTCTGCCTTCAGTATATTATCCAAAAGCAGCTCTGCCCTCTTTACTCTATCCAACGGCAGAGCGCTCTGTAATTCATTACCTTATCCAACGGCAGCTCTGCCATCCATTACCGAATCCAACGGCAGCTCTGCCCTCATTACCTTATCCAATGGCTGCTCTGCCCACATTACCTTATCCAACGGCAGCTCACTACCATTTGTTTTTCCATTATCCTGCTATCTACCTTCCCAGTCCATTCATCTTCGCTTCTTCCAAACCATCTCCCTACTTTTTAGTTTCCCGCGTTAACCCGCAGAATAAAACCCCGATACAAGTTTCCTGTGTTCAGTGAATGCGGAATATAAACAGGTGTCAAAACATGTGAGACCGTATTTTGTAACAGCTAAACATGCATGCTTGTGCTTTACTTTCTCGGCTCGGCTGAATCTTCATTCAGATTACTTCGACCTCCCTTCTCGAAAACAGTGACACTTTTGTCGGTTGTAGCTGGGTGGACAATAAATATTGAGCTGTGCTTGTATTGGCTGTTTTTGACTTTTTGCTGCTGACTGTGTTGTCCAGATCTGTGACCCCGCTTTTCGCTTGTGATTTATTGACGTGTTTTGAACTGGTGTAAGAGAATTTTGAATGTGTGATTCGTCCAGAGCTGACCCTATGCCGTTGACGGTACGTTAAAATCCAAGCACTAACTAACCATAAACAACAACACAATACGCGAACCTTCGTCTTTTCAAAACAATGAAAATTTATTCAACACGAAAAGAGTTTCAAAAAACAACAAAAAACAACAACAGCAGAATAAAAAACAGAATAATAATTCATTTGACTTTCATATTTAATATGAAAGTCAGATGAATTATTATCTGTGTGTGTGGTGTGCTTCTCCTCTCTGCGAATTAATATAAATATGTAAAAGGAATTTTGTATGAAGGACGAGAGGCAACATTGATTGTTTTATGCTGTTTATTATTACATTGTGAGTGAGTGCGAATTCCTGGGAAATGTGAATGCGAATTATGTTTCCATCCTATAATCATTTGTTCATCCATGTTAGACATGTCCATAGTACTCTTGTCTCCATCTCGGAGTTTCTGGGGGAGGGGTGGGGGTGGGGGTAAAGTATGTGACTGTGTTTGTAGTTTTGGTTTGTGGGAACATTTGTATCCACCTGGCGTTATGAAAGTGCGCTACTTTATGTGGAAGCTTTCGTTTGATTTTGTGTGCGTGCGTGCGTGCGTGCGTGCGTGCGTGCGTGCGTGCGTGCGTGCGTGCGTGCGTGCGTGCGTGCGTGTGTGTGTGTGTGTGTGTATTTTGTTTTGTTTTTGTTTTGGGCAGGTCACATCATAGTGTGATTATTTGTTTATAAAGCATACGTCCGTCTGTTACATAATATTTATACATGTTTTGACATATTAATGCGTTGAAAAAAAATCTTTGAATAAAACAAAGAAGTACTTGACTTTGATTGATACTAAGTTTTCTTTGCACGGTTCTACTCCTGCGACATATAACAATTGTCTTTTATTCATTTTGGGCCTAGGGGTCATCGTTCTCCCGAGCGGCTCCAAAAACAACAACTCCCCAAGCAAGTTCGTTCTTGGATAGTAGCTTCCCGCCAACCACACAGTGTGCCCTCAAACTCCACAGGCAAGTCTAGCGACACATTCGTGTTTTGTCACCGCTGGCGTGCTATACTCTCTTCCTCTCCTCCACTGCCACAGTTAGTTTCAATGGAAGTCTGTCCCAGAGCCCTTTCATTTCGTGCCCCCTGCAAAAAATGGGAGTCATGTGCCAGTTTTCCCGGCTGTGATGTTACCACTTGTGGCAGAAGCGAAAGGAAGCCAAGTTGGCGATCGGTGCACAGGATGCGAGTAAATACGACTAACGCAAAAGCAAAACCAAAAACAAGAAGAAAATTAAGACGGTGTGGAATCTTGATATTTGATTCACATTGAAAACGCCTTGGTCCCGAGAGCATTAAATTCCAACAGGGTCCACAATCCTTCGTTTGCGAAAACAATGCAATGGCTGAAATTAAATTTCCGAAGAAGCGACGACCCATTTGCATATTAAAGGGGCGGAGAACCTCCGCCCTGAAAACTTGTTAATGTAAATTTGGAGTTGTCTCGCTCTTCTTACACTGCGCAAGAAGCGACACGCATGTTGTAGTCATGCAGCTTATAATAGTAATAATAATAGCTGTCATTTCTTTAGTGTCGTATCTCACCGACAAGGGTGAGCACACCGCGTTTTACCACAGTTACGGCAGTTTTCTTATGTGCTCCTGATTCCTGCTGTTTGACAGGACGTCCAGCGCCAGAACTCAAAGGTTTTGACGAGGGGAGCGGGGATAGTTCAGTGGTTAGAGCGCCGGACTCGTGATCGAAAGGTCGCGGGTTCGAACCCCTGCAGGAACGGCGGGAGAATTTTCTTCTCTAAGGTCAAACTTCCTGTGCTGACTCTTAGTTCGATATTCATTCCACCCCGTGTTACCGCAGTAGCACGTAAAAGACCCCGGTCATTCTGCCAAAAGTACAGGTGGCAGGTAACAGCTAAATACGTATGCACCTTACGTATGTGGCTTTGCGTGTAGTGACATGGTGCATGGTTGTATGGTGTACACAGAACGCGCCGAACGGCAGCAGTTTCATGTGGCATCAGCCAGGCCAGCGCTGTATGTACATATATTCAAAAACTGACGCGCTATAAAAAATAAAATAATAAAAAAATGTTATTCGCTCATGTAGAATCACATGCGAGCGCAGTGAGTCTGCTCGTGAGCGTAGAATAATATTAATAATAATAATAGATAACTTTTGTATAGCGCTATTCTCTGGTGTACCCAAACTCACTGCGCTTGAATAGCGCTATATAGAAGCGATCAACAACAACAACAACAACTGTAAAATCCAAAATTCCGGACTAATTGTGAGTGTCTAGACATAAACGTCATGACACGGGACCACGGCTCCAAAAAAATTCGCCTTTAAAGGTGTCTGAGCAGTCGATTGGTACATTTGACGGGACGAGGATCAATGTTTTCAAAAGCAGCCTTATTTCTTATTGCGTAGCGTGAAGCCATTTGCCATTGTGATGGAATTTCCGACGTTATTACGCGCATTAACAAGGAAAACTTGCATAATTGCAAATTTCGGTCAGCTCTATATCTGGTGCTATTGTTGGGTTTTTCTTGTTAATTTTTTTGCTTGTTTGCTTGTTTGTTGTTGTTTTTTGTTCTGTTGTGCCCCGTCTGACGTAAGTATGGTAATTAACTTGCATCTATATCTATAACCTACACACAACAACATTACCTCTTCCCTTTTCTATTGAATCCCCTCTTTGTCTCTGTCTGTCTCTCTGTTTCTGTTTCTGTCTGTCTGTCTGTCTGTCTTTCTTTCTCTGTCTCTGTCTCTGTCCCTGTCTCTCTGTCTCTCTGTCTCTGTCCCTGTCTCTCTGTCTGTGTCTGTCTGTCTGTGTCTGTCTCTCTGTCTGTCTGTCTGTCTGTCTGTCTGTCTCTGTCTCTGTCTGTCTGTCTGTCTGTCTGTCTGTCTGTCTGTCTGTCTGTCTGTCTGTCTCTCTCTCTCTCTCTCTCTCTCTCTCTCTCTCTCTCTCTCTCTCTCTCTCTCTCTCTCTCTCTCTCTCTCTCTCTCTCTCTCTCTCTCTCTGTATGTCTGTCCCCCTCTCTCTGTGTCTGTCTGTCTGTCTGTCCCTCTGTCTGTCTGTCCCTCTGTCTGTCTGTATCTCGCTCTCTCTCGCTCTCTGTCTCTCTGTCTCTGTCTCTGTTTCTGTCTCTGTCTCTCTCTGTGTCTCTCTCTGTGTCTCTCTCTCTCTGTCTCTCTCTGTCTCTCTCTCTGTCTCTCTCTCTCTCTGTCTCTGTCTCTCTGTCTCTGTCTCTGTCTCTGTCTCTCTCTGTCTCTCTGTCTCTGTCTCTGTCTCTCTCTCTCTCTCTCTCTCTCTCTCTCTCTCTCTCTCTCTCTCTCTCTCTCTCTCTCTCTCTCGACCGGACCCAAGAAGCTACGCAGACGTTGCAGCAGCAGACGACACAGGGGACCGAACACACGCGACAACACCCGAGCGATCAGCTGATCACGTAAACAACGGGGGCAGAGGTCAGGGGCAACCCTGCGAACCGGAGAGGCGTGACCCTGTTCACCCTGGAGGCCACAGAACAGCTAGTCAGGCCAGCAGTACGCAGTCTGCACGTGCAAACCGTGGTGACGCTCCCAGTGGCTCACAACAGCGTGGACTACACGACTACTGGAGCAGATCTCCAGTCAACAAAACACCCCGACGGTCGGATCGTAACCGACGATAGGACAAGCAAGACCATCCAAGCGAATTAAACTTTCTTGCGTATAATGTAGAAAACTTGTACGGTAAGCTGAATAATTCATCTTTTATGAACTATATTAGCAAGTTTGATATTGTTTGCCTAACGGAGACATTTGCGGACAGCACGTTTGATTTCAGCCGACTGTTTACTGACCATGTCAAGTTTGCTGCACCAGCGAAAAAACTTTCGTTACAGGGCAGAAACTCCGGGGGAGTTCTGCTTTTGATTCGGAAATCCCTTTCTACGTTTGTGAAACAAATGAAGACTGACTGTGAAAACACTGTTGTTGTTAGAGTAGACAAGTCTGTGTTTAGTCTAGATAAGGATGTGTTGCTCATTGCAAGCTATGTTGCGCCAGAGAACAGTCCGCTGTATGACACTCTTGAGCTGAAAGACGGCATTCTTATTTTAGAGGAGAGTATACTGCAGATGGTAGAAAATGAAGACCCTTATATTTTGCTATGCGGAGACCTAAACGCGAGAACTGGCTGTGAACAACCAAAGTTGGAAGAAATGTCTAACTATACACCCGGCTCTGATGATGATGATGGTGACTGTAGGTACAGATGCTCAAAGGATAGTACTGTGAATAATTTTGGAAAATCCTTACTGAATTTATGCTTTATGTTGGACTGTGTTATTGTGAATGGGTTCTGTAACGGTGATGCCAATGGAGAATTTACCTACGTGTCGCCGCACGGCAGTAGCGTGATAGATTATTTTATCATTTCAGAAGATTTGTTTCCTGACCATTGTGAGTTACGTATTGGGGATCGTGTTGATTCATGGCACTTGCCAGTAGAGTTCAAATGGAAGCAAGCGGGCCAAATGATTGACCAACCAGACCAAAGAGAAAGTTATAAAAGTTGGATTGTGTGGTCTGAAGATTGTTTACCCAGTTATAAGCAGGAACTAGAGTCGGACAGTTTTAAACGTTGTATGCAAGATGCCCATTTAGTGCTTGGATCTGATCTAGACGATTCCATTGAAATATTTCAGAATGCTTTGTATGGTCAGAAAAAGGGGGGAAAAGAAGAAGCACGTGAACGACTGGTTTGATGATGAGTGTGCACAAAAGAAGAAAACAGTCAAAAGAGCACTTAAAAGGTTCCAAAGGTCAAAGAAAGAAAATACTGAATACAGGGAAACGTATGTTAGTGAAAGAAAAGAATACAAGCAACTGTTGGCAAGGAAGAAAACCGAGTTTGACCGGGCAAGAATAGCAAGACTGAAACAGTCAATAAATGATCCCAAACTGTTTTGGCAAACGATCAGGTCAGTGAATAGAAAGGTTACAATATACAACGACATCACCAAAGAACAGTGGTACGAACATTTTTTTCGAGTGTTTAATACAAGTGCTCTAGCAGATACTCTGACCCAAGCGGGTGAAATTGCAGATGCAGAGACAGATGAGGAAATGCCTGAAGTTTTGTTTAATGAAGCAATTTCCAAACAAGAGGTTGTAGCTAGTATTGGCAAGTTGAAGTCTGGGAAAAGTGCAGGTCCAGACAAGATAATAGGCGAAATGCTAAAACATGCTAATGAAGTAGTCATTGATTTTCTAGTGAAACTTTTTAACGAAATATTCGATGGGGGAATGTTTCCCCGAGAGTGGTCAAAATCAATCATTGTGCCTATTCATAAAAAAGGGGACGTAAATCAACCAGATAATTATCGGGGTATAGCCTTGACAAGTGTTATAAGTAAAGTGTACACCAATATTCTGAACAAACGACTCTTTGAGTGGGCAGAGGTAGAAGAAAAGATCATCGAAGAACAGGCTGGTTTCAGAGCAGGCTATAGCACTGTGGAACATATATTTTCTCTGTATGCGATGGTACATAAATACTTACTCAAGCACACAAAGCTGTATGTAGCCTTCGTAGATTTTAAGAAGGCGTTTGATTCCGTGAACAGAAACGCGCTATGGTCCGTGTTAAGAAAAAATGGTGTAAATGGAAAACTGTACATGGCTCTAAGGGGTATATATAATTCGGTTATAGCATGTGTACGTGATAAATGCTCATATTCTGATTATTTTGCCTGTCCAGGAGGTGTCAAACAAGGTTGCCTGCTTAGTCCTTTGATGTTTTCCTTTTTCATCAATGAATTAGCCATAGAAGTGTCAAAAACAGGTAAGCATGGTATTCAGTTGATCCCTGATACCATTGAAATTTTTCTGTTACTTTTTGCTGACGATGTCATACTCCTGTCAAATACGATAATAGGCTTGCAAAACCAACTTGATAGTTTGAAAAGGAAAGCAGACAGATTGTACTTAACGGTAAACTTAGAAAAAACTAACATTATGGTGTTTCGTATGGGTGGTCACCTCGCTGCACGAGAAAAGTGGTTGTATGGTAATGCAGTCGTTAAAGTGACAAACGCGTATAAGTATTTGGGCATGATATTTACTACAAAATTGAGTGTGAATGCTGCTTTGTCTGATGTGTGTAAAAAAGGAAAGAAGGGTGTGATGGAGATTCAGAAATCAATGAGAAGATTAAGTACAGTAGATCCATGTTTATTCTGGAAACTCTTCGACGCTCAAATCACTCCTATCTTGACGTATGCAGCAGAAGTTTGGGGATTACATGATACAAAGCAAATTGAAAAAGTTCATACATTTGCCATCAAACGATTTCTGAATGTTCCACTACACTGTTCAAACAAAATGATGTATGGAGAAACTGGCAGATATCCACTGTTTATTACAACATATGTAAAATGTATTAAGTTTTGGTTAAAACTGACCAGATTACCAATGACAAGAATATGTAGACAGGCGTATGAAATGCTTTTGCTACAACATGAAACGGGCAAACAGAATTGGGTAACGAATGTGAAGACTGTTTTGGTGGGACATGGATTTGGCATTGTGTGGTTGTGCCAGAGTGTTGGTTATGAGACACATTTTGTAGCCGAATTTAAAGACAGGCTTATTTGCTGCTACAAGCAAAACTGGCATTCGGAGATGGAAAGTGACGATAAATACAGATGGTTTTATTCATTCAAATGCATCTTCCAAGCTGAAAAATATTTAATGTGCATTACAAACAAATGGTTGCGAGGTATGTATGCTAGGTTTAGATTAAGAGCGTGTGGACTTAAAAGTCACAAACAATGGTTTTCCACCGAACAACAGGGAGATTTTACCTGCCCAGTGTGTGGTCAAGAGAGAGAAGACGAAATACACTTTATTTTTCATTGTCAGGCCTATACAGACCTGCGAAAGAATTATAGCATGCTTGACTCACATACAGTTCAATCCGGTATAAACTATTTAAGGGCACTCCTTGCATCAAAGAACGAGACCAAGATCATAGCACTGGCAAAATACATTACAGAAGCTATGAAAGTTAGAAGAAATAAAGTCGAAAACATTTAACACTTAACCTAGCAGACAAAGTATGCAGATACTTTATTCTTGGATGGTCCTTGTTGGTTCCATTTCGTGTGTGTGTGTGTGTGTGGGTGGGTGGGTCCTGTTGGTTCCATTTCGTGTGTGTGTGTGTGTGTGTGTGTGTGTGTGTGTGTGTGTGTGTGTGTGTGTGTGTGAGTGTGTGTGTGTGTGTGTGTGTGTGTGTGTGTGTGTGTGTGTGTGTGTGTGTGTGTGCGTGCGTGTGTGTGTGTGTGTTTAATGTATGGAAAGGGAAAGATGTGAATACATATATATGCATATAATTATGTACATGTAAACGAATCTGTTACATGTGAAAATCTCTACAGGCATAGCACGGTATTCTGCGCTTGCAGATGATTCATCCTTATTATCCATACTACTTATCCCTTTTGAAAGAACTACATGATTTGTACATGTCGCTGTGCGTGGTGGAAAGTTGATCATGTTTTGTACCCCCTTGTCTTGTGGGCTTGTAAGCTGAAGACAATAAAACTTCAAACTCAAACTCAAACTCTCTCTCT
>OY757542.1:10220220-10232720 GCA_963584105.1 Alviniconcha strummeri
AGAATCTTTTATTCTACAGCGTTCAGTGAAGTTCATAACATTATATAGCCTAACAGGTTTTCGGTATTAATATTATAACATCAATCCCACAACGTCAGTGACATAACAGCGAAGCAAGGAAGGTAGCCGTAGCATTGGTTTGTTACTGAATGGATTCATCAAGTTTTCGAAAGTAATACCTCAACAGTCTGTGGGAAATAAGTCTGATTTACTGCTTTTGAAGTTCAACGACTTATACCCAACTGGTGCTAAAACATTGTAATTACTGTACATTATTTTTGTTTCCGTCAGTCTATATTGTTTCTCTCTCTCTCCTACTCTCCTCTCCTCTCTCTCTCTCTCTCTCCTCTCCTTCTCTCTCTCTCTCCTCTCTCTCTCTCTCTCTCCTCTCTCTCTCTCCACTCCCCTCCTCTCGAGCTCTCGAGCTCTCGAGCTCTCTAGCTCTCTCTCGAGCTCTCGAGCTCTCGAGCTCTCGAACTCTCTTCTCTTTCGACTGTTATACGTTTGACGTCAGTCAAGCGTTGTTAGTCTTCCTAGGTCTGTTCATCGGTAAAAAACAAAAACAAAACAAAAAACGCATTACCCAGCAGCAGTAGTGACCAGTTACGTGTCAAGTCTCTGACGACGTCAGACACCCTTACCGTGAGTAATTGGTCACTCGCTGGCAGCGGTTCCGAAATGAACCAGATACCAGACACGTATTTTGAGACTATCCACAACAATCACGCGGATGTTAAGATTGTTCTTGATTGGAAGAGAAAAAGTATCTCGCAGAAACAAAATCTATTCAGTATAGTACGTTTCCGCGTCGGCAGTTGACTAATACCTTGGTGTCAGTTGATTGTGTCTTCAATGGAATGACTGACGGCCCCCACACACGCCCACCGCCTTTCTCTGTCTGTCTGTCTGTCTGTTGTCTCTCTCTGCTCTCTGTCTGTAGGTCTCTGTCTGTCCTGTCTGTCTGTCTGTCTGTCTGTCTGTCTGTCTGTCTCTCTCTCTCTATCCTCTCTCTCTCTCCTCTCTCCTCTCCTCTCTCTCTCCTCTCTCTCTCTCTTCTCTCTCTCTCTTTCTCTCCTCTCTCCTCCTCTCTCTATCTCTCTATCTCTCTGTTTCTCTGTCTCTGTCTCTCTCTCTCTGTCTGTGTGTGTGTGTGTGCTCTCTCTCTCTCTCTCTCTCTCTCTCTCTCTCTCCTCTCTCTCTCTCTCTCTCTCTCTCTCTGTGTCTGTCTCCTGTCTGCTTCTGTCTGTCTGTCTCTGTCTGTCTGTCTGTCTGTCTGTCTCTCTCTCTCTCTCTCTCTCTCTCTCTCTCTCCTCTCTCTCCTCTCTCTCTCTCTCTCTCTCTGTCTGTCTGTCTGTCTGTCTGTCTGTCTGTCTGTCGTCTGTCTGTCTGTCTCTCTCTCTCCTCTCTCTCTCTCTCTCTCTCTCTCTCTCTCTCTCTCTCTCTCTCTCTCTCTCTCTCTCTCTCTCTCTCTTCTTCCCTTCGTGTTTGGAGTTCCAGAACTGTTTAAACGCTGCCGGGACAGTTTCTTATCTCTGCTTCAATTTATTACGTATTAAACACTTTTAGAAGGTTTAGCGAAGGCCGATGCAGTGATACTAAAGAAAATACGACATTTCCGGAATTAAATGAAATCCATTGATCGTCTTTTTGTGAGGACATAGGGCCTACGCGGTCATTAGATCTTTGCAAAAACCTAATAGCAAGTGTTGGATACGCAAACAGTGGGAGTGTTTGATCAACGACGCAGCCGGTGTGGGATTAATGTAACGATTTCTGAACACAAATTCACACTGCAGATAGAAGAACACCGCAAGGAACAGGCGCAACACCCAATCACCGGTTCTAGTACACTGTCATTATTGATGTCATCCACCGGTGTAACTGTTCTTACGCAGGAATATCCGTATAGTACATCGTTATTAATAAGCATGTGACTGGTGACATCAATGACAGGTAAACGATAACTTGATGATTCCTGTGCGTGGTGTTTCTGATCCAACTAACCAAATACGGCAACAACAATCAAGTGAAAAAAAGGGAATAGCGATCGGATCCCCCCCCTCCCGTTCCCCCCCACCCCCCTCCACATACACACACACACACACACACACACACACACACACACACACACACACACACACACACACACACACATCCCTGCGTGTAACTCATGGTAAGGGAACTGAAGAACAATGTCCTCTCTTTTTTTATGGAAGATTTGAAGGAACTCACAACGGTAGCATGAAGCCCGTTCTTAACTGGGCCAAGTTTGTTTGCCGAACATACTTTGGACAGTTCGACGAACTATGATTCGTTTCTTAACTGAACTTTTAGTTCGCCGAATATGGTTCGGACAGTCCAAACTTTACTTCATTCTCACCTGGCTTGTAATGAGATGCCAGCTTCGGCCCGAACTTTGGCGGCAGACGCGCAGCAGACAGCATGATCGAAAATGTAGGCTAAAGTCAAGTCTTGTCAAGTCAATATACTTTAATCATCCCTCACAGGGTATTTCAACTAACTGCTATATCATTTTGGGTCCCAGAGACAAAGCTGCACCTCCCACAAGTCAACAAATAGGTCAATTCCATCCGAAGCGAGTGAAGTATCGACATCGTTATCCATTGCTATTTCTTCCTCATCCACAAAGAGCTATCTTTTCTCTCAACCAGTCAGAGGTAAGGTTCGCCGAACTGGGCGAATATTCCCAGAACATGTTGAGCAAAGCTTTTTGGACCCGGAAACATAGCTTTGAGGCAGTTCGACGAAAAACCCGAACTAGGTCGAACTCGAAAACCTTATTTTACCAGGACTGTAGTTTAGTTTCACTCAACTAGTCCTTGCTAAGCTACTGAATAATGCATTTATAAAAATTACAAGGCATGAAGCACGAGTAAAAAGAAATTACACACTAAGCATAAAAACTTCCACATAAACTACTATTCATATAAACTACTATTACATACAGTTAGCAGCAACAAAAAAGCAGTCTGAAAGTCAGGAGGACCTGGCGGAACTAAACGGGTTAGAAACTAGGTTTCAAATGACCAATCACGGCAAAACGGCAATGCCAATCACTCGAAAACCGCTCCGTCTCTGTCATCTCTTTCTTTCTGTCTGTCTCCCTCGCCCACTAGCACTTTCCTGGCACAATCCATCCTCTGTAAAGGCCTCAGAGTGTACAAGAAGTTTCCGGTTGAAGGAGCTGAGCGAGTGACTATAAGATCAGATTGTCAGAGGTAGGTTGTTCCACAGAAAGGCACCGGGGAAGGCTATATACCTTTTGAATAAGTATATCCGTGGCCTAGGCAAACTAAGCTAACAGTTCCTACAGTTCGAATAGCGCGAGGGAGGACGTGTGCACAGATCTGAGACATACTCCGGGGCCTCACTGTTAAGTACCCTGTGCATCAACAGACCTATGTATTCCATTTGTTTGTATAGTCTCAAGATCCTCATAGTTTTTAATTTCTGGTCAGTAGTTGAGTTGTATTTGAAAAGATTGACTTTACAGCTCTTCTGTGCAGAGAACTGAATATTATTTTGAGAACATCGCTACAGCCGTCCGACACGACTAATGTATAATCAATGCGAGGTTTAGGGCATTAAAGAATAGCTTCCAGGTGTCGATGTCTAAAATGTACCTTCGTTTTGACAGAACGAAAACTCATCTCGTGACTGTTTTGCATACATTAGCAGTATGTGAGTCCCAACGAATTGTATATTTATGGTTATACCTAAAAGACGGTGTTTCAACACTTGATCGATTTCCGCCCAGCGTAGAACGAGATCAAGCGGTAATGGAGACAGGTGGTGTTTCTGTCTGGTAACAATTGGCATAGACATGGTCTTGATCGGATTGATGACCATGTGATTATTGTTACACCAGTTGGATACCTGATCTAAGGTGTCTTGCATATTGCTTCTGATTTGTAGAAGATCTTTTCCTGATGTGTTCAGTATCGTGTCATCTGCCAACATGTCAAAATCAGCAGAAATATTCTTACGTGTAATGGAAGGTCATTAATATAAAGTCTAAAACGAATAGGTCCCAAGACAGAGACCTGTTGTACAGCAAACGTTATTGAGTCTTCAGAGGAGTAAGAGCAATGGAGGAAAGCACTGCATTCTGTTGTAAAAATATGATTTAGAAAGTGGTAGAGAAAATGACTTTTTAAGATATATGTTGAGCTTCTTCAATAGGATACGTGATCAACTAAGTCAAAAGCCTTCGTTATGTATAGGAATACCACACCAGACACCTCATGGCTGTCAGCGAAGCATTTGTAAGGCGGGCCAATAAATTACAAATATATGTAAGCTAGTCTATTATATATGTAATGAACATTTAGTAATTGGATGCTTATACCATTCAGAACAGACTCCACACCCCCCCCCTACCCCCCCAGCTTCGATGTATAATTGACTAGTTCTTAAACGGAAAGATATGGGATGACAAATGTGTCTAACTGCCTGCTAGTTTTTTGCTTGCAGAAATCTTGTAGAAGATTCGAACACATAATCATTTTAATCTGAGTGCAATGGGTCGACAGACAACACCAGACTCGCAGCCACAACTTATAACAGTCAGTAGCATACTTCCGAAGAAAGGAAGGCTGGAAATGGAAGCTTGGACTGTGCCCTGGAGATGGTGCACGGGATTTGGTGGAGGAGGAGGGAGGCAGGAGGGTTGTCTCATGAATTAAGCCACGTTAAGGTGCGATGATTTAGCCCAGCAATGAAGAGCTCAGACGGTGCTCTAAATTAACCGGCCGAATAGCTGCATTGTGGCGAGGCTTAATACCTTGCTTCGAATACGGTTCCTTTTTAAACAATGGTTTGAGGATACTATATTTCTAGTAACATTTTTGGGGGTGGGTTTTTGTCGTTGTTTTCAATCTTGCGGAATGACGCTGACAGATAAAATGCGAGTAAAAATAAAATATCAAAATTGGGCCGCCTATATTGAGATTCTTTAACTGTTAATTTTTTTTTTTTTTTTTTTTTTTTATATAGGGCAGGAAGGTATGGGATGGATCTCGAAAATAATATCCACCTAGAGGGGAAGAGCTACACGAAATATATCCACCTCCTTAACGACTTTGGTTTGCGTCCCGTCAGCTTCCTTGGCTGCAGGGGTCAATTATGTTACTGCAGTAATGAGCGCCCCCACCACTAATGACGGACGGAGCAGGCACTAAAACACCGGATGTTGCCGCCCGATCCGGGAGCACAAAGGCTGCTGGGAAGAATGCAAATAGTTTCGGTATGACTAGATGAATTCAGAGTGTCTGACTATAGGAATAAGATCAATGTCTCGATCGTTTTGGCGGATGTGTGAAGTGGTGTTGCGAATGTCCGTGTGGTCGGAGGGGACTGAAGTGTGAAACTGTGGTCCCGATCAGCATTCCTGTCCCGCGCCTCTTTTTTTCTTTTTTCTTCCTTTTTTTCTTTTTCTTTTTTGACAGCTAGTGGTTTTCTTTCCACTGTTGCAGTTATTTATAGTGATATTTATAGTATCCAGTTTCTCTTTTGTTGAAGTTGCTGTAGTTGTTGTCGCTGCTGCGGCCGAATTTGGTTTCTTTTTGTTCCCCTCTGAAATTAATGCGCATGCAAAACCAAACGAAAATACTATAAGCAACATGTGATAAAAGTTCTGAAACGCACATGTTAGTACAAAACAACAACGCAGCACAATTCAAGAGATCCTGGCCTTCCTCACTAATGTAAGTTAGTTAATGGATGAGTGGGAAATTATGTGGTTGGTTAGTTCTTTAGTTCTTTAGTTAGTTAGTTGGTTGGTTGGTTGGTTGGTTGGTTGGTTGGTTGGTTGGTTGGTTGGTTGGTTGGTTGGTTGGTTAGTTAGTTAGTTAGTTAGTTAGTTGGTTGGTTGGTTGGTTGGTTGGTTGGTTGGTTGGTTGGTTGGTTGGTTGGTTGGTTGGTTGGTTGGTTGGTTAGTTAGTTAGTTAGTTAGTTAGTTAGTTAGTTAGTTAGTTAGTTAGTTAGTTAGTTAGTTAGTTAGTTAGTTAGTTAGTTCCCCTCATCATACGTTGATTGTTGTCTATAGATGTCAGGAAGCCTTGAGCTGGCTACTCAAGTAGGACAGTTTACACAACCACTAACTTCTCCATTATTTTGCAAAAAGCTTACAACTGACATCTGTTTGTGTGAAGTATTTTTTGCACGCATATACATTATGAGGCATATTCAAAGTTATACTTGAGTGCAGACGTTTCCGAACATTTTGCGTTTTGCTCAAAATTTCAACTTTATCTTCCCATATGTCAGGTACGCGCGAGTGTTTGCCTGCCTGTGTAGTGTGTGTGCCTCTGCATTTTTGGAGTCGTATGTCATGAGGAAAAGGTCAAACAACCTTGGCAAGTGCCATGCCGGGGCAGAAATATCCCGAATGGAAATAGGAATGGAAAAAAAAAAGTTTCTGTTGGCCAAAACAACAACTGAAATCAGTCATAACCTTAGATAGCCTCCATCAATCACGTATTTGTCGCCAGAGAAATTTGAGCTTCTCCAAATCAGGTACGCAAATTGTTTACGACGGTTGCTTGGGCAAAATGGCAGTTTCTCATGATATGAACGTATTGATCGATGCTCTTGCTGTTTCAAAGCTGAAAAGAAAAAAGAAATTGATGCTCAATTCCTATCTTTGTTATGGCTGTGTCTGAAGTCGGCTGATTCCTAAATAATGGTAGCTATCCTACAAAATCACCCCATATCCCGACTGAGAACTGTATATAAACATCTAACAAGCAAATTAGGTTTAGACTGACACAATAAAATCTGCACGGGGATTCCATCTAGTTTACAGCAAGGAGTAACAATTATAAATACTCTTGCACTGTTTTCAGGCCAAATAAAGCGATATGAATGTTTAAACCTTATCTGATGTTAGACAAATTTGGCTGCCAGCGATCTGAAAAAAAGATCAGAGTACACAAAACAGAAGTTACTTAGCTGGTTACATATCAGTCAGTCATTTAGTTGGTTGGTTGGTTAGTTGGTTCATGGTTTTAAAATCCAGCCAACAGCACTTGGTCATCTCAGAAAAGCGGTGTGGGTGCCCCTCTAAATAAATGTTATAACTAAGACAAACCTTGTGTTCTGTTGTCTTTTGGCATGCCTAAACTTACAAACAAACAGACAGTAGTGTAATCAAACAGCACTGTCATGAATACACCGTTTCGGTGGCTATTCAAAAATGTGCTGTTACATGTAAAAGCGACAGACACTCATTCAGAGTTGCATACCATTAAAGCACAGTAGGTCCTCTCTGAAGCAGAGAATATCCATTGTGAAGCACTTAGGGCTCATCTCGAGATGAGGAGCTCAACTAGTGTTCGTATGATAATAGTAGAATAATTTTCGATAATATAATAGCTCTTTTCAAATTTTCATTCATCTATCTTCTCTTAATAATAATAACGGGAATTTGTAAAGCACCCACCCTGTGGCTCAAAGCGCTGAATCAGCAGACACACATATAATGTACATCGAGATGGAAAATGTTATCAGCAATAAAAAAATTAAAACAATTAAAAAAGCTAACGCATAATGTAAAGAAGGGTTTAAGCGTAACTATGCAAAACATGCGAGCGCATGCCTACACACACACACACACACACACACACACACACACACACACGCACGCACGCACGCACGCACGCACGCACGCACGCACGCACGCACGCACGCACGCACGCACGCACGCACGCACGCACGCACGCACACACTGTATAGACTGATAGGGCTGAAGGACAAAGTTGCTTAACTGATATATTCTGAGAAGAGAAATGTCTTGAGTTTGCTTTTGAAGGCAGAGAGAGTAGCACGAGTGCCTGATGTCCTGGGGGAGATTGTTCCAGGTGTGGGGCCAAAGTGTGAGAAAGTACAAAAGCCATGGGTTTTGCGGTTGAAACGTTGGAGTTTGAGCATGCGTGTGTCTGACGAAGAGAGCGGGAAGGACTGTAAAGGTGTAATAGCTCAGAAAGATAAGAGGGAGCGGAACCTGTGATTGCATTGTAACACATGTAAGAAGTTTTGTATTTTATTTGTTCAGAAATTGGGAGCCAGTGGAGTTGCTTTTGTAGAGGTATGCAGTTTTAATGGCGTGGTGCTCTGAGAACAAGGCGTTAATAGTTTCACTGCAACAACAACAAAGACAGGTAAGTAATTTGTTGTTTTATGCCAAGTCAACGATATCAGGACGAAAACAAAGACAAAAAAAGGACCCCCCCCCCCCCCCCCAAAAAAAAAAAAAGGAGAAGAAGGCTGTATGTATGTAGCAGATAAACCTTACTAACATCGTGTCTAGACTTCTTTAACCAGTCAGAAACGTTCTTGTATATACAGACACAAACGCATTAAGCCAGGGGCGGGAGGCACGAAGTGCTAAAAGCTGGGGTTTATGCAGCCTCCCAACCAATCAGAAGGAAGGAATAGACGTCATTGTCATCACGATATTCCCACCTTTCTCAGGAAATGGAGACTCGACACACAAATACGGAAAATTAAGTACCTGGGGGTAAGGATCACGTTTCGATGGAAACTGTCTTCAAGACAATGTTTGACCTTCCGGCGATTCCCAGCGGGGCGATTTCATGAGACTGTGCCATGCCGGGAAGTAGGATGCCATTATGATGTTTTCATCAAAATTATGATGGAGTTTTGTTAAAAGCCAGCGGGCAAGGGGGTGCAATTTTTCTAGGGTCAACCGTCTGGTGACCTCAATTTGTTGGTGTGTAATGAAGCGTTGGAAGAGTCGAGAGATCTGGATGCGCATGATCTTGGCTACCTACAGGCCTTCTAGCTATAATTCTCGCCTTCGCTGACTGGTATACAGCGCCATGTATGTGTAGTGCGAAGTGCTGGACACCGATCTTTCTCAAACCAGCGTCCGTCCATTAGCTGTTTGCGATTAATCCTTCCACTGGTCTTGCCTCTCTGGCTAAGCTCGTTTAATCCAGAAATGCTTTTTGTGCGTTTCCTGACATGCTCAATATTTTCCTTGGATTACGAATTTACGACAAGCATTCTGTTTGTAGAATATTACATTGCAAACGCACTCGTAAATCAACAAGCATTTCTATTGTAGTTTCAGCTTTCCGGTTTCTCGCTTTGATATTCTAGCCGACGAAGCTGTCAACTCTACAGAGCTTAATATTTGAATTCGCTCACAAATAATTTACTCGTGAAAGATCCCCCACCAACACGACAAGCGGAGAAAGAACTGATAGAGCTATATGCTGATTTTGTCACACACTAAACATTAAATGAGCGTTGTTGTTGTTGTTGTTGTTGTTGTTGTTGTTGTTGTCCGTTTTACGTTTATTTTTTTATTTTTATTAGTGTTATTTGTTGTTGTTGTTGTTCAGTACTTCATTGTCCCTTGCGTTCGGGTCAGCTTACCTGGGTAAGGCGCAGCTATCAGTGTGTGCAGTATTTTCGTGTGTCCGAGCAATGGCATGGCTGCCAGAGTTCGGGATTTTCGACGAGCGTACAGCTGCTGTTGATGCATGAAATATTGCTCACGGGGGCTGTACAAACACTTAAAAGGCCCTGCACTAAAAGTGGACCCTGGGATTTCCTCCCAGAGTCCACCTTGTCGCACCGGTGTCTGGAACCGGCACCAGTGTTTTGCTTGGCTTTTCACTCGGACGCTCCGGCAACTTATATATATATCCCAGTCGTGAGCGATCCACGCGCGCCTGTCTGAGTGTGTGTATGTGTGTATGTGTGTGTGTGTGTGTGTGTGTGTGTGTGTGTGTGTGTGTGTGTGTGTGTGTGTGTGTGTGTGTGTGTATGTGTGTGTGTGTGTGTGTGCGTGTGCGCGTGTGTGTGTGTGTGGTTTTTGTTGGAAGTGGTGATGGTATTTTTATGTTGTTGTTGTTCGTTTGTTTTTGAAAGTAAAACTTGACACTGAAGTGTCTATTCCGCGCGCTGATTATGATGTTCCGTTGACTCTTAATTAATTGTCATTAGTACGTGGGTCGACCAGTTGCAGCGCTTTAGCAATTCGTAAATTTAAAAAATAATGTTAGAAGCTATGCTGCGATTTAAAAACGCCGCAGCTAACAAATGCAAACAACCTGAAATCGTGATCACTGCTTGACATTTACTTTCCTTTCAAAACATTTGCCGTGTTCTTTCGTTCCAAACTTTCATCAAAATTCGCTGCGAAGCATGGGGGCTTAAGTCCGTCTGACGTGCTGAAGGAACGAAGCAACAAATTAATCAATATTCCTCTCATTCCGTTCGGAAATCTCGTTTTCTTGCCTTCGAGGTACTCCAAGTTTACTTTCTTCCTCCTTTAATGGCTTTGAAATCACCGAGGGTTTCCTGGTCTGTTGGTTTGATGTTTGGACATTATGCAAATGAGCATATCAAAAAGTTGGATCTTGTACGGGCAACAATGCCGGCTCGATGCGACTTGCATTTAAATCTGCAGGGATGTTCCGAGACTGTGGCTTTTTATTGCACGGCTTGTTCAAAGAGACCGACTGCCGTTGAATGACCGCTGATTAATACAGTATAAAGGTACTGCAGACTTTGATCTCACCTCTTGGAAAGCAATATATCCTTTCTTTTGCAACATGCTGAATCTGCAAGGCTGCAGATCAGTGTTGCAGTCATTCTGGCCGAGGGTGGGTCCGGCGGTTTCACTAAAACAGGTTTTGGAACGATTTCTCTCGGCTTCGATCATTTTGATTATCCTGGCAATACGTGTCAAACACAAAACCGGCATACTGTAATATGTTTGCAAGGTTACCGTAACTTTATTTCTTTGTCCTAATTTCTTTACGTCCGTTGTATACTTCGCATCAAAATGTAAGGGGCATTATCCTCCATCTTTTTGGGGTAGAGGGTCATTCATGCCACTCATTTTATCCAAGCAGACCCCATCTTCTTACACCATTTTCTCACCCATACTCACCTATTCACCTAGCAGCTATGACGATCACGATTCTACTGCTATAATTAGGTTGATTATGGGTCATCAGAGAGAGAGAGAGATGTGATCAGATACGGGATAATCAACACAAAAGGGAGTTAATCAGCGCCCGACATACGCAACACAAGTACAACAACAAAGATTTGAGTCACCTACGGTAACTCTCACGTGGCATGCATACAAATACAATGTACATAAACTCCACCAGAGGTGTGTCCTCTCGAATACGGGATCAGATAAGGTAATTGTGTATTTCAGTAATAAATATTTAAGTACAAGTCGGCTTTAAAAAAAAAAAAAAAAAAATCTGTCGCTGATAACAAACAGCAAAGCTCAATACACCAAAGTAAGAGATAGAGGACGGAGAAAGAAAGAGAGTGTACACACACACACACACACACACACACACACACACACACACACGCACGCACGCACGCACGCACGCACGCACGCACGCACGCACGCACGCACGCACGCACGCACGCACGCACGCACGCACGCACGCACACACACACACACACACACTGCCGAAAATGACACACACAACGTATAAGGCTACTGGTCCAAATGCTATTTGAAGAGGTGAGTTTTAAGACTAAGGTTTGACACAGAGTTAAAAAATAAAAAAATAAAAAAATATGAAAATAGTGGTCGGCAGTGATTCCATATCTGCGCAACAGAAGGGGGGGGGGGGGGGGGGGTGGGGGGGGGGTGGGGGGTGGGGGGGGGGGGAAGAAAAAAAAAGACTACCAGCATGCAGGTTTGGTTTCGGTTTACCGTCAATGGATGGGATGCGAAAGGTTTACCAGCAGAAGAAGGGCCCAGAGACTTAGAAGGGACGTAGCTCTGGATAAGTTCAGGGGCAGTGCCAATGATAATCAGATCATCTCATTCAGAACATTCTGGCTTGTATTTACCACATAAGGTACACAGAAGGCTACATTAAGATATATTCGAACAAACTCGCTTACTTCCTTTGTACCTGGCAAGCACCATCTAAGACCGTCTTTGTGGGTACTGACATGTCGCCGAAATCTGAGTGGCAGACGCGATTAGCCAATCAGCCCGCGAAGACAAGACACGCCCCACTTTTGACCACGCTTTTCTTCCGGCAGTTCAGAACCATTTCCTTCTGGTGAACTCTCGCACACCGGAGAGGGCCAAGCTGAGCGTACATGAGAGACAGACGAAAGCGTTCCTAAATCTTTAGGAAAACCTAAATCTTTCAAACACGGGAGTGCTGCCACGCGTTTGTCGGACCTTACGTCAATGGGCAGAGCCTTCTCTCTCCTGGCGACACGTTCATTCGGAAGGGACAACGGACAGCCTCTGCTCCAAATTCCGCCAGATCGGTTACGCCATTGAAGGGGCAACCTTTACCTCCGTGCAGCCGTACACTGACGCTGTCAGCACCCCCCGGAAGGTTTGGGTACTAACCGGTAATTGTGGAAGCACTATAGTGTCGAAGTTTGCACGTTGACTATGAGGGCGCATCCGTCGCGATAAAGACAGTTTGTCTCGATTTAAACGATTT
>OY757542.1:10240627-10255627 GCA_963584105.1 Alviniconcha strummeri
AAATCCCGGTCATTCTGCCAAAAGTGCAGATGGCAGGTTACAGCTAAACACGCATACACCTTACGTATGTGGCTTTTATTGAACCGTGCTTCGGCATTGGTCACAACTTGTCCCTAATATGTCAAATGACATCTGAGGACATTAAGCATCAACTCATCATCATCATGTGCTGCAATGCCTCTCTGAACTGCTGCATGTCCGCATATACTCCGTTTCGTACACTTCACGCTTCTTCTGACACCCGCTGGCTCAAAATACAAACTGACAACTGCAAGACTCATGGCTTTCGCATTTTCTTTTGTTTTGGATCCCACATTTGGAACTCACTCCCACAAGACCTTTGGTACCACTCAGCTCTATTGTCTTTTGAAACGAAACTGAAAACTGTCCTCATCTCACAGTACTTCCGTCTCAACTAACATCAATACCCGATTCTCTGTCTCTGCTTCAATTAATGTTTATGCAAGCAAATGTTTATGTTTGTGCGTGCTGTATGTATATTTTTCTAAGTTGCTAGCATCCTTGTGCTCTACGGACAAAAAGTAACGTGAGCACTGATCTTAAAAAACAAACAAAAACTCGACTCCTTCTTAGCCTTTCTCTTTTCACCCCCCCCCCCCCCCCCCCCCCCCCCGCAACTTCCCTTTCCGATCCGATTCACGAGTAAGAAATACAGTATGTACTGATTACAATGGCAAATCCCATTATGCTATCACCATTTTACGCGTGCATATTTTCTGATACTCGTCACCGTCAGTGTCAGTGTATTTGTTCCCCTCGCAGTAGCAGGAGAGGAAGCCAGAGACTCGACGTCACTGACTCTGCCTAGGTGTGCCGTGACCCCTCAGCTTTCAGACAGGTCTGCGCCCCAGGCAACCGAGAGGCTGACGACGACGACCCACGCCTCAGCAACATTGAACAGTGCCTCGATACCCTCGACACCCACACTCCCAACATTCAACGATACCTCAACACCCACGCTGACAATATTCAACAGTGACGGTACGTCAACACCCACGCTGACAATATTCAACAGTGACGGTACGTCAACACCCACGCTGGCAATGTTCAACAGTGCCTCAACACCTACAGTCACTGTGTTCGGTAGTGCCTCACAGTCTACATTGCCAATGTTTAACGGTGCCTCGACTCCCAGATTTCCGCTGTTCAACAGTGCTTCAACGCCTGCACTTCCCTTACTAACAGACCTTGCAGCACAGGACGGACGTCCAGCCGAAGTTCTTGTTGCCATGGAAGCACGCCGACCGCCGCAGTGTCATGACACTGTAACGTGCAAGGATCCCTCGAAGTCTGACGTGAGCACAGTATCTCCAGATTCAACTTTTCCAGTCGGGTCTGCGACGTCCGAGTCTCTGAAACAACTTGCAGATTGTGCTGTTTCGGCCGCTTGGATGACACCTGATCGCTCGCAACAGACACAGACTGAAGCCCATGCTGTATCAACGGCAGTCGCATCGTTGGATGCTTCTTCGGCGACCTCAGTTTCAGCACCACGAACACCCGACGTTACTGCACCAGGGGAGGTTCCTGCGTCATATGATGATGGAGCACGATCCAGAGTTCCTCTACAGTCGGAAGTTTCTGGACTGTCAATACCTCGTGTAGCATCACCAGTACCCGTATTACCAGACGTTCCTCTGCCACCCCAAAAAGATGCCCCTTCTTTGGTGTCGAGAGAATGCGGTACTGGGAATGGACACGAAGCCCTGCCGACCTCACAGTCAAAATTCCGGACGCGACAAAATACTCGCCACGCCAACACTCGTCTGAGAAAATACGAAATTAAAGGTCAGTGACCATTTGTTCTCTCTCTCTCTCTCTCTCTCTCTCTCTCTCTCTCTCTCTCTCTCTCTCTCTCTCTCGATGTATAACCTTGAAAATGCATAGTTTTGTCTGCCTGGTGGTTTCAGGGTACGTTGGTGGCAGTGTTGGCTGATTAACCTTTGTGTCTTGTTCACATTGTTTCTGTGGACATTCGGACGAACGCGGAGGAGGGCAAACTTTGAACAGAGAAAGTTTTATGACAGGCTGTGTTGCATTCGATACAGACCTGTGACAGACAAGCTATTGAAGCATGTTGTACAGGCTTCATCATGCTGTCAGGAGTGTTGATGCCTAACGCAGCATACATCTTGTTGATGCTTAACGGTACAGTAGCCTGCATCTATCAGAACATGAACATATAATTAAACAGCCTGTACACTTTAAGTTTAAAACAAAGTTCGGTAGCCTTGCTCTGCTGGCGGTTGTAACTTTTCCCAGATAAAACGGCCCAATTTTCCCAAGATGTTTATGTGTGCGTCTCTCTCTCTCTCTCTCTCTCTCTCTCTCTCTCTCTCTCTCTCTCTCTCTCTCTCTCTCTCACACACACACACACACACACACACACACACACACCTCAGTTCTGACAGCTACGACCGATAACCAAACACTATAGACATAACTCCGCTTTCCAAATTCCACAGCGCGACAACTGCGTCATCAAACGGAAAGTAAACGCAAGATGCTGGGGGCGCTGTGCGTGCGTCGTAACCTGCTGACCTGTGACGTGGTGACCATCACGCAGCTGGTGCAGACCTCTCGTCGGCACCTGGATGACCAGCGGGACGCCAACAAGGTGCTGATGAAGTACATCGACCAGCTCACCGCGCTGGACAGCGGCGAGAGAAACGGCAAAGGCGGGACAAGCGTTCCAAACAACGGTAGTGGCGCCGCCAAAACGGCCAGCAGTAACAAATCCAACAACAGCAACAATAACAGCAACACTGAAAGCAGCAGCGATAACCACAATAATAGTAACAGTAGCGGCAAGGATTAATTAAAATGAAAAAGAAAAAGAAGAAGAAAAAAAGCAGCAGACTGTGAAACGAGCAAAATAATGTTACGTTTACGCTACGAAAAAAAAAAAAAAAAAAAAAAATCGTGACTATGGAGAATGGAATGCAGTATTTGGCCCGAATTTGGACAGTGTGTAAGAACTGAGACCCACTCCGAGATAATGTCTTCATCACTGATTAGAGCGTGCTTGGACTGCAGGACACAAATTCACAACGTAATTCGCGAGAGCAACTAAGAAACAACTACTGTGGACCGTTCATCGGGAGCGCATGCGAGAGCGGGAGCACCGGGAGTTCTGGAAGCATCAACAGTCAGGTCTGTGAAGGCGTGCCGTCATCGTACATTCCTTTTCTACCCGTCGTCGACAATGCGATGGTGACTGAGACTCAGAGCTCGGTGGAAGATGCAGTTTTTCTTTCTCCTTCAATGTCGGCGATGTGATGGTGACTATAAATACACGTTCGGTGGAAGATGCAGTCTTCCTTCTCCTTCAGTGTCGGCGATGTGATGGTGACTGTACACGTTCGGTGGAAGATGCAGTTTTCCTTCTCCTTCAGTGTCGACTATGTGATGGCGACTACATGTACACGTTCGGTGGAAGATGCCTCTTCTCCTTCTTCGTCAGTGTTGCTTTATGTCCACAGAGACCGGGGGGATTATTAGCAACGAGGAATCTAGGTCACCTCTTTCACACAGCTCCTGAGCGATGGTATCTATTTCTTCTTCACTGTTGCTTTACGTCCACGGGGACTGTACGGACTAGTAGGGACGGGAGCCCAGGTCACCCACCTCCTCTCTACCACAGCTACAGAGCTCTGGGACATTTCCCTGGACGTTTCATTTGGTATAGCTCCGCTTATGACCACCGGCTGTCTGGCATGCCAAGCGATAATCGAGATTGGACACGCAAGTTACACATTCGCATCGGCAGTCTGAACGTGGTTTGCTTACATTTTCATTTCCACTTGTGACATTCAAAGAATCCCGAGGAAACCAGTGGGCATCCACAGATATCAGTTAAATACTTCGTGCTTTCCGAAACTGAAGCCGAGTCTTTCGATTCAAAATGCAAAGAAAAATGGCTCGCTGTGAGCGGCAGCTATGAGGTCACGCGACTGGTCAGAGGTTACAGAAGTGTAACGGCTCAGAGCCAATCAGAAAGATACATTTGCACGTTATAAACGCTACAGAGAAAGAGATCGCTGAGTAAGAGAACGGTATCGCGATAACTACACGATCAGAATTCAAGCAGAATATATTCTGAATGCAAGACTGCGCTCAATCAACGGAGTTTGCAATATCTTCACTTTTGCAGACACTTCCACACTGTATCACCCTATCGGGGACTTTGAATTTCAAGGTCTCAGTAACATCACACAGAGTATACTGATTTCTTTTAACTGTCATTATATTAAGTTGTATTTTGAGCAAATTCAAACCATATAGGGGTCTTACATATTAACAAACGTGTACAGAATTGTAAAGGAGTCAAATATTTATTCCTTTTACTGCGTGGCCAAAGTTATCACAAATGATTAGACAGATTCAGACCTTACCTAAATACATGGCATCATTTTGATCTGATATTCAAACAAGACCTTGTAATAAAAAATAAAACAGCTGCGTGAAATTTATATATATATATACAATGTTAACATGTTTTATTTCAAAACTTTAGACTTTTGGGTGCCTTGAGATCATAACTGCTTGTCTGTTTCATACACTGAAAGTGGATCCCCTCCCCCCCCCCCAAAAAAAAAAAAAAAAAATCTTTGTTTGGATTGCCCAAACTGAGTAATAAGTTGTATTTTCATATCAGAGTTTGGAGTAGATTCCAAGTAAATTGAACTGGCAACTTCACAATCGTGTAATTCTTTCCAAATACATCTCCCACCCCACCCCCATTTCTTCAGTATGTATACACAAAAACATCTGCAGATAAAAAAAGAATGAGAAGAAAAATAGAGCCTCATTTCAAACATTCTTCCACATTCTTTAAATGTCTCAAAATAAAAAGTCAACAGACATAATAGCCAGTCATGTTCACACACACGGACACACACACATTACAGTTTCACACAAAAATTTACTTTCTGACAAAAAACAACAAAATTCCACTGTATTCACTGTGATCAACACACATTTACAAGCATGAAATAATGTACAGATGTATATACACACAATACAAATAAATAAAACACACAATATAAATACACAATACGAATACATAAAACAATCAACCAAACAGACACACTTAAAGATTTATGCAGACTGACTGAGTTCAAAGCATCACAGAGCCGGAAAGTTTGAAACCTGCCGCCACTGGGCTCTACTCGCAAGTTACTTCCCCGTGCTTTACCACTGATGCACACAAGCACATGCATCCTGTAAATTAGCAGTTCATAAATCATGCACCTTCCGTTTCTCAAGTGAGAAGCTTTTGCGAATCCTAAACTGCACTTTGAAATCTTTTGGTCAGCATGCTTTATGTTTCACTGCACCATCTCTCTGGAATGGGAATGTTTTGCCAGTCAGTCTGCGAAACCTCCTCACTCTGAATTGAAAAGCCAGCTCAGGACGTTTTTGTTTTGACAGGCCTTTTCACAAACATAGGCAGACCATTCCTGTGAGTTGTGTGTACTGTGTGTATGTCTACATGTGTGTGTGTGTGTGTGTGTGTGTGTGTGTGTGTGTGTGTGTGTGTGTGTGTGTGTGTGTGTGTGTGTGTGTGTGTGCGTGAATGGTGTGTGGTAGTGCATGAGCTGTTGTTCTGCAAAATGATTTGCCCCACATAATCCACTACTGTTATTATTAAATCTAACAGACTGGTCTGTAGGGGTTTGGGGGAAGGGGCAGAGACTCATCTCCAAGATGAGAGAACTGTACCCTAAAAGTGGGATTGTAGAGTAAGAGGATGATGAGTAGTCCAGAGCATAAGTACCTGAAGAAAACCTCTGACACCAGCCTCAGTATTGATTTGAAATATATATCTGAGATGACAATGTGGCAGCCCTAACAGGTTTCGCATCTGCCTCGCAGACAATGAGGCTACAACTATTCCTGCTGCACAAGGCCCTCCACAATGTCTGCAAGACTGTTCTGTGCAGCACAACTTCACTTGACGAATGCTCAGTCTCTGCTGGTGTTCTGTCTGTCACTGGCTGCTGACAGCTGTAACCGTCGCCCACAACTTCACTTGACGAATGCTCAGTCTCTGCTGGTGTTCTGTCTGTCACTGGCTGCTGACAGCTGTAACTGTCGCCCACAACTTCACTTGACGAATGCTCAGTCTCTGCTGGTGTTCTGCCAGTCACTGGCTGCTGACAGCTGTAACTGTCGCCCTCAGCTGGCGCTGGCTGCAGGGAAGAGACTAGGGAACCAGTAGAGACGTTCACCTCCAGCCTGGTCATCCACCCACGCCATGCCTTCCTTCACCAGGAAGTCCTGTCACAGTCAACAGTTAGAGTGTTATGTGTTTCAACACTCGCTGTGTGCCTGAATTCAGCAAAAACTGTAACCATGCACTTTCCAGAAATGAAAGCCTGATAGTGCAACTCTTTAACTGTGGCATCAACCACCACTGATGAGACAGTGCAAAGGTATTCTCTACCAAGGTGATACATTCATGCTGATGAGATAGTGCAAAGATATTCGATACATTCACTTTACAGACTCCTAAAACAAACACTGACAGATTTCAGTTACATGCCTTTGATCAAGCAGGCTTTTTTCGATCAGCTGGCTCAAACAGCATTTCTTCTTCACTGACAACAGCAGAAATACCATATAGACCAGAAAGATTTTTGAGAACAAAGACACATCATAATTATGCCATACGTCATTCCCTTCCCACTTGAATTTTTCACTCAAAGCAAAAACACTACAAACATATTAGCAAAGATGGTCACACTCTGTGCCTGTCCTTGTGTCTTGCTGTGGACTGTGCTAATCTTGGGAATATCGTTAGTTATTGAAAGTAAAAATAATACTGAACAATTTTATATCTAGACACAAACTGGTGCACACACACATACACACACACGCATGCACACACACACACAAGCACATATATACACATGCATGCGCATGTGCATGCACACACACACACACAAACACACACACGAGCGTGCATGTGCACATACACACACACACACACACACACACACACATACATGCACACACACACACACACACAATCATAATGCTTCTTACCAAAGCTCGGCGTGCGCGTTCCCCTTCCCATTTCAGTTCGTTGAGAAGCATGGATTTGCTCACATGACCAGACTTCTGCAACAACCAGAAGAAAAAAAACATATAAAAAAAAAATCAAGGAAATAATGCACAAGAAATGCAGCATTTGTCTGATGCAAAATCAGTCAATCTGCCTTTATGTCAGAGTAAAAATAGACATGATCAAGGTGAGCAGAGGAACACTGAATCAAAACTGTCACATAAATGACCAGGACCACCAGAGACTGGAACAATGTGTCTTCACCCCTGACCAGGACCCAACTCAACCCAACAGCTCAAGACTTGCCTTGTGAGTCAGGCTCTTTCATTGTGCAGGAGTCTGCCTTTGACACACAGACCGACAGTTTTTTTTACTTCTTCTTCTTCTTTTTCACAACCATCCAAAGTGACAGAATTGTTCACATTTTGACAGTGACCGCTCAAAGGAAGAAAAAAGCATGTGAATGTGAAACTGTTCTTTCAGACTAAAACATACTGTCTCATTTTTTCCCCCTTTGTGCATTCTGATTTCTTTATGACACTTAGTCATTTGAAACATTATCCTTCTGTTTCAAGACAATGTAAAAAATTTTTTTTGCTGTGCAGCACAATCAACACAGACTTGCACTCACACTCAGATCACATGCTGCGTGCACACAGACACAAGCACATATACACGCATGCATGCACACACATACAAACACACGTAATATGTAGACAGACAGGTACACACACACACACACACACACACACACACACACACACACACACAAACAAACAAAAAACAAACAAAATGATACACAATATGAAGACTAGGATGTTAAAGTAAGGTATCAGTCAACTGCATCATTTGAAAGTGATCTTAACACTTGTTCCTTTCTGGTTAAAACCCTTCATCCTAGTTCCAACAGCTTTTTCTCCAAGTTTTTATTTTATCTCTCTCTCTCTCTCCCCCTCTCTCTCTCTCTTTCTCTCGTTTTGTTGTTGTTGCTTGTTATCATTTTCACATGCACCAAAGACACAAAAGACAAAGTGCAATTCATTGTGAAAAAGCTGATATTAGTCTGGACACCCCACTCATGGCACCACTTACCTGTGCACATTGAAGAACGTTAGTGTGATCCATTGTTAGTTCTCCTGGTACTGACTGAACCAGCTGCAGACTGCCAACTGTGAGAACAGTGAATCCATTGCCTAGGATACGCAGCTTTCGGATAGCACGAAGTAAGTCATCTCTGAAACAGGTTGCACGAAGCATGGTGTGATGAGCCTCAAGGGCTGTAATAAGCAATTTTCTGTGGGAATAATTCTGCTTGTATTGATGAATTACTGAAAAACAATGATGAAACTAATAATATAAAATACTCTTAAAAAATTAAAAAGATTATCACTGTTACAATGACCACAATCAGGATTAATGCCTTTCTTAAAAATGAGACCAACAGTCGCAATTACCACTGAAATATTTTACCTCCATTCAAAGCATGCATGTACAATGTAGCAAGATGATGGGAGTTTTTGACTGGACAGCTAATATACTGGACTGTAAATCCAGCAGCCAGAGCTCAGCTTCTGAATGCAACAGGGTCGACGACTGATACTTTAGTCCTTAGTCAACACTTGTGCAGATTTGTCAGTGTCTTTCTTGCCTCCATGTGCTCAGCATGCACTGAGACTGCTACAAGTGCTGTGAACATTCAAAATCCCAAGTCCACACCTTTCCATAAGAGAAAACCTAACGGCCAGTGGTATGGAGACACACTGATAACAAAGAACTGCAGCAGAATGAGCAACATGACAACTGTTGCTGCTTCTGATGAAATGGGAAGAAGGTTGAATATGCTGCGGCTTCACTCTAGTACATGTTCCATGGAAATTAGTTGTTACTATCCTAAGCTAACGTTCACTTTTACTGATCGCTAGTGCTAAAAACAATTCAGCAATGTTGGCAGCACTGGAGAACAGACATCCTCAAAGGCTCTCTTCTTACATGCTGATGTCTTGAGAGGTCCGACCCCGAGAAGCAACCACTCTGTCTCGCAGCTCTTCAATGCTGATCAAGCCTGCATCAGAGGGAAATCATACAGTGTGTAGACAAGCATGGTAACTGTCAACTGCCTAATAACCTGAGGCAACAACTTAAACAATCACAGCTACACTTACAATGACTATCAATTGAATTTCCAATGAAACTGACACAGCCATGCTGAAAATGAACACACAAGGGAGCTAATTCACACTTGAAATATGGAACACAAGTACAACACACTAACAATGACTATCAACTGAATTTCCAATGGAATTGATACACCCATGCTGAAAATGAACACACAAGGGAGTTAATTCACGCCTGAAATATGGAACACAAGTCCAAAACACTGCAATGACTATCAACTGAATTTCCAATGGAACTGACACAGCCACGCTGAAAATGAACACACAAGGGAGTTAATTCACGCCTGAAATATGGAACACAAGTCCAAAACACTGCAATGACTATCAACTGAATTTCCAATGGAACTGACACAGCCATGCTGAAAATGAACCCACAAGGGAGTTAATTCATGCTTGAAATATGGAACACAAGTACAACACACTAACAATGACTATCAACTGAATTTCCAATGGAACTGACACAGCCACGCTGAAAATGAACACACTTGTAAGGGAGTTAATTCACGCTTGAGATATGGAACACAAGTACAACACACTAACAATGACTATCAACTGAATTTCCAATGGAACTGACACAGCCATGCTGAAAATGAACACACAAGGGAGTTAATTAGTGCTCAAAATATGTAACACAAGGACAACAAAGACCTGAGTCACCTACAGTTAACAGTAACTCTCACCTGGCACACTTGTAAATTTATACAAGGTATGTAACTCCACCAGAGGTACATCTCGGGCATGCTGGGCCTCTTTCTGTTTCAGATTCATGCTGAACATGACTGTTTTTTGACCTTTGGATGCTAGCACTACCAGCATGCTCATAACTAACACTGAAACAGATGTCTTAAAAGTAGCTATGGAAGTCTACGGAGGAAAATATAGTTACTACTGATACTAAAATCAAGATATAACTTTTGAAATACATTGGGCTGTATAGTGAAGTGACTTGAAAGACTTCACTGGCTATTGTTTTACTCAGCATGGATCCAACAGGCAGAAAGAGATGCCAAAAGATGAAGAGCTCAGTGAACAACCTTAAAAGGATGAGAAAGGACACTAATCCATCAGACAGTTAGACCAGAACAGGAAAGGTTTACAAAGCAATACGGGGAAAACTTGTGTGAGAAACTTGTTTTCCCCAGGACATAGCAATTGTCTTGATCTGAAGTGAAGTGAACTGAACATGGGTGCTTGATGCGGGATGGGTGCTTTACCTAGTCTTAATTATCATCTGGAAGGAAAACCCAGCAATACCCATGCAGCCACTTCAAAAATTAATGTGATAAAGATCAGACCCACGTGCTTCTGGTTGCACACATAAAGAGCCTCCAAGTTAAAAGGTAGCTGAACACCAAAAAAAGAGGACATGACCATCTGCTGGCTGCTTATATAGACTGAACAGATACCCCCTTTACATTATGGCAAGCAAACACTGACACACTGATTCAGTTGTAAACATCAGTAGGACTAGATGCACTGCTCATGAGCTGGTTTGGCCTGGCGGTCAGGTGTACTGTTAAGCTGGTAGGTAGACGACGTCGGTTTGATTCCCAGCGTTGGCTCTTTCTCTTGAAAAATTGTGATTTCTGGACATGGTCTTATGACTTTGTGCCTCACAATTAATGAAACATGAAAATGACTCTCAAGTTTCATCACAGTTAATCTTAATGCAGAATGATTCTGACGGTGGCAGTGCAATATCAGGCATCAGAAACAGGGCATGCTCTACCCCACCTACTGGGATCTCAGTCCATGCCAGTACCTCCCTGAAGGCAACTTGGCAGAAGTTATCTAAAGTTTCATCATTTTTAACTGTTTAACTGTTGTTTACTTTAAGTGTCATTTTGTTGCTTGATGAAGGGGATTACCCAAAACTTTGCAGACAGTGTGTCTATGTCATAATAAATAAGCGTTCTTTTGAATCTTGCATGTGTTTGGAGCTTGTTTTAGATGCCAGCACTCATTCTTGTTTCAGATTTTTTGTTTTTCTAAAAAAAAAAACTGATGTGCTGCTCTTGCCACTTCAGCATCCTTACCCTCCACTTGTATACTGTGTTTCAATGCTATGAATGGCTCTGGTGCCTGCTTACCTCTCTGAACTACTACATGTCTACACTCTGTCTCATACACTACGCTCTTCTTCTGACACCCGCATACAAACAATACAAATGCAAGACTCATGGCTTTCACACTTTCTCTTGCTTTCTTTTTACCCCACGTTTGGAATTCACTCCCACAAGACCATGGCCACTGCTCAACCTTGTCATCTTTCAAAGCCAAACTTAAAACCTTCTTTTCACAGTATTTCTACCCAAACTAATAGTAATAACTAATATCAATACCCAGTTTCTGCTACAGTCATTGTGTGTGTGTGTGTGTGTGTGTGTGTGCGCGCGCACACGCATATGTGTGTGTGTGTGTGTGTGTCCATATAATGTCTTATGTAAATTGTTTTGGTAGGACTGTCCTCTACATGTGTACAGAATATTGTATTTAGGTTAATGTACATGATGTTGGTGCTCAGGGCATTGATTAACGCATGATAAATGTACATTATTATAATTATAAACCTGTAATCCGCAATTTTAGATGACAGAAGACTGAAACTGTGAAAGACATCCACCTTTTTCAAAAAAAAATCTTTCATTTGTATCATATTTGTGAAGAGATAATGACATAAAAGATATGTACCTCCATTGCGATGACTTGTGGCCAGACACACCTCCACAATCTGAACACCAAGCTCATAATAGAAGTCTCCCACACCCAGCATCTCTGCCCAAAAGCCTTTGCTGGCTGAAACAGTAAATTACAGCAAACCACACTGAAAAAGGGTACACATGATAAATAAAATATGGAGATGAAGTAAAGAAAGATGAAACAGATGAGTAACTGGCTTGAAGCTGAACTCTCATAAATACAGCCATTCTTTGGCAAAATACAGTAAACTGTAGCAAACACATCGAAACATTAGACTGACATCGCATTTATTTAATTTCAGCGTTTCTTCTTTTTTCTTCCTCTAAAACCATGGTGCTTATCGTCCACAGAAACCATAAGGCTTATTAGGGACGGGGAGAAAGGGTGGAAGGGGGTATGGTGGTGGGTGGAGAGGTAGACTACACCGATTGCTACACTGTCACTACCACAATGACTCCTACATTATGATGGGCAGCAATGAGAGCCATTTAATAGTTCATTAATTGTGAAGGACAAAGTGACAAGACAGTGTCCACAGACCACAACTTTTGAAGAAAAAAGACAGCCGAAGAAGACTTGAACCAAGCTGCCTCTGCTTAACAGCCTAACACCTTACCACTAGGCCAAAACGGCTCACATTTTTTTTCTAAACCATGAGGGGGGTTTAAAAATGCTTTAAAGTTCACTGGTATGTTGTTACAGGGATGGCAGGATTATAAACAGCAGATTGAACTAAGCAGAACTGGTTGAGGTCTAACTATTGAACACTGTGCTTCAGAGATCTGCTGTGATAAATTTTAACATTTCCAGCAAAACAAGAGACACCAGGTACCTGAAACCTGGCTCAGACTCAGTGTGAGCTTTTTCTAAGTTCTAACTGTACAGCGTCTTAGTCCAGTGAACCAAGAGGTTGCTATTCATGCTTGGTTGAATAAATACTAATAATTATAAATGTATCATCAGTGAAGTGAGGGGACTACCACTAGAACCAAGCTATTAATTCACATCTCCCACATGACTTTTAGTTAACAAAAGTAATACTAATAGTCTAATACCACAAGTTTTGTTAACTATGTATGCCTGCAAAGAAAGTTAAAAAGTGGAACAGAAAACAGCACTTACCACTGATCTTCACTTAAAACCATGCATAACACATATTTAGACATAACAATTAACGTGCATGGCTTACCTGGTTACAGTGTCAGTGATACAGATAACATCAAGAATATAAAAACATGTAAGTACTGTCATGATTATGTGACACTGACAGTATTATGGTATGATCCATGTAAATTATAGTTCATTAGTTGATCATTTGTATCAAAAGCAAGCAGTGAAGCACTGGCACTAACACTAAAAGTGCATATTTTGTTTCCATGGCAAGGCACAGACATGTTAAAATAGTTACTATTTAGCCTAACCCATTTCTGTATTCATCATTATCATAGAAGGTTGGTCTGATTGGAAGCGACAGGCTCAAGTTGTGGTCCAAATCCAGTTCCGGTATTCATCAAACTTGGTCTTATTTATACAGTTACAGATTATTGATAATTTTTGTGTGTCAGTTTGAATTTCTAAACGATAACTTGTAAGTTGTATAAGATTATGAGCTATAAGAAGCCTGCCCTGGATATCACTTACATTTACACGCTGAACTTCCTACAGGTCCCCTTTGGGTGCCATGTGCAGGCAGGAGGTCAGTCAGCATCTAAGAGGCTGGGCAAATGCACACTCTTAATGATAAATAATAGAAACAATTGATAAGTTTATCAAGTGAGTCAGTCTTATGGCAATGGCACTGTGTGGATACTTACATGCCAAGGGATCAACACCAATAGAAGCACACATTTCTTGAAACTGCAGACGGAACTGGGGATCCTTTCGAATGTCATCTTTATGTTTAGCTGCAAACTCTTCCAAGTTTTTCTTAAAGACATCCATCTGTTTTGTCATCTGGATACAAATTTTAAAAAAAATTAAAAATTACATAAGCCATGTCACAAGTTTCAGTGCTGTAAGTACACCACTTCTGTCATTTTTCAGACCAGAGTCAGGTCCATAAGGTGGTGAAAGTGATTCATGGAAACCGGTCAGATAATCACTGTAGAGTGTAACCAGTCAGATGAACAGCCTTCCATATTACTACTAGAACTGTGATGGCAAACACCCAGCTCTCCCCCATCTAGAACACACATGCACACACACACACAGTCACACACACACACACACACACACACACACACACACACACACTCATGCACATGTATGCACACACACACACACACACACACACACACACACACACACACACACACACACACACACACTACTAAAAAACATAATTATATAATAATATATAACATATATTATCATATCATGAACAATGAATCAGTCCTTCCTCCTGATTTGATAGAATACGACCCTCATGATCAACAAATTATTGCAATTTATATTTATAGCATTATATAACCAAGAATCATTCATACACTTTGCTTTTTAATTTGTGCATATGAATCATTATGATGTGATGCAGTAGTATGAAATTAACCCTTTCACTCAGCTTGTAAAATTTCCAGGCTCTAATGATGCACAGATGAATCAATGAATAAGATTAATCTGATGTGCAATCTAAACCAAATGAGTGTGTGTGTGTGTGTGTGTGTGTGTGTGTGTGTGTGTGTGTGTGTGTGTGTGTGTGTGTGTGTGTGTTACTGTTAGTAAAATTATAAAAACTAAAATTGTCAGTGTTCATATATATAAAACATATACATGTGCATGTGTAGAGAGGGTGGAGGGAGGAGTAAAAGAGTCCATATATGTGTGTGTGAAGTCATGAACTGTCAAACTATTTGTATACAAAATTGTAAATCAAAACCTCTACTGGATATTTTTGCTGTATTCTTTGCAAACCTGTGAGAACTGATCCTCAGCAATTTCTGTGCCCTTGTCTTTGTAGCGTGCCTGCAAGTGCAAAACCAAAATATATATATATAATGTACTTTGTAAATAATATTTCCATAACATTTACACCACACA
>OY757542.1:10263127-10266328 GCA_963584105.1 Alviniconcha strummeri
AAATAAAGCCTGAAACCCGTTTGTTTATATGAAAATGATGTTTTGTGACATTTGCCGAAAACAGAACGATCTTTTTTATGTGTGAAACACCAGAGCTTCAATTCTCTTCTCTATGTGTTATAACTTTTATCTTCTGAATAGGGAAGAGAGTTGCGTAAGAAATCGCTATGTTCAAACTGGTATCTTTGTCATCCCCCCCCCCCCTCTCTCTCTCCCTCTCAACTTACACACACACACTCACACACACACGCACGCATGTGCGCACACGCTCGCGCGCGCATACTCACACACACACACACACACACACATACACACACACACACACACACACACACACACACACACACACACACACACACACACACACACACACACACACACACACACACACACATATATATACACACACACACACACACACACACACACACACACACACACACACACACACACACACACACAAACACTTGAAACAAAAAAACAAACACACGAGCGCGCGCACGCACGCACACACACACGAGAGCAGTAATGACCACAAGAAAACAAAAGGTGTAAACAGACAAGGACGGAAGCAAAACGGAACAGCGAACCAATTCGCATGGATTCCACACTTTTAATCTACTTTATTTCCAACCACTCCAGCAAGCAATTAACAATATGTGTGTGTGTGTGTGTGTGTGTGTGTGTGTGTGTGTGTGTGTGTGTGTGTGTGTGTTTGTGTGTGTGTGTGTGTGTGTGTGTGTGTGTGTGTGTGTGTGTGTGTGTGTGTGTGTGTGTGTGTGTGTGTGTGTGTGTGTGTGTGTGTGTGTGTGTGTTATAAAACCCTGAAATAAAACAATATTTAAAATAATTAAATTAAAAACAACAACAAGCGTCTGCACTACTTATTTTACAACCAGCAACATATCCACATTAAAAGCTGTCAATAATGTAATAGAAACCTCAAAGTCAAACGCTTTACATATTGCCATCTGTATCAAATTAAATGCCTGTAAAAGCACACCTATGAAGCATGTTACTATTGTCAGAGCGGCCTAGTGTAACAAATTCCGGATGTTATAATGCCATGCTTGGGTATGATTAATAATTTCGTTGAATATGATACATGTGTTGTTTCAGATCATGCAGTTTATTGATATACGACTATTTGTTTACTTCGATTTCACCGTCACAAATTATCTCTACAAAGACGTAAGTAAGAAAATACTGAGAGATTGAATCGAAAGTGGATGTTCCTTAACGGCCTCAGAGCTTAAGAGACGCTAAATAAATTGTTAGAATTCAACAACAGCAAAAAAAGCAACCTCAAAAGTCAAATAAAAGGCGTAATTCCCTATAGCAACTCTTGTTGCAATTGTAGCCATCGCCAAGAAGCAGTCATTAGCTAGTAATTATATTTTGGTATCCAGTTAATAGATAGTAATTATAATTTGGTATCCGGTTAATAGATAGTAATTATATTTTGGTATCCGGTTAATAGATAGTAATTATATTTTGGTATCCAGTTAATAGATAGTAATTAGATTTTGGTATCCAGTTAATAGATAGTAATTATATTTTGGTATCCGATTAATCGATAGTAATTCCATTTTGGTATCCGGTTAATCGATAGTAATTATATTTTGGTATCCAGTTAATTATATTCTGGTATCCAGTTAATCACAAAGACTCCTCTCAGGACGAAAGCAGCCTCTCAACACTGCCTGTATGAAATATGAATTCAGACAAGATAACATCCACAACAAACATTTGCATGTGTAGGGTTTGTTGTGCTTGTTATGAGAGAACCTTTGTTAGCCAACCATGCAGTCTCTTGCTGATTCTGTTATGTGAAACTGCGGGTCCTTGTTCGGAAGAAAACAATGGCCTGTTCTGTCTTAAAAGTTAAATGAGTTGTTTTTTTCTTTTTCTTTTTTCTTTTTTGAAATACTGTTCATTGTCAGTAAAGAAGCAATAGCGATGTTTCTCTTACAAGACTTTTTCTTCTCTTTTCTGGAGGGCGGAGGAAAAAAAGAAGAAAAAACAAAACAAAAACAATTAAACGAATGTATAATCATATTGTTAGTTTGTCTTAGCTAGTCAGTGTGAGAAGAGAAAAGCGACTTGTTATATAGCATTTTCTACAAATGCCACTCCTTTTTTAAATTTAAATTTTGTCTTTCGCGACTTTTTTCTGCTAATGTTTAAAAAGAGACAAACTCAAGATTTCCATAACAGTACTTTTTCATCAAAACCTGTCCTTATTAGTACGAAGAGGAAAGGCGACTTTTGTCTGTTAGGACTTTTCTCGAAAACACTTCGTTGTTAACCAATAAGGAGACAAACACGGCATTTATCAACAGAACACTTCTTCAAAACCTGTCCCTGTTAGTAAGGAGACAAACACGGCCTTTATCTAACAGTGTGTTTCTTGAAAATCTGTCTCTATCAGTAAGGAGGCAAGCACGGCTTTTCATCTAGCAGTGTTTGTTGAACATCTGTCCTTATTAGTAAGGAAACTAACACGGCTTTACTTTAACAGAACCTTTCCCGAAAAACCTGTCCTTATTAGTAAGGAGACAAAGGCGGCTTTTTTTCGTCTTCTTTTTTCTTCTTCTTTTTTCCGTTTTCTTCTTCTTTCTTTCTTTCTTTTTCTTTTTTCTTGAACATCTGTCCTTTATCAGTAAGGAAGCAAAAACGAGTTTGTTGTAGAGAGCTTGCCCGTAGGGATCAGGAACAAACCACCAAATTTATCTATCACTGCTATGCCCTCATTATGCCCTCATCATGGAACGCTCAGACGTCATGCTGAAAGGCGTTTAATTATGTCTGATTTCAACGAAACTCAGTTTCACTCAAGTACTGACGTATGGAGTGGGCCTACAGGAGAAATCGTGACTGCGTCAACAGAGACATCGAAGAAAACAGGAAGGGAGGAAAGAAAAGGAGAGAAAGAAAAATGGGGAAAGAAAAAGAAAAAAGAAATCCCGAGAGACGATCAACAGAAAACAAAAGAACGCTAAAAATGAAACCAAATACTGGGTCCTTCGCTTGTAGCGTGTTAGCAGTTCAATGTTTCAATTCTCGCAGCTGCTCCAGCCTCTGAAGTCAGTGGGGGTGGGGGATGGGGGGGGGGGGGATAAACCAAAATGATGTTCATGCTCTCGTGTGTGTACAGTCCGCCTCTCTCTGTCCTTCATCGTGAGAAGGTTAGCGGCGCCC